>JBBGZY010001468.1:730000-885000 GCA_037952925.1 Lithobates clamitans
ATCAACAGGTATGTGCTGTACTTGCTAAAAAAAAAAAATATATATATATATATATATATATATATATATATACACATATATATATATATATATATATATATATATATATATATATATATATATATATATATATATATATATATATATATATATATATATATATATATATATATATATATATAAAGAAAAACATAAAGAAATATATAGAGATCTGGGTCAAAATCAACATTTTTTAATACAGTTTATGAATTGTATCCCTTATTATTGTGTTGTATATCCTTCCTCCCCATGAAATAAGAATAAAACTGACAATTGTCATAAAATCTCCTGGGAGACACTATTCAGTTAAATTACAGAATATTCAAAAAGTGACCTTTGAGTGTCCACAAGGTTTTATAGACCCATAGCCAGTATTAATATGCCTTATCTAACTCTACTTCCTAGAAATATCACTATGTATCCATATCAACATAAATTACACTGGCATGCAAATCATAGCATTCATCGTATAATTAGGTGAATCACAAAGTGGTCCACCTTTATCATGGAAAAGAATTAATCAATATGTTGAACAAGTACTCTGTCATAATCTCTCATAGAACGAATTGATCAAGGATTGACTAATGTCCTACATGTAGCTTGCCCTCTATATGAATAGCCACATACGGATCTAGTTGAACAACTATTTCTTGTATGCAGGAAAAGGATGATTGATGCGTGTTCACTGAATATCCATTCCTGGTAAGTAACAATGTATCTTCACAGTTGGCCATACTAAACATCAATGATTTCTAACCAAAAGTTATCCATGGAGGTCCTGGACAGATGCATTGTTACTTACAAAGAAAAGATATTCAGAGGACACACATACAGTATATCACCTTTTTCTCACATATGAGAAATAGTTGTTCAAGTAGATCCCTATGTGGCTATACATATTGAGGACAGGCTACTAGAGGACATTAGTCAAGCCTTTATCAATTTAGTCTATGAGAGATCATAAGAAAAAGACTAATTGTTAAAGATATTGATTGATTTTTTCCATAATAAGAAGGGTGCACCACTTTGTAATTCATCTATATGTTTTATACTTTACTTGCCATAATTTGCTTAACATACCAGTCAGGTAGACAATAAACTAGATAAGAGGCTCAGCACGTATGGTTGTCCTCATGTATCCATATAACTACATATAATACAAATAACAAAAACAATGCTTTCAGAACATTGGAACACAGTGGTAAGAATATTTACATAAAGCACATCTATTTCACAGGCTAGGTTTAAAAAACAAGCATGGTGGCTTATTGGTTAGTATTGCTGTCTGACAGTACTAGGGTCATCCGTTCGAATCCCGACCAAGACATGTTCTTCATGTGCCTGCGTGGGTTTTCATTTACAATCCAAAGACATGATCGTAGGTTAACTGGCTACTGTTTAAATTGGCCCTAATATGTGTATTTATGAATGTGAGTTAGGGAACCTAGATCAGTCCCTGCCCTTGGGGGCAGGGACTGATGCAAATATACAATATTTAAAGTACTGCTGAAATTCTTAGTGCTATATAAGTAACTGTAATAATAAATGTAATGCCCTGCCAAAAGTTAGGCAAAATTTAGTTTTTGGCTTCACTGAAGTCAGGGGAGTAAGGATCTGTTCTTTTGGTCTGGTTAAGGTTTCCTAAGCTGAGTGATTGATTGCCCCTGCCTGTATCTGGAAGAAGCTTCTAGTAGATAGAGCAGGAACGTCAATCTCTCAGTTATGAATATTTATCAAACTTAGCCAATCCTTGGAGGGGGTTTCCAGCAGGTGGCTGGGAAAGATGTAAATATCTGGGAGGCCTTTCTAGAGTGTTCTTCTTCTTCTTCTGCAAGGAGGGCTCCACTTCTTCTGGGGCTGCTGCCCCTGGGAGGCAGCTATTGGAATTGCAGTTGGACCTCAGCTGGTGCCGAGGGCCTGAAGAAGATTGCTAAAAGGATTATTACAGGAAGGGCACTGGAGTTCTGGTCTGGAGACGGTCTCCCTCAATGAAGAGTGTCATGTGAAAGCTGGGTGGCAGTCAGCTCCTGGGACAGTGTGTGTAGGGCCTACTGTGAAACATTCATGTGTGTCTGCAGCTATAAGGGTTTGTGCTAAAAGTTTGTCCTCCTGTTGATTACAGATATCATTTTGGAGTATCCTGAACCCCTAAATCTCCTCCTGTTCAAGTTTTCTGCAATTAATTCATGAAAAGTCATCCCCTAGACTGAGCCTGTTTTTTTCGGTGCGCATTGAACTGTGGCATACAGCCTCTGTACTAGCAAGGCAGACCTGGGCATATTTTCAGCGGCCCCTCTCGTAGGTGAGTGCTACATAAATAAAGTGATTATTACTCCCCTTTTAAGGTCACTTTCAGCACATTTATGCCCCGTACACATGGTCTGATTTTCCGACGGAAAATGTGTGATAGGACCTTGTTGTCGGAAATTCCGACCGTGTGTAGGCTCTATCACACATTTTCCATCGGATTTTCCGACACACAAAGTTTGAGAGCAGGATATAAAATTTTCCCACAACAAAATCCGTTGTCGGAAATTCCGATCGTGTGTACACAAATCCAACGGACAAAGTGCCACGCATGCTCAGAATAAATAAAGAGATGAAAGCTATTGGCCACTGCCCCGTTTATAGTCCCGACGTACGTGTTTTACATCACCGCGTTCAGAATGATCGGATTTTCCGACAACTTTGTGTGACCGTGTGTATGCAAGACAAGTTTGAGCCAACATCCGTCGGAAAAAATCCTAGGATTTTGATGTCGGAATGTCCGAACAAAGCCCGACCGTGTGTACGGGGCATTACACTAACACTACAGATACATTTTGAAATGATCCTGTACATTACCCATACAATATAACAGGTTCACGTAATAGACCACAACCTGCCCATCTGACTGCTTGAAACATTCTCTCCTCTACATTCCCCAGATACCCCATTCCCCACCTGAGCACTGGACAAAAAACCCTAAAGTCCAAGTTTGTCTGGTCGGAGCTTTTCATAGGACCGAGGTGGCTCCATTTGCTTCCATGTGACAGGCCTGTGCAACTGGCCACATAAGAATGTACTGCTGGATTATGGAAGGGGAGAGTCACAAGTGTTTTATATAAAGGATAAGTGAACTCTTAACTGCACTCCACAGATCTGTACTCTCATTGTAAATATATTTTTCCCTGCCTGTCCAATGCTTATGTTTTCTCCCCACTCCCCAGGACCATGGAGGACAGAGGACATCTCAGACTTTAAATTTGCAAATCAAACATAACATTGGCTGACCACCCACATAAGTAGCCTAACAAAGAATGGCAATATAAAATAAATGGTAAATATCTCAACAGTTTTTAATTAAATTAGAAGCCATTTTTCCTAACTTTCATTTTCTATAACTTTTTTTTGTTACATTCAGGGGTCAGGATATGTAGAAAGAGACCATTTATAGCAGAGAAAAAGACAAAGAGAAGTTAAAAAAAGGAGTATAAACATGTATTTCAGAAACAGCATCCTTGAGTTGACACAACTGAACAATGTTAATAAAGTCAAAGATAGTGAAAGGGAAAATATGACTCAAAGCACAAACAGGCAAATCGCAGTCTATGAAATGAGAGGCAGATAAAGGACAACATACACCCTCTGGCTTATCACACAGCAGCCACAAATCATAAAGCTGTCTCTACTTATCTTTCTTCTCTCTTACTAGCTGGGGCCATACCATAAGGATGCAATTGTAGTTAATGAGCAGTCGCATCAGGCCCAAGTTTAATAATGAGTCAGTCAAATCTAATCTGAAAAACGAGGTCTCACATTCAGCCTATTCATCCTTGAAGCAAACAAGTGGCTGTGGCCTTTACAACCGCCACTTGTGTTGTAGAGATGGCGATACATAGCATCTAAATCTCTTTGGAGCGCCCTGAAAAAAAAATTGATGTTCTGATATGCAACTAGTTTTTCTTTTTTCTCGCCAGTTCTGCCTGAACTTTACCCTTAGCTTGTGAGGCTGGCAATGATAGTGCAAAGCCAACATTGATGTGCCAAATGTTGGAGAAGGCAGCAGAGCTCATTTTTGCATATTGCTTACAGTTGATGGATCTTGACAGTCAACCTGTACTCTAAATTTTATTTACCTTTTTTTTTTTTTCATGTTAAGTGGAAATATTCTGTGCAGCCCTCACATGAGCAACCAGCAGAATTTGGTGTGTTGGCTAGTTACACCATTATCATATCTTTTGGAGAGCCAAAAGCTTTGGCTCTAGTAAGAGTAATAGTAATGTTGTTGCAATGCTGGGCTAATATACCAAGGGTCTGTGCTTGTGGGTATCAGTCTGTCCATCCTCTGTCTGTGCAGAAATATACAGTCAGGTCCATAAATATTGGGACATCGACACAATTCAAATATTTTTAGCTCTATACACCACCACAATGGATTTGAAATTAAACAAGCAAGATGTGCTTTAACTGCAGACTTTCAGCTTTAATTTGAGGGTATTTACATCCAAATCAGGTGAACGGTGTAGGAATTACAACAGTTTGTATATGTGCCTCCCACTTTTTAAGGGACCAAAAGTAATGGGACAGATTAGCAATCATTCATCAAACTTTCACTTTTTAATACTTGGTTGCAAATCCTTTGCAGTCAATTACAGCCTGAAGTCTGGAAGGCATAGACATCACCAGACGCTGGGTTTCATCCCTGGTGATGCTCTGCCAGGCCTTTACTGCAACTGTCTTCAGTTCCTGCTTGTTCTTGGGGCATTTTCCCTTCAGTTTTGTCTTCAGCAAGTGAAATGCATGCTCAATCGGATTCAGGTCAGGTGATTGACTTGGCCATTGCATAACATTCCACTTCTTTCCCTTAAAAAAACTCTTTGGTTGCTTTCGCAGTATGCTTCGGGTCATTGTCCATCTGCACTGTGAAGCGCCGTCCAATGAGTTCTAAAGCATTTTGCTGAATATGAGCAGATAATATTGCCCGAAACACTTCAGAATTCATACTGCTGCTTTTGTCAGCAGTCACACCATCAATAAATACAAGAGAACCAGTTCTATTGGCCGCCATACATGCCCACGCCATGACACCACCACCACCATGCTTCACTGATGAGGTGGTATGCTTGGGATCATGAGCAGTTCCTTTCCTTCTCCATACTCTTCTCTTCCCATCACTCTGGTACAAGTTGTTCTTAGTCTCATCTGTCCATAGGATGTTGTTCCAGAACTGTGAAGGCTTTTTTAGATGTTGTTTGGCAAACTCTAATCTGGCCTTCCTGTTTTTGAGGCTCACCAATGGTTTACATCTTGTGGTGAACCCTCTGTATTCACTCTGGTGAAGTCTTCTCTTGATTGTTGACTGACACACATACACCTACATCCTGGAGAGTGTTCTTGATCTGGCCAACTGTTGTGAAGGGTGTTTTCTTCACCTGGGAAAGAATTCTTTAGTCATCCACCACAGTTGTTTCCCATGGTCTTCCGGGTCTTTTGGTGTTGCTGAGCTCACTGGTGCGTTCTTTCTTTTTAAGGATGTTCCAAACAGTTGATTTGGCCACACCTAATGTTTTTACTATCTCTCTGATAGGTTTGTTTTGTTTTTTTTCAGCCTAATGATGGCTTGCTTCACTGATAGTGACAGCTCTTTGGATCTCATATTGAGAGTTGAGGGCAACAGATTCCAAATGCAAATAGCACACTTGAAATGAACTCTGGACCTTTTATCTGCTCCTTGTAAATGGGATAATGAGGGAATAACACACACCTGACCATGGAACAGCTGAGCAGCCAATAGTCCCATTACTTTTGGTCCCTTAAAAAGTGGGAGGCACATATACAAACTATTGTAATTCCTACACCGTTCACCTGATTTGGATGTAAATACCCTCAAGTTAAAGCTGAAAGTCTGCAGTTAACGCACATCTTGTTCGTTTAATTTCAAATCCATTGTGGTGGTGTATAGAGCCAAAAAGATTAGAATTGTGTCGATTTCCCAATATTTATGGACCTGACTGTACATCTTTTAATTTTAGCTATATGTAGCCTTATTGGATCCTTCATGTTGAAGAATCCTCTTACTTGGTTGGATTGAGTGCTTTGTTACATTAATCTTTCCTTTGTAAATTCCTTTTTTATCTGTGTCTGAGGCACCTAGGGGTTGATTTACTAAAACAGGAGAGTGCAAAATCTAGTGGAGCGCTGCATAGAAACCAAACCAAGTTAGAAGCTGATTGGTTTCTATGCAGAGCTGCACCAGATTTTGCACTCTCCAGCTTTAGTAAATCAACCCCATGGAGTGGACCTACCTGGCCTGCATTTTCAGATGAAGGTACTATGCCATATTACCAACAAGATTCAATCAACAGGGTGATCTGGTGCACTACACAATGCTTGGAAAAAAGGAAGCCCTGAGCAGGTAGACTTTTTTAAAGACCTTTAAAACTTAAGTGTCATTAAACCCAGACTATGAAAAACCCTCATTACATGTTATATAACAGAGTGTGCATACTCACAAAGCCACTAAGGCATTCGTCTTGTGTTGAGTAAAATATACCTGGCTGATCCTTGCCTTCAGCTGTTCTTCTCTGTGTCCCCATTGCAGGCTGAAATTGTGTAGACCAACTGGTGTCCTTTACAGAGCAGGTTCATATTTTAATTCCCTTCTAAGCTCTTCATTTCCTCCTTTTTCCTATCTGTGCAGCCCACTTGAGCATAGAGTCACACATGTGGGCATATACACAGTGCTAAATGACACTCCCCGCAAAGTTTGTCTGTGCCAGTCGTTATAAATTCAAAGGACTGTGTTGTCCAATAAAAGTGAAAGTGTCAACCATTTTAAAATGTGAACTTACTTTTATTAGCTAATATGCCCTTTTCTGTGTGCTTCTCTGAATCTACTTTCATTTACACATAATTATCAGGGGTCTGACTTCTTTAAATTCTGGGCTAAAGCCCACCAGCTGCCATTTTCAGATCCAAAAAGTGTGCACTTATAAGCCATTGAGGGTTTAAGTTTTGTATATCAGGAGATGGCATTTGGCAAGGCTTAGCCAAGTTTACACCTTATAAAAAAAATCAAACTAGTTTCAGAGAGGCACAGAAAAAAGTGTTCCCTGGTTAATAAATATAACAGCAAAAATGTAAAAATGGCAGACTGCTTCACTTTAATTTAGGTCCCCAACAAATAAAAATGTCAGTTCCCCACAAAAAAAGAGGTAATTACAGTATACTTACCTCTAGAGCATCTCATGTCTCATGCCTTCCCTCCATTCCAGAGCTGTTCCAGTACAGTCTGTTCAGTATTTAACATTTCCAGAGAGTGTCAGATGCCCGTGTCCCCCTCTGCACACTGTGGTTCCTTCCTCCTACCACTACATCACTTCTGAGTTCTGGGTCAAAGAAAGGATCCACAGCACACTGAAGGGAACACAAGCTTCCAACACTCCTAAAAGTGTAGAATGCTGTAGAGACTGCAGTGGATTGGAGGCTGCAGTATTGGAATGATGGGGAGATAGGAAACAGATGTTGCCAGGGAGGTTCTTATAATACTTCTTCTATTGCAGAGAACTGCCATGACTGACCAAAAATATCACAGTGTGCAGGAGGCTTGTCCTATCGAATCTCCAGACAAATTATTCTGTAAGTGGTTTTATCCTGGCATTTGTTCATTCAAGGTGCCAACTGCACTGGTTGATATACAGTTATGCTCATAAGTTTACATACCGTGGCAGAATTTATGATTTCTTGGCCATTTTTCAGAGAATATGAATGATAACACAAAAACTTTTCTTTCACTCATGGTTAGTGTTTGGCTGAAGCCATTCTTATCAATCAATGTTTACTCTTTTTAAATCATAATCACAACAGAAACTACCCAAATGACCCTGATCAAAAGATTACATACCCCAGTTCTTAATAACGTGTATTGCCCCCTTTACCATCAATGACAGCTTGAAGTCTTTTGTGGTATTTGTGGATAAGGCTCTTTGTCTTCTCAGATGGTAAACCTTCTAATTCCTCTTGGCAAAATCCTCCAGTTCCTGTAAATTCTTGGGCTGCCTTGCATGAACTGCACGTTTGAGATTTCCCCAGAGTGGCTCAATAATATTGAGGTCAGGAGACTGAGATGGCCACTCCAGAACCTTCACTATATTCTGCTGTAGCCAATGACTGATCAACTTGGCCTTGTGTTTTGGATCATTGTCAGTTGGAATGTCCAAGTATGTCCCATGCGCAGCTTCCTGGCTGATAAATGCAAATGTTCCTTCAGTATTTTTTGATAACATACTGCATTCATCTTGCCATCAATTTTTACCAAATTTCCTGTGCCTTTGTAGCTCACACATCCCCAAAACATCAGCTATCCACCTCCGTGTTTCACAGTAGGAATGGTGTACCTTTCGTCATAGGCTTTGTTGAGTCCTCTCCAAATGAAATGTTTATGGTTGTGGCCAAAAACCTCAATTTTGGTCTCATCACTCCAAATGACTTTGTGCCAGAAGGTTTGAGGTTTGTCTCTGTGCTGTTTGGCGTATATTGTAAGCACGATACTTTGCATTTGCATAGTAATGGCTTTCTTCTGGTGACTCGACCATGCAGCCCATCTTTCTTCAAGTGCCTCCTTTATGTGCATCTTGAAACAGCCACACCACATGTTTTCAGAAAGTCCTGTATTTCACCTGAAGTTTTTTGTGGGTTTTTCTTTGCATCCCGAACAATTTTCCTGGCAGTTGTGGCTGAAATTTCAATTGGTCTACCTGACCGTGGTTTGGTTTTAACAGAACCCCTCATTTTCCACTTCTTGATTAGAATTTGAAAACTGCTGATTGGCATTCTCAATTCTTTAGAAATCTTTTTATATCCCTTTCCTGTTTTATACAGTTCAACTTACCTTTTCCCGCAGATTCTTTGACAATTCTTTTGCTTTCCCCATGAGTCAGAATCCAGAAATGTCAGTGCAGCACTGGATGAAAGATGCAAGGGTCCAACATCATTGACCTTTTATACACACCCACTAATTACAAACAAACAGATCACAGGTGGGGATGGTTACCTTTAATAGCCATTCACACCCCTTTGTGTCAACTTGCATGTTATCAGGCCACAATCACCAGGGTATGTAAACTTTTGATCAGGGTAATTTGGGTAGTTTCTGTTGTAATTATGATTTAAAAAGAGTAAACAGTTTATTAGTAATAAATAGCTTAAGCCAAACACTAACCATGAGTGAAAGAAATGTTTTTGTGTTATCATTCATATTCTCTGAAAAATGGTCACGCAATCATAAATTCTGCCAGGGTATGTAAACTTATGAGCACACTTGTATGTAGGCCTATTCAGGACCAAACCACATATATGTATATTGAACATCACAGAGATAAGGAACATCAAGGAAATAGGAGATAAATAACTGGAACTATACACTGAAAGCGTCCTTTAAAATTAAATAAGAAGAAAATTAAAGCAGGATTAAATCGTATACCTTTGTTTGAGAATTTGAAATTTCTTTTCCCAAGTTTTGTTGAGTCTGTCAAGCTCCCTCTGCAATCTATAAAGGTATAGTGACAGATATATCATAAATGTAAAAGGTACCAAGATACTTTCTCTAAATGATACACTGACTATACCTGTCAATAGTCTTCAGATCTTCTTCTCTTACAGACAAAAGTCTTTTAATCTGGGCTTGAAGCTTGTCTTTATCTGCATTCATATTCTGCAATAAACATTGTACTCAGATAAATACTACATGTAACTCGTGAAAAAAAACAATGGAATCTTAAAGAATAAGTTCACTTTTGTAAAAAAAATAAAATAAAATAAATGCATGCCTTTTTGCAGGTAAAAAATGTGCATTTATTATTTTTTACTCTGCACCTTTAATGCATTGCACCCACCTCCACCAAGATCCTGCAGACTCAGTAGGCTGTCTGCCCGTGCCTCCAATATGGGCAGGCGTTCACTGAATGGCAAGAAGATCAATGAACTACGGTCACTAGCACTCTCTCAGTTCTTTGAGAACTACAAGCCGTCAGCCACAATGACTGACTTATAGTCTAATCCACATGATGTGGCCATGTGGGGTGAGCCTCGCACGGCTGCGCTGTTTTCAAACTGAGACAGCGGGTGCAGGGAGAGTGTCACAAAGTGGAGAGAACTGGCAGCAGGAGGTTGCTGCATAGAAGCATGTTACATCCTAACTATGAGTGTAAAATGTAACATGCTCCTAAAGGTGAACTTAGCCTTTAAACAGGTTCTCAAGAGAATAGTTAAAGGTTTGGAGTTTCCTGATTCTTACTCCTATGGTTTACATCTAGTGACGGTTGTGGATCTTTATGACTTACTTGGTGATTTTGGTTTCTCCCTCTGTCCTTCCCCCTATTTAATGCTAGTTTGTTCATTCCTAGCTAAACCCTCCCCATTTCATGTTTGTTCATTCAGTCAGTGCTAGTACTTTGCAGAGACAGGGTTTAGGAAAGTTATTGCGGGGCTAAAAGTGAAGCAGACAGAATCTGGTGCAGCTATGCATGGCATCCAATCAGCTTCTATCTTCAGCTTGTTCAGTTAAGCTTTGAAAATGGGCGACAGAAGAGGGACGCATGCGTGCGAGTGAAGGAAATGGACGCCCGATTCCTCCGCTCCATGCCGTCGGAACAAACTACCCGGCCTAACAAAGCACGGATCAAGCATGGACGCCGCTTACCCACCTCCAGAGGCGCCGGAACACCCCAGGCTGCTAGCGGTTATGTACCGCTCTGTAAAGAACAAGCCCAAAAACCAGCAGCTTAGCAAGCCCTCCTCAGCCTCAGGCAAGGGCAAAAGCAAGATGGCGCCTGACCCTCCGGAGCCAGACAACACTACACAGCTCTCTGCAGCGGATCCAGTGTCACCTGCTGACAGCCTCAATCAATTCCCCACGGACCTGGTGAGTCATCTGCCTGTTGATTCAGATAATATGCTGGCCAAATTCCACAGTATTGTATGAGATGAGATTATTGCGGCTTCCTGCAAGCTTTCTTCAGATTTAGTGTGGGGCCTTAAAGAGATAGGCCACCGCACTAACCAGCTAGAACAGAGCATGGACTTGGCCACCACTGTGCTAGAGGGACATGAGGAGGAGGTAGATAAAATGTCTGCTGAACTGGAGGCCCTGAGAGACAAATTAGAGGATGCAGAAAATAGGGCCTGCAGGGACAATCTTCGCATTCGTGGTATCCCTGAAGTTATCACTGACCTGCAGGGAACAGCTACCGCTTTTTTCCAGGAATTGGCCCAGAGATTCCAGTGGATAGATTTGAATTTGACCATATCCACAGGTCCTTGGCCCCTAAACCCTCTGACAGCCCCCCGAGGGATGCCATCATTAAATTTCACTATTACCATACTAAAGAGAAACTCTTATGCCCTGTACACACGGTCGGATTTTCAGACGGAAAATGTTCGATGGGAGCCTGTTGTCGGAAATTCCGTAGAACCATCTCAAGGATGATCAGAAGAAATGGACACCACCTGAGTTAAATATATGAGTGTCATAGCAAAGGGTCTGAATACTTAGGACCATGTGATATTTCAGTTTTTCTTTTTTAATAAATCAATCAGCAAAAATGTCAACAATTCTGTGTTTTTCTGTCAATATGGGGTGCTGTGTGTACATTAATGAAGAAAAAAAAATGAACTTAAATGGCTGCAAAATAACAAAGAGTGAAAAATTTAAGGGGTCTGAATACTTTCTGTCCCCACTGTATATATGTAAGTTTTTCTATATTGTTTTTGCTTGTTCCTTTTGACCATGTTATCAGAAGTTTGTTAGATTTTGTGCTAATGACATTTAAGTTGACTGTACTATTTCACGGTAGGCTGGTGGTTGTGACGGACCACTGCTCCCCTCCATGAGTTGGCACTTGGCTAAGACGGCTGTCTTGGCCAACGTCCCACCCCACTGTGGGCCTTACAGCCCACGAACTGATGTATCTAAGTTCTCAATGCTTACTCAACTCCGAGTTCTTCTAGGTACCTTTAAGTCTTATGCCCCCCCCTTTCTGTCTCTTCTCCTTTCCACCCTTTCCTGCCTCCCTTTCAGTCCCCAGGGTGTGTGGATGGAGCACCACATAGCCATACTTTCCCAATTCCATGACCCTCCATTGGTTGTCCCTGAATGTTCAGGGCATGAATTCCCCCCAAAAAGGGTCAAGGTTTCTTAAATACCTCAAACAACAAAATATAGATATAGCATGTTTGCAGGAAACCCATTTCAGTTCCTCTTCCTGTCCAAATATTTTGCTGCAAATTACCCCCATGTCTATTTGGCTAATGGCCCTACAAAACAGAGAGGAGTTCTTATTGCTATACGAAAATCGGTTCCATTTATTTGCAGTAAACATATAGCAGACCCAAACGACAGATACCTTATTTTGCAAGGCAACATTCAAGACAATGAGGTGACTATCATGACTTACTACGCCCCCAAATAACAATCCGGGGTCTTTCCTGACCCACATCTGCTCCCTGTTAATGCCCCACCAGAAAGGCACCCTTCTGTTGGCGGGTGACTCTAACGTGACACTAAACCCTTCTCTTGATAACTACCCATCGAATCATAAACTCCCCTCCCCTGCCGCAAAAAAAATCTTACATTCCTTGCAAAGCCACGACCTAGTAGATATCTGACGGGAGCTTCACCCCCTGGGCAGGGACTATACCAACTATTCCCATCCCCATCACTCTCACTCCAGGATCGATCATATGTTCGTATTACTGAAACACCTCCCTTTAATTGATTTGATCTCTATCCTCGCTGCCCCATGGTCGGACCACGACCCTATCTTGACTGTTTGTCACTCCCTGATTAGCAAACCACAACACTCTCCCTGGGTGATGAATGAATCCCTTTTGTCTTTCAAAACGATTATTAGTGACATTCACAAAGCTTCCGTGGAATACTTCAGACTCAATGCATGGACAGTTTCATCCCCAGAGACGCTGTGGGAAGCATATAAGGCTATCCTTCGGGGCCACGTTATTCGCCTAGCGCCGAAACGCAAATTATGGAGCAGCGACTGGAGGCCCTGTCGCAGGCTCTTAGACAAAGCCCGCACAGATCTAGACTTATGCTTAACCGACGAAGCAGAACGTACCCTACGCTGGGCCCGACCGAAGTGGTATGCCAAGGCGAACAAACCTAACGCGATGCTGGCCAATAGATTGTGCACCTTCTCCCCAAAATATGCTCCCATAACTTTGCGCACCCGCCACAGTATCCTCACTGGCAACCCCCAGCGGGTTTTGGACGAATTTCGTCACCGCCTTGCTAAGCTTTATTCTGCCCTCGATCATTCTTCCACCCAGGGCCTCGACGCCTTCTTGACAGACTTATCTTTATCCTCTCTATCCAAAGCCCACTCCTCTCTAATGGACCGAGACATATAGATCTTAGAAGTTCTCCAGTGCATTAAAGAGTTGAAGGTAGGTAAATGGCCGGGCCCAGATGGCTTCAAGGCACTATACTACCGGAAAATAGCAGATGTTATTGCCCCCTACCTAACGGCTATATATAATTCAGTAAAGGAGGGTCATCCATTCACACCAAACTTGCTGACTGCCAACATTGTAATGATCCCTAAACCAGACAGGAACCATTCTTGGGCTAATTTCAGGTCGATCTCCCTAATCAACATAGACATGAAAATCTTGACGAAGATCTTGGCCAATCGCCTGAATTCCTTCCTCCCACACCTGATAAAGAAGGACCAGGTGGGTTTTGTCCCAAGGAGACAGGCGGGTGACGCCATTAGACTCCTCCTTCAAATCCAACATATAGTCCACAGTAGGTCCTTAGAAACAGTGTTTTTGTCACTGGACGTTAATAAGGCCTTTGATACTTTGTCATCGCCTTACTTGACACAGGTGCTTCGCCATTATGGTTTCGGCACCTCCTTTTTGAGCTGGGTTTCAGCTATTTATGACTCCTCCCAGGCCAATGTAAAATACTATAGTTTTGAGTCGCCTACCTTCCCTATTAAAAAGGGAACTCGACAGGGTTGCCTGCTGTCCCCACTTCTGTTCATCCTAGCACTGGAACCCTTGGCGGAGGCCATCCGATCCCACCTGGATATATCGGGGGTGGAAATTGCGGGCACTTCCCACAAACTGTCGTTGTTTGCAGATTATATTCTGCTGACTATTACTAAACCCAGAATAACCCTCCCTAGCCTACTTTCTCTCCTAAATACTTTTCCTATGTTTTCAGGCCTATCAGTCAACCCTGCGAAACCAAAAGCAATGTCGATCAATCTTTCGCCCTCAGAGCTAGACTCCCTACAAGATGCATTCTTCTTTCAATGGTTAAATTCATTACCCAACCTGGGGATCAGGCTTACCCCAAAATACTCAGGACCATTCGTTTTTGGGAAGTTGGTGGCTATGCTCTCCTCCTGGTCCACTCTCCCGTTGTCCTGGTTCGGTAGAATTGCGACTGTGCGTATGACTTATCTCCCAAAGCTGCTTTATTTTTTTAGAGTCTTGCCGGTCCAGGTTCCTTTTCACATTTTGCGTATACACCAGCGCAAAATCATGCAGTTTATCTGGGGTTCTACAGGACCCAGGATCAAAAAACAGGTTCTATACGGCCGCAGAATCAATGGTGGCCTCACGGTACCCAGCCTACACGCATATTACACTGCAGCAGCCATCGCCCCACTTTCTCATCTTCATGAGAAGCACCAAATGCCACTGTGGGCCACCACTGATCTAGTGGATTCTCATCCAATACCATTAGCCTCCCTCCCTTGGCTCCCTCGAGTCCTCCGCCCAAATACAATAGGTCCATGTCTGGCCCATTCACTTCGGTGGTGGGACATGGTCAAATACTCAGCGGGCCTGATCTCCCCCATCTTCCCCTACTCCACCTCCTCCATTGCCCATTATTCCCACCGGGTTGCGATAACCCATTTCAATTCTCATGGTGGACCAAGAACGGCTTTGTGGATATTCACTCCATGTTCACCTCCACTAAGATCATCCCATTTGCAACCTTACGTTCTTTTCATGACACCCCCCTTAGGGAGCATTATGTAATCTGCAACTCCAACATTTTCTCCAACAACTCATAAAATCTCAACACACCCCTTATACTTTGACCCCTTTCGAAAGCCTTTGTAGATCAAGTCCTCAATCCTCCGGTCTAATTTCTTTGATCTATGCAGCCATAATTGGTTCCAAAAAACCACCCTTGAGACCTTATCACCTCCAGTGGGAGACGGAGCTTGGGAAACAGCTAGACCCGGAGGATTGGCAGATCATGACTATTGCACTGTCCAAATGCTCCAAGAATGTCCTCTTTTTGGAAAACGCTCATAAAGTGTTCTACAGATGGTATTACACCCCAGCCAGATTGGCAAGTTTTTTTCCCCCTTATGTTTCCGTGGGTGTTCCCAAGAAGGTACAATGGTGCACATCTGGTGGACATGCCCCAAGGTTTGTAGATTTTGGGTCAGAGTCTATACGCTCCTTCGCAATCTTTTCAACACTAATCTAAAGAGGGACCCTTTTGAGGCTTTTCTGTGGAAACCGATCACAGAACTACTTCGCCCGGAACGCCAAGTGACATTGCATATTTTTACTGCAACTGAATTGACCATAGCAAGGGCTTGGAAAACTCAGGCCCTCAGTTTTGAAGCAGTTAAAAACCGCGTTAGTGACATTATGGTAAATGAGAAACTGACAGCAGTGTTAGCAGATACCCATGACAAATTCCTCCGGATATGGCAACCCTGGGTGGCTCATAACCACCCTTCACGATTTGACCCAGCGCTCCTCTCTCTCTAGTGTGCATCCATTCCCCCCACCCTGTGGACTACCCTCTTCCCTTACCCCCCCTTTTCTTTTTTTTTTCTCCTCCTTTTCCTGTTTTCTTTGCCTTGCACACCTATTATATTCTTTTTCCGGTCTTCCCCTCACTGCTTCTTCCTATCTTCTTTTTTATATCTCTCTGACCAACAGGCTTGGTCCTTTTGGGATTGGACACATGATGTGAAAATGTTTTTTATTGAATAATGGTATAAACTACCTTTCTTTATGTATTTTTAAAAAAATGTTTTTCCTTTTTTGAAATGTTATGTTTTACATTCTCCTCTCGACACGCGAGTTACATATGGTTCTGCAAGACCACTAGAACACAATTCTAGTTTAATGTGCTATCAACTTACGAGTGGTTGACTACCTCTTGCTGACCACACATGATTGTCTTTGGATCTCCAAGAACTTGCGTAAATATCTGTGTCTTTGATACCTGAAGTTTTTACAACTATTTCTCTATGATGTGTCCACCACTGTTTTTGTATTAACCTGTTGATCTGTATTTTCAATAAAACCCTTTGTACAAGATAGAAATCGATTGGCTGCCATACACAGCTGTTCCAGATTTAATCTGATTTAGTCTTAGTAAAAAACCCCCAATGTCTTCTTATACTTCAAAAGACTGGAAAAACATCCTCTGTACTGCAATTAGCTGAAGTAAAATTAAACTGGGTTCAACTTCTAAGTCTTATTGAAGAGTTAAGCTGCCTGTGGATGATGCCAAGTCAGCAGGTGACCATACGGTCCGGATCAGACTGTATCTAAGGAGGTACTGTATGTCAGTGCATAAAGCAACATTTTAAACAGAACACTTACTAATGTAACATCCAGGTGATATGAACTATATGTTATTTATTCCTATTCTTCCCTGAGTGGCAGGTTGTTTCTCTGTGTATTCTACAAAAACTTTAAAAAAAAATCTAATTAAAAAACATAGTCAAAAGACAACTTAATTTTTCAACCAGGGTTCCCGGATACTCTGGGGTGCCTTCAAGTTTCTTAAGGGTTGCCTTGGTAAAATGGCTAAAGATTGGCCAAAAATTGTATACAAGCCAGCCTGACTTTTAGTTACACAAAGCCACAGGCTTTCATTGTGCACTATTACAACCTTCTAACCACTGGCGTCGTAATAACCAATGACGTCATCAGGTGATAGGAAGCACGTCGGGACTTGCCAAGCATCTTTGTTTGCCCCTCTCTATCAGCACTGGGGGTCGCATTAACTGAGTGAGAGAGAGAAACTGAGAGAGAAAAGAAATACTGGACTACTAGTCAATGGCAGTGTGCAAAGGTGTGTTTGCTTTGTAAGAAATAATCCCCTCCAATGTTGGGTGTCCTATGTGTGCAGATGTTGCTGTATTCTGCTAAAACAATTAGTTTCATTTTTTTACATTTTAGAATGGGGTGCCTCATGATTGTGTAGCATTTTCTGCTTCAATATTTTTTATTCATTTAAAACAAAGTAACACAAATCCGCCCACATAGGGGCGAGAACTGACAGCATGGGCACAGTAAGGCTTATGCGATGCAAATAAAGAGGAAAAAAAAATCAACATCAGTTTTCAAATATAATGACTATGGACACCAGGAAGGGGAGGTCCAGGAAAGATCCACATAATTGGTAGATGTAAACCTGGACATACTAGGTAGCAGACAACTGTACAATATGCAATAGACCCATGTAAAAAAACAATGGAAGGGAGCAGGGTCCCTTGAAGAAAAAAGGAGAGCAAAAAAAAGAGGCAGGGCCATGAGAGGAAAGGAGATAAAAGGGCACGGGATCATCAGGGGCGTCAATCATAGACAACCCAAACTATTCAGAGGGGGAGTAGGAAAAGCATACGCCAACCATGTTTCCCAAATCTTTAAAAACTTGGCGTGGGAGTCTTTAAGGATACTAGACATTTATTCATTGAACATCAAGGCTGTCATAAGGTCTCTCAGTCCCTGAAAAGGAACCGTAGGTTTATTTCTAGTATTGGGCAATTGTTCTTTTAGCTGATAAAAATGAATAAGATACAAATGTTTGATAGCGAGCAAACAAGTTTAGCATCCTTTAAATGTTCACATGGAATAAAGTGTGCAATAGTCTAAAAACTCGAGACCGGAAGCCAACTAGTCACGGACATATCCACCAAGTGTGCAGAACATCTTCATGATGGCCACAACCTTGAAAACAGTGGTCAATGGAATTCAGATTGGCATGGGCGATTTGGGCTGGAACCCAATACCACAGTAAAAGCACTTTATATGTGCCTCTAGGGTGGCAGTGTTAAATGAGCATTTAGCAGCAGAAGACCAGGCTTTGCTCCAGTCTGCCAGATCTACTTCTTTATCGTACATCACGGGACACAGAGCACCATAGTAATAACTATTAGGGTTATAAGCCAACTTTAGGTGAATGGACACTGGTATAACCAAAAAGGAAACAGGAAGTGCCCCTCCCTATTTAACCCCTCCCATACCGGGAGTATCTCAGCTTTTTTGCCAGTGTCTAAGGTGTTGATCACGGTTGATGAAGTGCTAAGAGAGCTCTGCCAAGTAATCCCTGACGGGATCAAGGGGCTGTGCAAAACGGATCCATCTAAAGTGCTTAAAAGCCAAATGGATGGTACCCGGGCCTCGTACAAGAAGAAACAAGTTTTTTGCCTGTAATGCTTCTCTTTTGAGAGCTGGACCCTGGGACCTGGCACCCTGGTCATGTAAATACAGCCAAAGAGTTTTCCAGCAGTGGTGCTGTACAGGTCCAAGGGAGTGGACCCGTGAAAGGGGACTCGGTCCTTGAAGGTCTGGCACGAAGGCTGGATGAAGGCTGGATCTGTCTGTGATAATTTCCAGCAGTCCTGCGGCAGGGATCAGGTAAGTCAGTAAATCAGGTAAGAAAGACAGGGAATGCCTTTGGACCTGTACAGCACCACTGCTGGAAAACTCTTTGGCTGTATTTACATGACCAAGGTGCCAGGTCCCAGAGTCCAGCTCTCAAAAGAGAAGCATTACAGGCAAAAAACTTGTTTCTTCTTGTGGATATATATATATATATATATATATATATAATTCATATATATATATATATATAATTCACTTGATCTTTCTGGTGTGAGTATGCGATGCCTTGCCTGTGTTTTGCCACTAGAGGGTGTAAAAGCTACATACCTGGCTTCCAGCATTCCATGCTTCCCCTGTGATGTGCTCAAGTGTCAGCAAAGGCTTCCTGCGGCGGCTTTGCTATTTCTCCTGCTCTGTCAGCCATCAGTAGAGGTTTGGGGGGACCATCCACCATCAGAGAGGTCAGGTTCCCCCCTGCTGAAGACCCCCCCCCCCCGCCCCCCTCGATCCGCCATCACTACAGGGCCGGCTATCTCCACTCAGAACGCGGGAAAGGGAAAGTCAGTGGGGGCGTGGCTTAAACGCCACCGGCGTACACGTAGAGCACAAGGCTCACTGCTTAAAAGCTTTACACTCTGGGAGTGTCTGGTTGGCTGACGGAGGGACACAGAGCGCACAAAGGCATGTAAGCTGTATGGGTGTGTGGATACAGGCATTTCCAAGGGGCACGTTTACTCAGCATTGAGACTGAGCATTTATAGCAGCATATTATGTAAATTGCTAGACTAACGCTCGGCAGTAGATGCATTTTATTTAGTACCTCTGCTTTTTTTGTGCTTAGGACTATGTCTGCCTGTAGGAGGGGTAATTCATCAGGGGGAGTGCAAAGTCGCTGCGGTCAGAGCCTGAAGCTCCTAGTCGCACGCCCGCAGTTCCATCCTCCCCTGTAGAACCTGGAGCATCTGGCGAATCTGAGCCATCTTGTCTCACAGGCATGGTGGCTACCCCCAACATGTCAGCTTCTGCATTCGTCACTAAGGACGATTTAGCTTTGGCTCTAGCTGGTTTGGAGGGAAAAATAGTCGATTTGTTCACGTGATCCTTCCAGGAGGTGAGAAAACGTGGCAGGTCCCCTTCTCATGCTCTTGACCCCCCCGTTTTGGAACAACAATGGGCAGATGATAGTGGGGTACCGTTGAGGGAATCAGGTTCAGGTGACTCCTCTTCTGAGGATTCAGCATCTGAAGAACCTTTCTCAACTTCGCAATCTCAGAAATTGCTAATTCAATCCCTTACGAACTTGGTTCGCTCTGAATATAAGTTGCCTCCTGCAGAAGTGGATAAGGTTTACTTCTCTTCTTTGGGTTCGCTAAAACCCCTACAGCTTTCCCTATGCGCCCGTTACTGGAGCAACTGATTTGTGCTGATTGGGATCACCCAGATAAGCAGTTTTCTCCCCCTAAGAATCTTTCATTTCTTTACCCTATGGAGAAAAAGTTCTCAAAGGGATTTGCCAGCAGTGGATGCTGTTATCTCCTCTGTGAACAGGAGTTTTACTTGTCCAGTGGACAATGTACAAATATTTAAAGATCCAGCTGATAAAAAGTTGGAATCTCTACTAAAAGCCTCATTTGCTGTAGCCGGCAGGGCTGGTGCAAGGATTCTTGACACCCTAGACGAAGCCTAATTTTGCCACCCCCCTGGCTCCACCCCCTTTGCCCTGCCCATGTATACCCCACCTTTTTAATGAAGCGCCCTATAAATGCAGCCCGCCAGCGCCCATCAATGCAGCCTGCCAGCGCCCATCAATGCAGCCTGTCAGCGCCCATCAATGCAGCCTGCCAGCGCCCATCAATGCAGCCTACCAGTGCCCATCAATGAATGCTTGCTTGCTTCTATTCATTTGGGAGTCAGGACACAGATACAGTCCACCGCTGTCGCTGCACCTCTGGCACTAAGTGCGAATGGAGCGGCAGCTGCCTGCTGATGCTGAGACTTAGTTGCTTGATACAAAGAGGAGATAGTAGGAACACCAGTGGCTGGGCGCCCTAGGCAGCAGTGCGCCCTAGGCGGCTGCCTAGTTTGCCTTGTGGTAGCACCGGCCCTGGTAGCCGGTGCGGTGGTACAGCCTGCAGTAGCAGCAATAGGCATCTGTCAATCCCTTCGGGATGAACTCAAGCAGGTTATTAATAAAGTTCCTGCTCAAGCTGATGAAGCCCAAAGTTTAGCTGAGCTACCTAGGGCACTATACTTTGAAGTGGACGCTATCAAGGATTCCATCCATCAGGCGTCTCGCCTTGCGCTTATGTTGATACATATGCGCAGGACTCTGTGGCTTAAAAATTGGTCAGCCGAGTTACCATGCAAGAAGCTCTTGGCTGGGTTACCCTTTCATGGGGAAAGGTTTTTTGGAGAAGATTTGGATAAGTATATCCAAAAGATTTCTGGGGGTAAGAGTACCCTTCTGCAGGTTAAGAAAAAGAATACACGGCCTTCGTTCAAGACTTCCCCTCCTATGCCTGGGGCAACAGCCTCCAGGCAGTATCGACGGCCTCCACCGTCAGGGGCAAAGGGTAAGCTTCATAACCAAACACAGGGCTACAAAAAGCCCTGGGGTCAGAAGTCCACAAAGCAGAATCCCAAGGTTTCCTTCAAGGAAGGGCGGGGGCGCCCCCGCTCAAGCGAGTGTGGGGAAGACTGCAGTGGTTTTCAGGAACTTGGCAAGAGGAAATCCAAGACAAGTAGGTCCTCTCTGTAGTAGCTCTAGGCTACAAACTAGAATTCCAAGAGTTTCCACCATCACGTTTTCAAAAATCAAACGTTCCCAAGGACCCAGAAAAAGTCCTTATTTCTGGCACTGGACCGATTACTGCATCAGGGACTGATAATAGAGGTTCCCTCAGAAGAGAGGGACGTGGGGTTTTATTCAAATCTCTTTATGGTACCAAAGCCAAATGGAGATGTCAGACCCATTCTAGATCTCAGGGATCTGAATCACTCCCGCTCACCAGAAGTTTCTGTGGTTTGCGGTAGAGCAGCGCCACTTTCAGTTCATGGCCTTGCCTTTTGGGTTAGCCACCGCTCCCCGACTGTTTACAAAAGTGTTAGCCCCAGTACTAGCAAGACTAAGGGGCCAGGGTATAGCAGTAATAGCATACCTAGACGACCTGCTACTGGTAGATCAGTTAATAGCAGGGTTAAATCAAGGGGTTTCCAGAACAGTCAGTTATCTGAGACACCTGGGTTGGATTCTCAATCTAGAGAAATCATCCTTACAGCCGGTAAGAAGGCTGCAGTATTTGGGCCTGATCACAGACACAACCCAGGAAAGGGTGTTCTTGCCTCAGGCAAAGGTCAATGCTCTAAGAGGGTCCTTCTATTCACCTTTGCATGAGACTACTAGGGAAGATGCTAGCTTCCTTCGAAGAGGTTCCCTATGCCCAGTTTCATTCAAGACTGTTGCAACACAGAATTCTGTCTGCTTGGAACAAACGGATCCAAGCCTTGGCTTATCCAATGAATCTGGCTCCAAAGGTATGCCAGAGTCTAAACTGGTGGTTGATAACCAGGAATTTACAGAAGGGGAAATCTTTCATTCTAGTTTCCTGGAAAGTAGTAACAACGGATGCCAGCCTATGGGGCTGGGGAGCAGTTCTAGAAGAGACCACTGTTGAAGGGAAGTGGTCAGAGTCCTAGAAGACCTTGCGCATCAATATCCTAGAGATTCGGGCAGTACGTCTGGCTCTAATAGCCTGGACATCCAGGTTGCGGAATGCTCCTGTCCGGATACAATCTGACAATGCCACAGCAGTGCCCTTTATCAATCATCAAGGGGGCACCAGAAGCCACGCTGCCCAAAGGGAAGTGGACTATATTCTGTTTTGGGCAGAGAAACATGCCTATCTGCAGTTTACATTCCAGGAGTGGAAAATTGGCAGGCAGATTTTCTGAGCAGGCAGATTTTCTGAATGGTCTCTATATTCTGATGTTTTTTTGGCCATATGCCAAAGACGGGGTACGCCGGACGTAGATCTATTGGCGTCCAGGTTCAACAACTTTGGGATCTGCTTGCACTCGGAGTAGATGAGTTAGTGATTCCGTGGAATCAGTTTTTACTAATTTATGCATTTCCTCCAGTTCAACTGCTACCATGGCTGCTTCACAGGATCAGTGAAGAAGGGAAGCCGGTAATCCTAGTGGCCCCGGCATGGCCCAAAGATCCTGGTATGCAGGGATCGTGAAAATGGCAGTAGGGGAGTCTCTGACTCTTCCAACTTGTCCGGACCTGCTGTCGCAGGAACCGGTGTTCCATCCTGCCTTACAAATGCTAAATTTAACGGTGTGGCTATTGAAGCCCACATTCATCCGGGCAGCTAAGTAATACTTAGAAATGTTAGGGACCCCAGTCCACCCTGTAATCTTTGTGTGAAAAGAGTGGCTCTAGGGACTCCGGGATGCTTATTAGCACAAATAAAGTGTAGAATCCTACTCTGGAATAAACTGAGGAAGTGAGGAGGGAACCGGACAGGTAGGGTGTGGAAATATTACAACAGCTTGAGCAAAATCAACCTTGACTAAAAAAAGGTTGAGAAACACTGCACTAATCTGGAGGGATGGTAGGGTACTAGGGTGATTGTTGAGCATACTAAATCTTACTAGAGCTGCACAATTAATCGTTAGAATCAAAATCGCCATTCTTTTCCCTTCCCGATCTTCAAAAGAGCATTTCACGATTCTTTCTAACAAGTGCAGAGAGTTCTCACAGCTGAAAAAAAAATGAAAGATCCAGGCAGCCTTCCAAGTTTCATCACAACATCAGTGGATAAGTATAAACAAAGTAACATTTCTGCTTAGCTCAAAGGAATGAACTTCTGCCTGTATATGAGGGAAGTTTAACCACTTAAAGACTAAACCTTTTCTGGCACTTGCTGCTTACAAGTTTAAATCAATATTTATTGCTAGACAATTATTTATGAACCCCAAAAATTATATATTTATATTTTTTAGCAGAGACCCTAGAGAATAAAATGGTGGTTGTTGCAATATTTTATGTCACACTGTATTTGCGCAGCGGTCTTTGAAACACAATTGCTTTTGAAAAAATACACTTTAATGAATTAAAAAAAACAAAAAAACAGTAAAGTTAGCCCAATTTTCTGTACAATTGGACAGATTATGTTACGCCGAGAGAATCGTGATCTTTATTCTGAGCAAAAAAGTTGTGATTCTCATTTTAGCCAAAATCGTGCAGCTCTAACTTTTACTAACAGGGGAGTGTTAAAGGAATAAATAGAGATCCCATCTCCACTAACCTCTATGCCCAGTTTGGCTGTCCTGGCTTTCTCATTTATCCTCTTCAGCTGCTCAGCTTCATCCTTTAATTTATTTGCCCGCTCTGCTTCCAACATCAGCTGCTCTTTATGTCTCCTAAGTTCATCATGCAGCTTTTCTTCTTGTTCTTGTTGTATTCGGGCTTGCTATAAAAATAACAACACATTCTTCAATGTTCTATTACTATATGTGGACAATTAAAATAACATTATAAGCCCTCAGAGAAATCACAGAATTAGGGGAATGCCATTTCTCCACCAAGATTAGACCCGGGTCTAACATATAGACATTGGGGTTGATTTACTAAAACGTAGAGTGCAAAATCTGGTGCAGCTCTGCATAGAAACCAATCAGCTTCCGTTTTTTGTTTTGTTTCTGCACTTTCTAGTTTTAGTAAATCAACCACTTTGTCTCATGATACTGCTGCAAAGGACATATATAATGAAGCAATAAACTGCAATGTGCATTGCGCAAAGGACAAGACAACAGATCAATGTGTTTATCACTTAAGATGAACAGTAAAAAATTGTGTAAATCAATAAATGAATAACAAAATATATAAGAAATATACTATAAATATTTGGTAAGAATCAAAACAACAGCAAACGTTCTCTCCCTAAAAAAAAAAAAAAAAAAAAGGGATTGGAATGCAGAAGTACAAATAACAATCACAAGGGCAGCCAGGAAAAAGGAAAATGGTGAGGCGCAAGTCCCTTAGCGGAGAAGTGGGGGAGTATTGTGGTTTGATGAAGAACCATCTCGTAGTATGGCTTACAACTACTTCCTCAGGGTATTGTCATGTATAGTTACAAGGAATATAAATGAGAACAGAATACTTATATACTTGAAGAGTCTTAAACAGAAGGTATTCACATCTCATTTCATCGCATATTTTTTTTTGAAAATTTTTATTGAGTAAAAAACATACCACATATACAGACAGACAAACAAACCATTAACCTGCCACAGCATTGGAACAAGACCCACACAGGGGTCAATGCCAGACGGCACAATGTAACGCAACATTCATTAATTTCGAACACCTGTGGCATGTTAAAACCTTATTGCTACATTGGCTCTTGCTCAGGGATAAGAACAAGGAAATTATGACTTCCAACCAAGACAAAAAGAAAAAAAACTAAATAAAAATGGCCCCTAGAGTAACCATGGACCTCCTCATCAAGTAGTGGGTCATTTTGTTAGGGGCCTGTTCAGTCAGCTGTTGCCATGAAGGTTTCAGCTGTTGCCATGAAGGTTTCAGCCTCCTAAAGCGCTGCAAAGAAGCTGCTTGCAGGACTTTTTTTGATGCCCTGCCAGCACAGTACCTCAGTGTGAAAGCACTCGGGCTTTCGCATTGGGATTGCAGATGAGGCTTTTTTCAGGCGCTTTACAGGCACTTTTTTTTTAACGCTAAAGCGCCTGAAAATGCCCCAGTGTGTAAGGAGTCTAAGAGTTCACTCACAGTCCCGTTACTCTTGAGATTTTGGTCAAAACTTGTAGCACTCCACGAAGGGAGGAGTCTGCATCGTTCAGAAAGAGTAAGAGGTCATACAGGGCTACCCTCGCCTCCAGCCATGCCAGTTTAACTCCTTTTATATTTGGCGAGACATGAAGTGCCTCCACCCCTGGCTCCATGGCTATAGCAAATAGTGCTGGGGAGAGGGGGCAGTGGACAGAGGAAAGGAGGGCACACCCCCTAATCTTATGGCCACACTTGGTGACCTGTATAGGGTTTGCAGCCACTGAATGAAAACCAATGAAAATCCCATGCTTCGGAGAATTTCCCAGAGGAATGGCCATTCGATCCAGTCAAATGCCTTCTCGATATCAAAAGAGGCAACCACTCTAGTGCCCACATTGTCATGTTTGGCATGTATATTAGTGAAGAGTCTATGAAGGTTAATGTCCGTTGACTTATGGGCCATGAACACTGTCTGATCCATGTTTATAATGGAGGGTAAAAGAGGGTTGAGTCTAACGGTGATAAGTTTAGATAAAATTTTGAAATCTATGTTAAGGAGTGCAATGGGTCTGTAGGTGGCGCATAGTTTGGGGTCTTTGTTGGGCTTAAGGATTAGAATAACGTGTGCATCTGTCATAGTTGGTGGAAGTGCTCCATCCTCCAGGCATTGGGTATACAGAGTGGCCAGAAGGGGAGCCAGGAGATCGGCATGAGATTTGTAAAATTCGACGGGTATACCATCAGGGCTCGGGGCCTTCACAATAGCTAGTGAATTAATGATAGCATGAAACTCTTCAGCAGTGATGGGCCTGACTAGATGAGACCTCTCCGCGTCTGAGAGCCACCCTAGGGCCAGTGGATCCAAGAGAGGCGCCATCTCGCCAGAGGCCATATCTGGTGGCAACATGGTACTGTAAAGTGTCTGATAAAAACCCTGAAACTCTTAATATATCTTCCCGGGGATGAGATGGAATCACCCGTGGAAGATGTAAGTTTGGGGGTCAAGGTGAGAGGGGTATCATGATGGGACATCATTGCCACCACTCTGCCATTCCTATCCCCTGTTCAAAAAATCTTTGGTGTGGAATAGATCTAAGCGTGTTACCTCTGTGAGATGCAGGTGGAGATCCCTTCTAGCGGCATTTAACAGTTCAAAGTTGGAAACAGAGGAGTCTGACCCGTATCTGGGAAAGGACGACTCAATTTCCTTTTCAGATCACATTGTGTTGGCTTGTTGATGTAGTTTTACCGCCTTAATTGCAGATATATAGTGTCCCCTAGTGAACGCCTTAAAGGCGTCCCAAACCATGGAAGGAGAGGATGACCCCGCGTTATTCTCCCAGAATTCACGTAATGTTTGTGGAGTCTGCTCTGAGATTTCTTCGTGAGAGATCCAGTGAGCACCAAGGCGCCAGTTGGAGCCACTGAGCCTATGTGGGTCCGCATTGTGATCCTGAGGGGGGTGTGGTCAGAAAGCCCACTAGGTAGGTACGTTGCATCTACTATGTCATTCAGCATAAATGGATTTGCAAAGGTGTAATCAATCCTAGAGAAGGTTTTGTATGAGGTAGAGAAATAGGAGTAGGTTTTAGTGTAGGGGTGCTTCCACCACCACACTTCCGTAACTCCCGCTGAAAGGGCCCACCCTGGTAAGTCTCCAGTAGAAGACTGGGTCGGAGTGGGTCTGTCTAGATCCGGGGAAATTATGCTATTAAAATCTAGCAACAGCAATTTGGCTGGACAGTACGGGATGATCCTCTCCAGAATGGTGTACAACACCTCGGATTTGAAAGGTGGTGGGATTCAAATTCCTGCAAAAACATAGGGTTGTCGCCAGGCCGTTAGCACCAATATCACAAATCTGCCAAGGGGGTCAGTGTGGACCGCCTCAACAGTACAGGGAAGGGATTTATTGATCATAATCAAAACCCCTCTGGCATATGAAGAGTATGAGGCGTGGAAGGTTTTCTGAACCCAGGGCTTTTTTAAAGCCAGCAGCTTACTGCCCATCAAATGGGTCTCCTGCAGGATTACCCCTTGAGGGTTATATGTCTTAACACACTGGAACAGTAGTGCCCGTTTAAATGTAGAGTTGAGGCCCCTCACATTCCAGGATATCACTGATATTGTTCCCTGATAACGTGATGCCATGGTCACAGGGGAAGGTAGTGAAAGCAGGAGGTTTGAGTCCTGACCAGACCCTATTAGATGGGCAGTAATAGAGCTTGAGCCAACCCGCAAGGGGGGTGTAGCAACTAACACACATAAACCAAATGTGCAACTTCCCAAGCACTGTGTGCTTTTCCTAACAGTTTCCAGTGCCCCCCAAAAACATAGGGGATAGGCCGGGACCCAGTCTATACCCAAAGCTGAATTGAACATTGTTCTTATCTAAACCTGAGAACACTGAATACTGTGAACTGCAGTAGTAAATAGTCCATCCACCACAAGTCTGCACGCATTCGGACAGTACTGCAGTGCCGGCTAAGCCAGTGGGGTAAGAGGAAAACTAAGGGCAACTGAGCCAAAATACGGTCCAAGAAACCACAGGCAGAGCGAGATGCACTTGTGTGGGGAACAGGGAGAAACTACAGTAAGAGAGTCCACTTGGAGAAGGTGGCAGATCATTGGAGAGGGGGTTATCCGGTGTTTACTCTGCCTGGCTATCTACAGGATCCTTCCCATGGTAAGGTTGGAAGGACTGGTCAGGATTTAAGCCAAGGAGTACAGGCATGTTGGGCAGGTGGCAGAGATGGGACTGCAGCATATCGACTCCTATCCATATGAAAAAGTCTACCCCAGCGGGAGCAAAGTGAAAAGGAAAAAAGGGGTAAAAAAGAAAAATAGGTGGGGAACGGCATAACAATTGTAAAAGAAAGAAAGGATAACCTCAGAGTTCAAGAGGACCTAGGTCCAGATACTTGCAGATGTCTGATATCCAAAGAGTGCCTCCAACTGGGGATCATTCAATGGCAAGATCAGCGACCGTCCAGCCAGGAGCCTGCTGCCTCAGGGGTCTCGAAGAACTTGGTGCAATCTCCATCCACCACTGGAAGTTTGCTGGGGTAAAGGAGGCGCTACTTGAGGCCTTGTTCTCGGAGACGCTAGCGGATCTCTGTATAGGAGCAGCATCACTGTTGGACCTCCGGGGAATAGTCAGGGAAAAGTAGAATCTTTGCGCCTTCATGTCTCAGGTCTTGCTTCTGTCGTGCAGCCACCAGCACTCGATCCCTGTCCCTGTAATTGAGCAGCCTGAGGAGAAAAGGTCACAGGGGTGCCCCCCCACGTATAGGAGGGGTGGGGGGGACCCTATGGGCCCTCTCCACCACATATGTAGGCAGCATAGCGGTAAAATCAAGCAACTTGGCGAGAAATGTCTCTGCAAACTCTGCAGGTCTGGGGCCCTCTGCCCTCTCTGGGAGGCCTAAGATATGGATGTTATTGTATCTAAGTCTATTTTCTGTGTCGATCGCCTTGTCCTGGAGAGCTTTTACCTGTATTTGCAGGGCATGCATTTCTCTGGATTCTGCTCTAGTGTAATCTTCCAGCTGTGAGGTGCATTCTTCCGCCTCAGACACCCTGGATCTGAACTTGTCCATATCGTGGCGTATCAGTCTGATGTCCGGACAGATAGTCAATTTTCACCGTAAGAGTGTCTTTGCATGTTTTATGGCATCATTGCAGGCTTTAATCGCTGCTAGTATGTCAGCAGAGGTAGGATTTGCTGGTACCTGTTGTCCCAGGGGTGTTCGTGCCGCTGACATGTTTGTCACAGGCTGCCTCGTGGACAAGATGGCTGCTGTAGGAGAGAAGACTCGCTGTTGGTCGGTATATTTCTTGGAGGAACGAAGCTTTCCCGGGGAAACCGGAAGGAGCCCATGGGGTGCCCAGTGCCTTCCTGGAACCCAGAGTGTCAGAAGGGGGGTTGCGGAGTGGACGAAAGGATCCCGGATGGCTTGCAGGATTCAGTCAGGAACGGAGCTCAGGCAGTGTGCGTCCTCTCAGTTACACATCCCGGCCACGCCCCATTTCATCGCATATCTTTAAAAAAGAGGCTAATTCCATATTTCACAATGGCTTAAGAGATTCAAATCTTTCTAAAATGCCCCAAACAGCCAAATACACATCCGCCGAATATAGTGAATATATAGCCTAATATTACAAAGCAATGTATTCCAAACTGCATACAGTTGTTTCAGGCTTTTAGGCCATCATCAGTGCAGTGTATAGTAAACCGTGGCTTCTGTGGAGTAGGGCTTGGGACATGAGATGGTATAACTATACAGATTATAGTGAGAAGGGACTAAAGAAATCAAAAAGTCCTCAGTTTGGCTGAACCTTAGCTCATCCTAAGGTATTACTTTTTGTTTGACTTGCCCCTGTCTCTCTATAATAATAATAAAAATAAGAGCAAGCATATAAAATTCAAAAGGTGTGTCAACATTACTTTAGGGTAAATACTGCAATAACATCTCAAAATTTGTGCTAAACTAAAAATACACAGCTAAACATATATTCTTTGCACTGGGCACCACAGTTCATGTTACTAAAAATTACACTTGACACCAGAATTTGTCTTTCACGCACCTATATTGCACTGCGAGGATGGAAGAAAAATGTGATTGGGTGACTTAAATGTTTTTTTTGGGCACTCATTTTTATTATCAGAGAAGTTTTTGAGTCATAATTAACATAATTAGCTCTCTAAGTGAGAACATACATACAATCTGTGTGCTGGGTAATCGGTTTCCCCAACGCTGTCCCAATAGCTGTGCTGGGAAAGCTAGGTTGCATAGTTTGCAACCTGTATGCAGCGTACACATGAGCGGACTTTTCTATCGGACAATCCGATCGTGTGTGGGCTTTATCGGACCTTCAGCAGACTTTTCCAGTCGAAAATCTGATGGACTTTAGATTTGGAACATGCTTCAAATCTTTACGTCGTAACTTCGCCGGACCCAGAAATCCGCTCGTCTGTATGCTAGTCCGACGGACAAAAACCGACGCTAGGGCAGCTATTGGCTATCAACTTCCTTATCTTAGCCCGGTGTAAGTCATCACGTACGAATCTGTCGGACTTTGGTGTGATCGTGTTTAGGCAAGTCCGTTCGTTAAAAAGTCTGTCGGAAGTCCGTCAAAAGTCTGTGGAAAGTCCGTCGGACCAGTCTGGTCGAAAAGTCCGCCCGTGTGTACGCGGCCTAAGACTTATCTTTCTGGAGCCACTGGAACTGAGTAATTATGAGCCACCCAGACTTTAAAAAGATTTGTAAGGGAAGCAAGGTTAAATTTTGCTGCCACTGATTGAACTAACCACCAATGCTGAGGGGAGGTGGTAATTTACACAGTCACTACTACACTAAAGAGCACCAGTGTGTGGGAAGGAGAACCTAAATTTCACTAAAACTCAGTGCACTAAGCAGCAATGCCAGGGGGGTTTAATATTAATATCATTGCCACTGACTGCACCGACCGCCAGTGATGGGGAAAGGTGGAGGGGGGTATTTCACTATTACTGACTACAAATGTAGGGGGGGGGGTGATTGGATTACATTTCACCACCCCTGACTGCACCAAGAAAGTTAACATCACTTCTACAGACTGTATACTGGGGGATCGTACTGAGCCCACTAATACGGGGGGTAATTACAGTCACGGACACAAATTTTGGGGGTTATTAATGCAGTCACTGATACAAATGCTGGGGGTTATTGTTGTGGTCACTGACACAAATGTTGGGTATTATTATTGTATTCATTGACACCGAAGGGGAATTGCGGCCACTGACACCAATGAATCCAACTTTCCCTTCGGTGTGCATTGTGGTATGTTGTTAAAAATGCACCTGGAACTAATTTTCCTGGTGTTAAAGTACCTTAAAGTGAATGGGCTGACTCACTTGAAGCAATGCACCTCAGCAGACGAAACTATGTTGCTATTGTGTGGTGGTCCTCTTAAAGTGTCGGGGGCCGTACTTGAGGCCCTCTGGGATACCAGACATCCTCTGAAATAGAGTCTTACTTAAAGTGGAACCTTTTTTTGGACAAAAAAATCTGAAACTTTTTCTATTAAAATTAATCTTTTAAAGTGATTCACATATTATTAAATTCTGCTGCTAATGTCAAAAATTGTAAAGACGGTTTTATGGTGCTCTGCCAGCTATTACATGCAATGACAATACAAAGTGTTGCTAAAAGAAATATGACATGTAAGAAACAGAACAGAGGGGGGTCTAGCTTTGCTTTAAGCACACTGCCCACGCTTGGCTTTCATGCAGCGGATCACATTAAGCCATGTTCTTCCAAACTGTCACTTCCCTCATCAGCTACTGACACATCCATATTCAGGGTGACACCATCCCCTGTTTACAGAGCCATCACCTTCACACTTTCAAACACTTCACAATTAACATCATTTGGTTTAACTGCATCAGATACAGCTGACTTGTGTTGTGAACTCTGCAGCAGGATACCATGCATATTTATATTGTCCCTTCTCTCAGGCCTTAGGATAACAAGCATTTTCAACTAATTAAAATAACAATAATATAAAAGTAACTTTATAGTGGGAGTACTGTCATTAGAGGAACGTTAGGTGAGTACAAAATCTCCGCTTAGGCTAAACTTATATGCACTTTTTTCAAAGGGAAAAAGATCTTTATTTTTAACCACATGACTGCAATTTTCATCTCATCGGGTTAAAATTAACTGTAACTTTTTAGAAAAAAATAGGGATCCTTATCCAGGTGTTTCAGCTTTGTGAGCTGAACCCAAATATTTATAACTTTATATTTTAAACTGTTCTATATGTTTCGCCTTTAAACCTTCTTTAAAGTGGAGTTCCACCCACTTTTACAACTCTTCAGGATCCCTCACTAAACTGTGCACTGTAAACAAATTGGATATTTTTTTCTCAGCACCTACTGTATATCTGCTGTATTCATTTTTCACTTCCTCCTCCCTGGCCGCGGCCCATCGCATCATTTCCTGTTTGCAATGCCTTCTGGGAAGGGGCGGCAACTTCCTCTGAAACTGCCGTTGCTATGGAAACCTGACCTGAAAGCTATTACACTGCTTGTGCTGCACTGAGCATGTGGGGCGGCAACTTCCTCTGAAACTGCCGTTGCTATGGAAACCTGACCTGAAACCTATTACACTGCTTGTGCTGCACTGAGCATGTGCGAGATCTGCAAGGATGAGATCCAGGAAGAAATACAGTCTGGCTTCAGATGCCCACACTTAAGATGGCCACGGCCTGCTGTAAGTTTATAAAATAACAAACTACTGCTATAAACTAACAAAACAGACCTTAGTTTACAGACTAACTTTACTAGAATACATTAAGCTTGTGTATTATAGGGGTATTTTTATTTAAAAAGTGTAATTTCGGCCGGAACACCACTTTAAGTTAACTTCCTGTTACCTCTTGTACACCAACTAACATTTGGGTTTTAAAGTAGGAATTCCTGCTAAAAGCAGAGCAAGAGGTCAGTATGCAGCATTTATAAGCTTTTTTTATGGTTTCATGTTTTGGCAAGGGGGGTGGTCTAGAAGGCATATATTAGACAACGGGACATCAACCACATATAAAATTCATTTTAGACTTTTAAACGCAAGTTTGACCTCTCACACTTCAAGCAAGGCTGAACTTCAGGTAAACATCTAAACACACAATTAAAATGCAGAAACTGTATGTGAACTAATTTAGCTGTCACATTATTTATAATTCTGTTCAGCCAGTTTTTTTTATCCAGACAGTGAGTGTAGCTCTAGATTCATTTTCACATTAGTCAATCTACGCTAAACTGCCCAACTGATAAAAGCCTGGTGTTTACAGTGCTCAATAGCTCAAGGCTAAATTGAATACTAATTATTAGATGAGTGACTCATCCCCCCTTCCTCCACTCACTTCTTGCTGAGGGTTTAAATGAGAAAGAAAGAAAGAGAAAAATACTGAAAGGAAACAGAAAAGAGAGACTGAAAGGAGGCAGCTACTGTGTCAGGAGTATGCAATGAATTTTCAAAATAAAGATGTGAATACAGTGCAATGTGTGTGTAGTATTGGGCACAATTTTCTAAAATGGATATTTTGTATCTTCTGGATTAGTGTTTCAACAGAAAAGGGTGCATTATGGAGTTCAAAAAATTCCTTTGGCCAAAATTGACACAATATAATAATATATTTGAATGTCCTAAAAAGGGAATAAAAATGAAAATGAAATAACCATATTAAAAATGTGACATTTCAGTAGATGTGTCAAATTTTCCACAAAGGCAATGTGAGCATAGTAAAAAAGACACAAGGTGGCCATCCTGCATCATCAAGGTCCTTCCGAACCAAAAATGTAATGTTAGACAGCGGTGTTCAAGTGCACTGTCCAAGCTCATCTGCAAAAGCACAAATGGGCAAGACAGAGGATTAAGGTCCAGAAACAAAGTGGATGGCCATAAACCGAATGCCGCAAGTAAGTAATACATCAAATAGGTGTGATACTGAATATTTCCAGTCTCACTGGGATCCTAGTACATCCAACAGTCAAGAGAAGTCTTATCAAACGTAGTCATAAAAGAATTGCAACCGAGAAGCTATTCCTCCAAGCTGGAAATAAACCTCAATTACTATCCTGTGCACAAAAACAAAAGGACTGTGGCACAAGAAAAATGGCCACAGGTTCTCTGGACTGAGGAGTCAAAATCTGAAAGATAGTTTGGTTGCTAAATGGGCTGGAGACTTTTACATGGATGAATGTCTGCTAGTAGCTGTAAAGTACATTTGATGTTTCTTGCAGGGTTGGGGCTGCATTTTTGGAAAAAAAAAAATAATGATTTGGTTTGGTCAAAATTGTTCTCCCCAGAAAAGTACAAGTAGATTCTTATCCTGCATGCAATACCTTCATGGAGGCATATTACCTGTCCCCACTTCATTCTGTTGTGTGAAAATGATCCAAACAGCCAAAAACATTAAAAAAAAATCTACTTGCAACAAAAAAAAGAGAAACAGGGAATCTAGCAAAAAATGTAAGGCCTCCACAAAGCCGTAATCTCAATCATCAAGCTAGTCTAGGATTAAAGGGGTTGCAAACACTTGTGTTTTTTCACCTTAATGAATCCTATGCATTAAGGTGAAAAAACACCTGTCAGTGACCGGCCCCCCAGCCCCCCCCCCCCCCCGTTTTACCTACCTGAGCCCCTTCATTCACTCGGCGGAGACGCGCCCTCCCTCTCTCCAGGCTCTTGATTGGATAGATTGATAGCAGCCATTGGCTCCCGCTGCCGTCAATCAAATCCAATGATGCGGGCACCAGGGGGCGGGGCCCAGTCCGGCATTCGTGTCTATGGACGCAAATGCTGGAACCGGAAGCGCGCTGCAAGGTAACCCCCGGGAGAGCGCTTCTCTTAGGGGGTTATCTGATGCGGGGAGGGGCTGCGAGAGCTGCCAGGAGGTAAGTATGATATGTTTGTTATAAAAAAATAAAAAAAAGAGCCTTTACAATCACTTTAATTTAGAGGCAGCCAAAGTCTCAGTGGAACTATGGTGAGTTCTTCAAGGAGCATGGAATAAACTACTGTTCGAGTACCTTAAGAAAGAAAGGTTACATAGCATAACTTCTGTTGTTTCCAAGATATACTGTTACATGGTAGAACTACAATGTTTGCTGACCGCAACCCAGCATGGTATACTAACTTATCCCCGCTTCCTTGTCAGCTCCCCATAGCAGGAGTACATCCTGTCTAAACACTGGTGTCTACACTGGTGACATCATGGCCACTCAGACCCAAGCACTATCACATGGGAATAGTACTTGGTGGAAATTCCCTTCACTAACCACGACTATACATGAATTGAGGTGATTGCCCCAACTTGGGGGAACAGAGGTTCTAACCTTTTACTGTCCAAAACAAACAAACGTAAAAGGTCTACAATGTAGCTCCCGTTTGAATAATAATAATAAAAAAAACATAATATATATATATATATATATAGTGGGGACGGAAAGTATTCAGACCCCCTTAAATTTTTCACTCTTTGTTATATTGCAGCCATTTGCTAAAATCATTTACAGAGCACCCCATATTGACAGAAAAACACAGAATTGTTGACATTTTTGCAGATTTATTAAAAAAGAAAAACTGAAATATCACATGGTCCTAAGTATTCAGACCCTTTGCTGTAACACTCATATATTTAACTCAGGTGCTATTTCTTCTAATTATCGTTGAGATGGTTCTACACCTTCATTTGAGTCCAGCTGTGTTTGATTATACTGATTGGACTTGATTAGGAAAGCCACACACCTGTCTATATAAGACCTTACAGCTCACAGTGCATGTCAGAGCAAATGAGAATCATGAGGTCAAAGGAACTGCCTGAAGAGCTCAGAGACAGAATTGTGGTAAGGCACAGATCTGGCCAAGGTTACCAAAAAATTTCTGCTGCACTTAAGGTTCCTAAGAGCACAGTGGCCTCCATAATCCTTAAATGGAAGACGTTTGGGACAACCAGAACCCTTCCTAGAGCTGGCCGTCCGGCCAAACTGAGCTATCGGGGGAGAAGAGCCTTGGTGAGAGATGTAAAGAAGAACCCAAAGATCACTGTGGCTGAGCTCCAGAGATGCAGTCGGGAGATGGGAGAAAGTTGTAGAAAGTCAACCATCACTGCAGCCCTCCACCAGTCAGGTCCTTATGGCAGAGTGGCCCGACGGAAGCCTCTCCTCAGTGCAAGACACATGAAAGCCTGCATGGAGTTTGCTAAAAAAAACACCTGAAGGACTCCAAGATGGTGAGAAATAAGATTCTCTGGTCTGATGAGACCAAGAAAGAACTTTTTGGCCTTAATTCTAAGTGGTATGTGTGGAGAAAACCAGTCACTGCTCATCACCTGTCCAATACAGTCCCAACAGTGAAGCATGGTGGTGGCAGCATCATGTGGTGGGGGTGTTTTTCAGCTGCAGGGGCAGGACGACTGGTTGCAATCGAGGGAAAGATGAATGTGGCCAAGTACAGGGATATCCTGGACGAAAACCTTCTCCAGAGTGCCAGAGTCCTGACTTAAACCCAACTGAGCATCTCTGGAGAGACCTAAAAATGGCTGTCCACCAACGTTTACCATCCAACCTGACAGAACTGGAGAGGATCTGCAAGGAGGAATGGCAAAGGATCCCCAAATCCAGGTGTGAAAAACTTGTTGCATCTTTCCCAAAAAGACTCATGGCTGTATTAGATCAAAAGGGTGCTTCTACTAAATACTGAGCAAAGGGTCTGAATACTTAGGACCATGTGATATTTCAGTTTTTCTTTTTTAATAAATCTGCAAAAATGTCAACAATTCTGTGTTTTTCTGTCAATATGGGGTGCTGTGTGTACATTGAGGAAAAAAATGAACTTAAATGATTTTAACAAAGAGTGAAAAATTTAAGGGGGTCTGAATACTTTCTGTCCCCACTATATATATATATATATATATATATATATATATATATATATATATATATATATATATATAAACAGTGTCCATTGTTTCTGCATTAATAAAAATGTCCATCTTATCAATTATAATGAAAACATTGGCAGAATGACAAAATCCTTTGCAAACAATACCCACAATAATATAAGAATGATCTGGAAAGAAGGGTCACTCTGATGCTATATCAATCCACAAAACTGCAGTGTGCACGGGTCTTCTTCAGAAGAGGCTTCTAATCCTTCACCACACCAAAGCAGACATTCTATTATTCAATCTATACATTTCATGTGACAACAAAAACGTGGACAGCAGCAATCCAACTCACATAACTTAATGGACACAAAGGAAAAGTGATCTCTTTGTCATCCTCCTTGTAGCTTCTTTCACACTCACACATTGCTATTGTCTGTGACTTTATTTGTACTCCTTTTGACTTCTTCTCGGCCCATCTGCCAGCAATAAGGTGACAGGAAATTTAAGAGCACTTCCCTCTGTTGTTAGGGATTGGACGTAGTTCCACACTTCTCTATCTCTATAGTACAGGAAAAAGACTAAGCCTCAGATATGCCAATGCCTCTTTGACATTGTTTGTCAACAATATCAAAAACGTATAACAGGTAAGATCACCTTAAATGGATATTTAATTTGTGGTTGGGCATCTGGAGGAGGAATCAACAAACTGGCATCAAGTTTTTGTTAGATGGAAGGGGGGAGTTATGGGACTTTAAATGAGGTACAATGAATGTACCTCCATCCCTGATTCAGGTAAACAAGAAAGGAATGTGGGACTTTAAATGAGGCAATTGACTTTTGGAGGTAGGGTGGTTAGTAAACATTATTTATTTGTGACAATAGTATGAAACAAGTAAAAAAGTAATTTCATATATATACATACACATGCACACACGGCATGAACATAATGGATACATCAATACATATATGTCAGCTTGGCAGCACATAAGAAGTAACTAATGTTGATAAAATGTTATATATTTATATATGTACACATGTCATAGAAACGGCATTTGGCAATAAGATGAATGATATCGATCTTGAGCATGATTAATTGTAAATATAGTACAAGATATTTCCTATTGGTATTGGTACATTTGTACACCATATGCAACAGAGCTGCTGAAAAAACAGAGGAAGATACACATAATTATTAATTAATAATTACATAGTACTCAATTAATTTTGAATGTATAAAAAGTATATATGGGCTTGTGAATAGGTAATGAGCCAGACTTGACTGAGCACCCCATAGAAACTCGACGCGTTTCATGGCTATATGCCATTCATCAGGAGTTGTGTAGAGAGATAAAAGGTCTGCTAACATACTGTGCTAGGCTAGCATCGAGGAAGATGGAACCCCAAACTGGTTGTCTGTTCCGGAGCTGAGGCAAGGAACCCCGCCCCGGCCAAAAAAAATCCACATAGCATGCCCGATCGCCATAACACTTTACATGTGTGGGGATGATTGCAACTATAGTGTTGTGTGTGTATCCAGTGAATGGGCTGTGTGTGCTACCTCCCTGGTATAAAACACATAATGAAAATATAAATTGAAGTAGTTTTACTGGGTTTATGACTGCAGCTGTCAGCCTTCCCCCATATCATTTTCTTCAGCAGGCCATGCTCTACAAAGTAAAAGCAATCCTAGTGGCTAATTAGCTGCTGGATTGCTTTTACAGATGGCGGAAATGGGTCCCCCCCCTCCAGTGCCTCTCTGGATCCGAAACCAGCGGTACAATAGAAGTGTTTGGAGACCGTGTCATCTTCGATAACCTCTATAGTCCAGGAGACCGTAAGTTATGAGCATTTTTGCCACTTCTGGTTAGGGCAGATGTAAACACTGACATTTTTTTTTCTGGAAAGCATGAGACCAATGTTTTTTTTTTTCATGTCATGCTTTCAAGGGTAAACGAGAGATCTGGGGTCTTATAGACCCCAGATGTCTCCATAAAGAGGACCTGTCCTGCTTTATTCCTTTCACAAGGGATGTTTACATTTCTTCAGATAGGAATAAAAGTAATCAAACACGTGAGGTATTGCCGCAAACGTTATAGTAAAAGCAATAATTCTAGCGCTAGACCTCATAAATAATGTTTGGGGGTTCTAAGTAGATTTCTACTAAAAAAAATTAGTAGAAAAGTGTCAGAATAGGCCTGGTCTTCAAGTGCTTATCCTCGGCCTCATAATGGGCAACAGATGGGTGTAGCCAAGAGCTGAGATCTCACAACCCCTGAGGATCAGGTTGGTGGTTAATTTAACATTTTGGCCAAATAACCTCTTATAACAGGTAATCATGTAGTTTGAACACTGCAAAAAATACAAAATAAAAACTACAAGTAAAATTGTCACACACATATCGAGACTGTAATACATTTCTTTGAAGTAGAAGTCCAGCAATCTCACCTTGTAGAGGGCACTAATAGAGAAATGGATGAGAGAGCCCTGCTGTTCTTTAAGGAGATTCGCTGAGTTGGAAAATTTAGCTCGAACTTCTGTTGTTATTTGCCAGTTAAGCAGAGATAAGATGTTGCTGAAACTTCCAAAGGGAAGCTTTGTCTGTTAAACAATGTACATGCATGCTGGATAATAAAGGGATCTTTTAAAGCTTTTATCAAAAACAAGCAATTTCCTTTTTATATGGCTGACCCAAAAAGGGAGATAATAGTAATGGAGTGTATTCCATTCACAAACAATTGCATCATATTTTTTAGTATTATTAGAGCACAGAGTAGTGTTAAAATACAATAAATTAATCAGCAACCATTTTTTTATGGTTCTGCATTATTAATATTATAATACAGACCTATATAGCACCAACAGTTTAAACCGTATGATATAAAGGGAGACAGCGCTGTTACAATATAACTAAAAAAAACATGGTTAGGAGGTCCCTGCTTGTGAGAGCTTACAACCTAGGAGGGATGGGCAATTGGTACAAAAGTTAATAGCTGTGAGGGGATGAGTTGATGAAGAAAGGTTAAGCTTTCAGGTGGAGGTTGGATGGGCTTCACTGAAAGTATGAGTTTCCAGGGATCACCTGAAGGTTGACAGAGAAGGAGATAGCTGGACAGATTGGGGTAGGGGGGTACAGAGTATGGGTAAGGCTCTTTTGAAGTCCTGGAGGTGAAAATGGGAGGAGAATTTGAGGGGGTTAGAGAGCAGGAGGTCTTGATAGGAGTAGAGGGTTTGAGTGTTATTTTGAGAAGAAGTTGGCTTTGTATGTGGTTGAATGCAGATCTTGTTTCTGTAGAATATGGCACTTTACACCTCACCACTGTGCTCCCCTATTAAATAATTTTTTTTGGCATAATTATGGATGCAATGAGTGCTCCTGATGCCACAAAAAACAGGCTTGAATGAAATAGAAATCCCTAATGTGTAGGGTTTTCTAGAAAGACCTATTTTTGCCATTAGGACCCATTTTTACTTTAATGCACAATCCCCCTTTTTGCATCCCTGAAGGAAAATAGTGTGCTCTTTCAGTACACCTTTTGAGTTATTATAAAGGTAAACCTTGTAAAACAACCCATTCAGTTCAAAATATACATGAAAGGCAAAACTTTTGTGTATACAGTAAATATATATATATATATATATATATATATATATATATATATACATACACCCTTTTTTTAAGTAATCACATAAGCTCTGTTCTCAGCTACATAAGGGGAGAGCTGGGGGGAGAAACAGCAGTACACAAATCTTTCAGTGATTAGCAACAGCACAAATCTGACCACTGGAGCACAGGCAGGCTGTGCTCCCAAGTAGAATGCAAAGAAGAAAACGGACAACCATAGGTGTGCGCAGCCTATTGCATTAGGGTGTGCACCCCAAAGCTCAAACACACATGCATGTGTGTGTCTACATACTGTACAGTATATATGGTCCAGGCACATTGATCTCCCTGCAGGCACAGTGAAAGAGAAGTGCGTAAGCACTTCTCTTATGGCAGAGCCGGTAAGAGGGGAAACTGTTCCCATCCCTACTGCCCCAAAAAAAAGAGCAATAATGCAATGAGCACTGATTAGGGTGTGCCCAGGCACACCTGGCACACCCTGTGCGCACGCCTATGCAGACAACGTTGGGATGGATGTACTTCCATGCCTGGTGTGGTAATTTTGCAACATGAAAGCAGGGGGACTGGCAGGAGCCCCAGGTAATTCACACAAAGGAAGAAATACAAAGAGAACAGGACACTTTTTAAAACAAGTACATGGTACAACTTTAGATTTTTTTTTATGTTTTACAACTGTACTGCGGCATACTATGCTATTATTGACTATGTGACACTATTTTATTCTCCACTTTTTTGTATATCTCACCTCCAAGGCTGTGGGGGAATGTCTGTTGGATGACTGTTGGAAAGAATATTCTGCTTTGCTATTACATTGTACACGCTGCATTTACTCTTTTGTCAAAACTGTTCAATAAAATACAGTATATAAAAAAGTACATGGTACAACAGACACATATCAGGAACATGAAATGTTGGGGTAACATTCTTTAACGTAAAAGTAACCATTTACCTACCACAGGATCTGTAAATCTGACCAGCCAGTCTGGTGATTCACACAAGACTTCCACAGACAGGCAGGTGACACACCTATTTCCAGGTTCAGCTCTGCAGCTTCCTATGTCACCTCTTTTGCCACCAGCCTGCAATGAGGCCTACAATAATAATACAGGATCTAATAAGCAGGAAGGTGATGGAGGTAGCTTTAAACCTGAACCAAATAGTATCAAAGTCATGTTTCTGATTGTGTGTAAATCACCAAGCTTGCTGCACAGAATTACTCATCTTTGGCAGTTAAAAGAGAAGTACTGTATGGGGTATGCAAAAAAAAACCTTATACTTACCAAGGTTGATGCCTCTGCACTGAGAAATGAGCAATCAAAGACTGCTGCTCCAGTGCTCACTGGAGCGCTGGGCTGGGGAGGAAAGGGAGCAGCTGGCTCAGTCTCCCAGCAGTGCAGCTGATAGGCTGAGAGCCAGCTGCAGTCCAGGCATTTGGGTGGATCCCGGCTGTAAAGTTGGGATCTTTTCCCAGCCTGACAGGGTGTCACTCAAGTGCAGAATGAACTGCACTCCATTGATTCATAGGAGAAGTAGGGCCAAAAATGTTTGGCCACATTTCTCCTTTAAAGTGGTTGCAAACCTCTGAAAAATGAACAATGCACATCTCTTTACAAGCCTCAATTCAAAGCACCTAGTAGGATTTCTGTCTCCTTCCAGTGCTATCAGCATGAACCACTTCTGAGAGATTATGCCAAAACTGCAGAATCCCAGGGGGGACAACCACGCTCCCTCCCCCCCCCCCCCTTAGCAGTCAGCAAGTGATTGACTGCCTCAGCTATGTATGTTTCCCCATGAAACTGTGTAGAGGGGGGTGTATACTCCCTCCACTAGGGTCTCAGATTACACTCAGCTCCCTGATCTATGCTGTGCAGGGTGTGATGTTAAATACCCAGTCCCTGGCTTCAGACGCTCAGAAATTATGTGTCAATTCTAGACTTTGAATGGAGAGACGTTCGCACATAAATAGGTACAACTGTTGTAAGAGAATCTGCTTCGTTTTTGTGTATCGCCTGAGGCATGTAATTTGTATGGGTATATGTAAGGGTTTTCAATCACTTTAAAATACATATATCCGCTCCCAAGTATGTTCATACTTTAATCCACTTCATGTTTCTTGCGGCAAAAATCACTATAGTGACTGCTTGGAAGAAACCAGCGGTAGATCTGGCTATTATGAAAAATAAGCTGGTCAGTATCTTAAAGGATAAGACTGTGAAGTTTGACCGTGTTTGGGATCCTTGGATTAAGCATCTCCAACTTCCAGCTGAATGAGAAGCGTGGGCAGGGCAGGTGGGCATTCGGACGGTCCTTCTTCTTTTTTCTCGTTCCTTTTCCTCTCTTTGTCTCTTCTTCCCTCTCATTCTCCCTTCTTCCACCATCTTTCTTGAATTTGCACTTTATTTTCATTTAGTTATGTTGCTCACATCTTTTGTAGTGCATTTTGTATACTCACATCCCATACCAGCTAGCCAGTGGTGAAGTATAGGTTCTAATATTTCCCCTAGCGGAGTTTTCTGAGTAGGATTGTTGTATGCTTTACAAGAACTTTTCTTTTTGTTGAACTTATACTTTTTATGGCAACCCTTTGTATTGAGAATGACTGGTGGTATACTATTTGGATCCTTTTTACATTTGTTCTTTATGTTTTGATATGTTCCACCTGTGTTGTGGACTTTATTCCTGATGTCATTCTTTGCCTACAATTTGTGTCCTCTTTGGAAAAAACCTTTTAATAAATATATTGAAACAGAAAATACATACAGTACATACAGTACACCCCCTCACATTTTTGTAAATATTTTATTATATATTTTCATGTGACAACACTGAAGGAATTACACTTTGCTACAATGTAGTGAGTGTACAGCTTATATAACAGTGTAAATTTGCTGTCCCCTCAAAATAACTCAACACACAGCCATTAATGTCTAAACCGATAGAAACAAAAGTGAGTACACCCCTAAGTGAACATGTCCAAATTGGGCCCAAAGTGTCTATTGTTTGTGTGGCCACCATTATTTTCCAGCACTGCCTTAAGCCTCTTGGGCATGGAGTTCACCAGAGCTTCACTGATTGCCACTTGAGTCCCCTTCCACTCCTCCATGATGACATCACGGAGCTGGTGGATGTTAGAGACCTTGCGCTCTTCCACCTTCCGTTTGAGGATGTCCCACAGATGCTCAATAGGATTTAGGTCTGGAGAAATGCTTGGCCAGTCCATCACCTTTACCCTCAGCTTCTTTAGCAAGGCAGTGGTCATCTTGGAGGTGTGTTTGGGATCGTTATCATGTTGGAATACTGCCCTGCGGCCCAGTCTCTGAAGGGGGGGGATCATGCTCGGCATCAGTATGTCACAGTACATGTTGGCATTCATGGTTCCCTCAATGAACTGTAGCTCCCCAATGCCGGCAGCACTCGTGCAGTCTCAGACCATGACACTCCCACCACCACACTTGTCTTTGTACTCCTCACCTGGTTGCCAACACACGTTTGACACTATATTATTATTATTATTTAGGGTACTTATATAGCGCCGTCAATTTACACAGTGCTTTACATATACATTGTACATTCACATCAGTCCCTACCCTCAAGGAGCTTACAATCTAAAGCCCCTAACTCACATTCATATACTAGGGCCAATTTAGACAGAAGCCAATTAACCTACCCGCATGTCTTTGGAGTGTGGGAGGAAACCGGAGTACCCGGAGGAAACCCACGCAGCCACAGGGAGAACATGCAAACTCCAGGCAGGTAGTGTCGTGGTTGGGATTCAAACCAGCGACCCTTTTTCCTGCTAGGCAAGAGTGCTACCCACTACACCACTGTGCCGCCCAATAAGTTTATCTTGGTTTCATCAGACCACAGCACATGGCTCCAGTAATCCATGTCCTTAGTCTGCTTGTCTCCAGCAAACTGTTTGCAGGCTTTCTTGTGCATCATCTTTAGAAGAGGCTTCCTTCTGGGATGACAGTCATGCAGACCAATTTGATGCAGTGTGCGGCGTATGGTCTGAGCACTGACAGGCTGACCCCCCCCCCCCACCCCTTCAACCTCTGCAGCAATGCTGGCAGCACTCATATGTCTATTTCCCAAAGACAACCTCTGGATTTGATGCGGAGCATGTGCACTCAACTTCTTTGGTAGACCATGGCGAGGTCTGTTCTGAGGAACCTGTCCTGTTAAACCGCTGTATGGTCTTGGCCACCGTGCTGCAGCTCAGTTTCAGGGTCTTGGCAATCTTCTTATAGCCTAGGCCATCTTTATGTAGAGCAACAATACTTTTTCATCAGATCCTCAGAGAGTTCTTTGCCATTAGGTGACATGTTGAACTTCCAGTGACCAGTATGAGAGAGTGAGAGCAACAACACCAAATTTAACACACCTGCTCCCCATTCAGACCTAAGACCTTGTAACACTAATGAGTCACATGACACGGGAAGGGAAAATGGCTAATTGGGCCCAATTTGAACATTTTCACTTAGGGGTGTACTCACTTTTGTTGCCATCGGTTTAAACATTAATGGCTGTGTGTTGAGTTTTTTTGAGGGGACAGCAAATTTACACTGTTATGCAAGCTGTACACGCACTACTTTACATTGTAGCAAAGTGTAATTTCTTCAGTGTTGTCACATGAAAAGATATAATAAAATATTTACAAAAATGTGAGGGGTGTACTCACTTTTGTGAAATACTTTATTTCCAAACCATTTATCTACCACAGGATCTGTAATTCTTATCAGCCAGTCTAGTGATGAAGACTTCCACAGACAGGTAGGTGACACACCTTTTTCCAGGTTCAGCTTTGCAGCTTCCTGTGTCACTTCTTTGCCTCCAGCCTGCAATGAATCAGCATAATTACAATACTGATACAGGATCTAATAAGCAGGAAAATGATTGACTTAGCTGTAAAAGGAAATATCAAAGTTATGTTCCTGGCTGTGTGTAAATCACCAGACTGGCTGCACAGAATTACTTATCTTTGGCAGTTAATTCAGACCACATGTGTATATCAATATAGCCATTTGTCTTGAGTTCCATCTTTTTCCATCATGTTGATAAGATTATTTACAGAAGGTGATCTAATTTGATTCTACATATAAAACACTATAGAGTCTCTTTAAAAAGTACCCATTTGCTGAAAAGAGTATATAACAATTATACAAGTGTATTTGATGTCAACCCGTTCTTTTGTGGCTAAGAGGTCTGATATTTGTATAAACGGGATTGTTTTATTGCTGTCTCTGTCCTTTTTAATGGACCTTAATAATCTGCTATGAAGCACTGCTACTTCAATTGCCATTGAGTCAACATGACAGCTCAGCACCGTAACACAAAAATGCTATTATTGCCCACACATCGGGCTTTGGAGCGGTGAGCAAATAGGCTCAGTTAAAAATAAATATCAAACCTTTGCGAAGGCTCTGAATTAGCTGCAGGTGTCCAGGGTTTTTTATGTGTTTATGTACAAAATCCAATCAGTGCCACAATGCAAACAATGAACAAAATGTGCGTTAATAGTATGCGAGGACGTTTTCCTGGTCAATGTGGTGGCTTCTTTATGATTATATTTATTCAATGTATCAGGCCAGGAACAGGAATATTGTAAAACAAATCCTAGTTCGAGTGCTGTGTTTAAACATACAGCGGAGTAAGATTGGTGGTCAAGATAGGAGTAGTATGAGCAGCTAAAACGCAGCAGGATATTAAATAAAAGTACACACATACACAAGTCACAGTTATGAAAGTAAGAAAATATGGGATTGATCAAAGGATACAATTAGAAGTCTTATTGGTTATGGTACTGATACAGCTTATACAGGGCCTCTTCTCTATCTAGCACCCATGTTAAAGCGGACCTCAACCTAAGGCAGTATTAACCACTTGCCCACTGGGCAAGGCCCTCTCATGTGTAGAAGAGTTTTGTTGCATGTAAGACAGTGGGCTCCATTCACAGAACCAGATCACCTGCAGTAGTTAGGTATTTTCCCAAATACCGCATGCGATCCTGAAAATGTCAATTCACTACTGCTTTTTGTGGTATGTACCGCATAAAGCACAAAAGCTTGTTAAATGCTGCATATAATAGGAGTGAAAGTCAATTCACAAAAAAAAAAAAAAAAATTGCATTCGGTAAATAAGTGGTGGTCCCGGCATGCAATATTTAAAGAGGAACTGCAATCTGCTCACATAATTTGTAATAAAAATATCTTTGCCATTCTGAAACTTCCCTCCAACCACTTTCCATATTATTTTATATATACTGTGATTCTGTACTTGCCAAATATGCTGCAGAAATCTCCCTCCACTGAGTTTGGCTGAAACCATTTTAACTGTGGGCAGCTGAAGCTGCTGCCTGTTCACTTCCTGGATTTATATACACACAGACACAGAGGCACACCTCCAGCTCTGCAGCTTTCATAGACCCTCTTATGACTCATCCCCACTCCCTTCCTGGCAAACTCTCAGGAGAGTGAGAGAGAACTGTGCATGACCAGACAAGAAACAGGAAGTGGGCTGTGTAAGGTATTTACTGGCAGAAAGTTTTTTCTTTTACTATCCAAAGTTAAAACAACAAGGGCAGAGGATTTAATAGATGGAAAGTTGAAAAAAGGACTGAAGGACCTGGTTGTTAAGGAGCGGGCAGCCACCGTGTCTTTAACAACCAGCTAGTGACAGCCTGTCGTAAGGACATCAGGGTTAAATTACCGCAGGATTTCACTACTAAAATACTGCATGACTTCATAAAATAACTCATGCTGTATTTTAGCAGCATTTTATAGTGTACTATTTATAGCATACTTTTTTTTATTCATTGCTTTACTTTACCATAGTAAATTGTGCTGAATAATCCTATTTAAGCAACCAGTTAACTAATATTTTATGAAGTTTGGTTTTATACTATTCTTATTTTGCACTATTATTTGTATATCTCTACTTCTGTGTTTTGCATTCCACATTATTTATACAGAGCTTTTATATTTAGATATAAACTATGCAACACACAATATTAATATTAAACAATATTCATTAAAATAAATGTATCAATATTCATAGAATCGATGATATATTTTGACTATATGTGTTTTTAGCCCTGATGAAGGGTGAATGCATGTAGTCCCCGTTAACATGTTGGTGCCTCTGGTTGAACACAAATGAAGCCTATTTTGTCACTTATACCAGTAGAGTGGTGCTTCTATCTTACAATTCTTTTTCAGAATTCCATAGGGAGCGCACCAAAAAGGGTCAATGGGAATAAAATAGCTGCCTACTAATCTCCATGTGCCTCTTGCCATAAACCATGACACACTAAGCATCACCTTCTTGAGGGATTAAAACTTTGGGCGACATCACCAGAGAGGGCAAGCTTTTACAGTTCTCTGATCTTAAACAAAAGTTTGAGCTCCCAAATCCTTATTTATTTCGCTATCTCCAGCTACGTCACGCTTGTGTGTCCCAGTTTGGCTCCGCTAAGCTGGACATTAGACCTTCAATTTTGGAGAATGTTCTCTTGGCTGACTCCATGAAAAAACGTTAGCTGAATTATAAAAGGAGCCAATTCCTGTCTCACCTCCTTCGGTGATCAAATAAGGAGTAGTGGGTGGAAGAGGTCCCAGATTTGGGTGGAGATGAGTGGGGCGATATGTGGAGCATTCCCTTCACTCACTTAGTGTCCACTAGAGATTGATAAATTCAATTTAAATTCCTGCACAGGATATAGTACACCCCAGCAAAGTTATCCAAAAAATTTACCTGGGTACATCTGCTGAATGTTGGCACTGCTCACTGTCCCCGGCCAATTTTAGCCAGTCTTTTGGCATTGCCAGGTGGTCAAGGAGCTTTGGTCTGATGTTGGGCGCTGTATAACGGAGATTACATCTATAGCTGTGCCCTTGACAGTGGCAACATGCATATTTGGCTTGGTGGAGGGCTTAGCACCTACTAGGGCCCAATATACCTTACTTAGCCTGTTACTGTTTTATGCACGTAAGGCACTGATCCTATACTGGAAAAAACTGTGATGCCCTCACTATCATACTGGAAAGGGCTTGAACACAGAGTGATTCTGTTCTATAGAGCAACATACCTGAGCAGAGGATGTCCAAATAAATTTCACAAAGTTTGGAAGATTTGGTTGGACAGTGATCTTTCTGTAGCCTAATGACTATATAGACTTCACTGGAAGGGGAGGTTTCCCTAGGCCTAGATATTGGAATATAGGGCTCTGTTGTTCCTGCATCCCCACTGGGATTATTCAGGGACTGACTGCTGTTACAATGGCTGTATGTAGAGATGACTGCTGGACCCATGTGAAAACTATACAGTTGCTATATTACTGTCTTTAATATGATGTTGGTATGTGTACCAGTATTGTTTTGGGGACCTTGCATCCAGGAGGGCGGATTTGCTCACAAGGTGGTGAACCTGGATGGGGGGGGGGGGATGTTATGTTATGTTGAATATGATTCCTGGCCTGCGTGGCATGTTTTTCTTTTATTTCTCTTTTTGTACTATGCAAAAACTTATAAGGAAAGTCAATAAAAAAGAAGTTTGCAAAAAAAAAAAGGCATCACTTTCTTCACAAGATAACCAATATGTAAGCAGTGATTTACCTTGCTCTCATCGCTTTTCCAGCTTGTGGGGGGATCACAAGTTTTGACCTAAACCAAGGGTGCTCAACCTTTTGAAGAGAGAGGGCCACTTAAGTGATTTGGTAACCGGTTGCAGGCCACAATTACCGATGGGGTTTTACCACCCCCCAAACCGCAAATGTAAATGAGCCCTTACTGTCCTGTCCACACTGATCCGCTGCTGTTTACCCATGCCTTCTTTTACGTCTTGCAGGTATGGTGCACTTTCTGAAAGCATTCCAAATGCCTTGGTGCGTATTAAGGAAGGGCACCAAAACCGCAGAATATAAAAGAAGTCTAGTGCTCTTAGCTAACCTGCAGAAAAGTTGCAGGTGCACTGCGCTGCACCTGCACATCAATGTGAAAGCAGCCTAATAGTTGTTAATTATTATTATTGGGTGCTAATATGCCCATTGCAAAAGTGCAGTATATGTGATGTTTAACACACTGACCTTTTCCTCTTCAAGCTTCTGTTGGCATCGCTCTCCAGGCTGCTAGAAAGGTCCCAGACGCACTTGGTATAACTCTGCCTGGGACAGGAGCCAGTGCTACACTACAAAGGGAGCATCTGCTTATGCGGTTACTGCTCCCTCTGCAGCCGCCTTTTTCCTCTGCTGTCGGCGTCAGCTCCATGCACTCTGATGTTCTGGGATGGCAGGTCGGCAGTTGGTGAATCACGATCTGGGCTTGCTTACCCGCCATCCCAGAGCATGGGCATGCGCTTCCCTGATTTGAGGTCGCGGGCCACATCAGGGGGCTCCGCAGGCCACAGGTTGAGCAATCCTGACCTAAACACTGTAGTTTGGGCCGGCTTAACAAAGCCACTTTAAGCAAACTTTACATTTTACAGATCTCTTTATTGGATTGGCACAATCTTTTAAACCTGCATTTAGAAGACACGCAGCCAGTGTTGGAGCTATGTGACTTGTGCCCCCTTATGTTTCCTGACTGTATGAGCCCTTAGAGAGGAAATTTCAGGCAAGTAAAATAAATCAAATGCTATACAGAAAATGTTGTAAATGTCTTTGAAAGTCTACCAGTATCTTCTAACTTGAGTGTTATATAATTTATCACAGCCAAATTCAACAGTTTCCTAACTTCTGGGTGGGATTACAGGACCTTATCACATGAATCTGGAACGTGCAAACTCCATCTTAAGTTCTAATGTGTATTGGTGCAGTTGGGCAGAAGAGCAGTACCAGAACTTGGGAACACAAGGCCCTCCATCTCAGGTTCCTCTTTTAACTAGCAGGGCATTCAAGTACAGAGGATAAAGTTAAGTAGATACACACAACATATATGCCGATTCCCATGAGTAAGAATAAATGCAAAATTCACATCTCATCTCACTTGAGTGAAGTGTAGGTTTAAAGGTCAAATCCACCCAAACTTATATTTCAGTTGTGGATTTATGCTGAAGCCACTGGCTTCTTATATCTCTAGAAAGATCTCCTTCCTGGGGACTCTACAGTTCTACTCCACATGAAACCTCCAATCAAAGAAGTGAGGCCAATTCAAAATTCGTGCTCCGATCTCCCCATCAGAGCACCCAATAAATATAAGACTGGTAACCCGTCAGCATCTACATTTACCGAAATATTGATTTGACATAGACTCATCTTTTAAAGAAAGCCTATTTAAACATATTATGCTGCCCCCAGGAGGGGAAAGCATGTAAATACAGGTGTCCCTTTATACTTTTAGGTAGCTGCTGAAAGACTCTCAAAACCTGCAAATATCAACTCCTGCAGAGGATATCTGTCTTGCCTCCACCATCAGCCCAACGTTGCTTCCTTAGAAGAACCAATAATGAGGCATACGAGGAAACAGGCCAGTGCCCATCTTTTCTGCACAATATCTGCCTAATAAAACACTTCATGTTTCTGAGATAATTGGTGTAAGCACTAAAAAAGTACCCATTAAACTTTATTTCCAACTTATAAAAATATGTGGCAATATTTTTTGGGCCACACGTGCGGTCAAAGCAATAAATGGATTGAGATCAAACTTTCTTGGAGGCTACCCCATTCCTCCTATTGTGCAGCAACATGTGAAGCCAATAGATGTTGATTTACTAAAGGTAGATAGACTGCACTTTGTAAGTGCAGTTGCACTCTTTTTTTCTTAGTTTATGTGGTAAAGCTAGACTTTGTAAAGAATACCCAATTAGGTACCAGGAAAATTATTATTATTATTATTATACGAGATTTATATAGCGCCAACAGTTTACTCAGCGCTTTACAATGTATAAGGGGGACAACACAATTACAGTACAATACAAAAGGTACAGGAGGGCCCTGCTCGTAGAGCTTACATTCTAAAAGGGAGGGGGTGGTGGTACAAAAGGTAATAGCTGCAAAGAATGATTTGATGGGGGTGGCTCAGGGACAGTTATGTGGGTGTGGAATAGGCTTCCCTGAATAAATGAGTTTTCAAGGATCTCCTAAAGGTGGACAGGGTAGGGGCTGATCGGACATACTGGGGCAGGGAATTCCAGAGGATGGGAGAGGCTCTGGAGAAGTCCTGAAGGCGAGCATGGGAGGAGGTAACAAGGGAGCTAGAGAGCAGGAGGTCCTGGGAGGAGCGGAGGGGGCGATTTGGGTGATATCTGCAGATGAGGTTGGTGATGTAGATGGGGGCGATGTTGTGAATGGCCTTGTATGTTATGGTTAGCATTTTGAATTTTACACGGTGGGGTAGGGGAAGCCAGTGAAGGGATTGGCAGAGAGGGGCAGCAGTCACGGATCGATTAGTGAGGTGTATTAGTCTAGCAGCAGCATTCATAATAGACTGAAGGGGAGATAGCCTGCTTAAGGGTAGGCCATTAAGGAGAGAGTTGCAATAGTCGAGGCGGGAAATAATCAAAGAGTGAATAAGTTGTTTTGTAGTGTCATTAGTCAGAAAGGGTCGAATTTTGGAGATGTTGCGGAGGTTAAGGCGGCAGGATTTAGCCAGTGATTGGATATGGGGGCTGAAGGAGAGGAAAATAAAAAAAGACAACTTTTGCTTGTATGATGGAAATCAGCAGAGCTTTTCCAAATGTACTAAGCTCTGGGGAAAATGAGTGCAACTGCACTTGCAAAGTGCATAGTCTATTTGCCTTTAGTAAATCAACCCCACAGTCCCACAAGGTAGATGAATTGGGAAAGCCTGTTCTCAACATATTTAATGCCTTAAATGTGCTCGTGTCTGTACTCCCATGGATTATAGTGGAATCACAACATAGTGGTACCTTGACATGGCATGTGAATTTTACATAATGCTTATTTGAAAATGTATGCAACCAAGACCTGCATTTGTTAGAAATTAAAAAAAGGTGCAATAGGTCCCCTGGGTTTTAGGAATTAATGTTGGGGATTCCTGGGGAGATTCCTGTATTATGTGCTGGGCACTTCCCTAGCAAGTAATAACTTGCCATTTTTGCTTTCTACGCAGCAACAGTGGATATGAAGGGAAATCTCCCCAATGGGATACAGACAGCAAAAAAGAAACAGACAGGTGTTTTAACCCTTCTCTGCTCTACCCATGACTAAAAAAATGTAGCCATGCATATACCTTAAGGCTAATGACAAACTGACGATTTAGGAAAAAGACTGTACAAAATTGGCATGCACGAGATAGTGACCATTCATGGAGGTTTCAAGCCCTCGATTGTGGCCATCTTACTGCTTGTATTACATGATGCATTTCCAAGCAGTGATAACTGCCCTATATTTGCTTAGTCTTATCAGTCACACAGATACAATCAATGCACACTTACTGTACATTAATACTCATCACTCAAGTATCGACAAATGTTTCTTGTTGACCAAAGTAAACACCCCACACCTGTTTTGTGTGAAAGCCAAAATCTCGGGAAAAGGGAACCCAATGATAAAACAATAAAAGGAAAATAAATAATAATGAGAGTGGGAGTTCACAATAGCAACACTTGCAGTCTATGAAAATGAAATATAAGGCACTTGGGTTTTATTGAAATACGGCTGCCACACTTGTCCTAATTCCCAGCCACTGTGAAGTGGTTGGGTCTCAGCACTGCTAGCTGGTATTACCATATTCATTAGGCTGGTAGTCTGTGGAAAGCAGGAGGTGTCAATGGCTGTTTCATTCTTTTAAAGGGTGTTTGATCCTGTCCCCAGTTTAGACACAATAAAATGTATTGACAAGCTGGCTGAACGTAGGCAATGACTGAGGTTTCAAAGCCAGTGTGGCATGCCTGGAGACGAGAATAGAAGAATAATGACATCAAGGGTACACAACCCAAATGATTTACAAACACAACAAACCCAAAACAAGAGGATTAAGAGGAATCAATTAGCAGGAGATTAAGGGGCAACCTAGCACCTGTGTGTGTGTGTGTGTGTGTGTGTGTGTGTGTGTGTGTGTGTGTGTGTGTGTGTGTGTGTGTGTGTGTGTGTGTGTGTGTGTGAGTGAGTGAGAGAGAGAGAGAGAGAGAGAGAGAGAGAGAGAGAGAGAGAGAGAGAGAGAGAGAGAGAGAGAGAACAGCTATTGCTTCTCCTGGCTTTCCATGATATTAGAATACCACAACCCTTGTTTAAAAGGAAACTCTAAGTTATACCACACCATTTTTAATCAATATATATGGAACTTCCAAGCTTCCATTCACCTACTTGCGGCTGCAATAGGACTCTAAAGTGCATTACCAGCTCCCAAACCATCACTTATTTCTGTTTGGTCAGCCTTACTGTCTATTTCTGGCTTAAATATGAAACAGGATGATCATCAAGTCTGTAATGCCGCATACACATTATCAGAAATTCCGCCAGCAAAAGTCGGATGTGAGCTTTTGGTCAGAAATTCTGACCAGGTGTATGCTCCATCGGACTTTTGCTGGCAGAATTCCAGCCAGAAAAAGATTGAGAGCGGTTTCTCTATTTTTCGGTCGGAAAAAGTTCCTATCCGAAAATGCGTTCATCTGTATGCAATTCGGACACGCAAAAAATCACGCATGCTCGGAAACAATTTGACGCATGCTCGGAAGCACTTTCACAACTTCATTTTCTCGGCTCGTCGTAGTACGTCACCGCGTTCTTGGCGGTCAAAAGTTGAGAGAACTTTTGTGTGACCGTGTGTATGCAAGGCAAGCTTGAGCGGAATTCCGCCGGAAAAAAAATCCAAGTTTTTTCTGACGGAATTTCTGATCGTGTGTATGGGGCATTAGTCACCTCAAGCTTTATCTTTCTTTATGGTGTATGGATTTTACTATATATTTTTTTGCCATTCAAGGCTCTTTAGTTATTCCCACTTCTAACAAAGCTATGGTCAATCTGTAGTATATTTGAAATGACACTCTGAAGTGTTACAGAAAAGTTCCATGAACATTCTCACAGTTTGACCTTGCTAACAGTCTACAATATCTAGCTATGCGAACATCCTTCAAAGTGGCTCTTTTCAACACTTGCCATTATTGGTTTAGAAACTGGTTGCCTCCAAGCCAAAACTCCCACTGACCCTCAACAAATCTCATTCTTATAATTTCTCCTTTCTAAAAACTTTGATTTTGAATCAATACTTTGTAAATCCTTCTATCCTGATCCAGTTCTGGCAAGCAAGGGCATATCATTTAAAATGAACCACATCTTGGATTCTGAATTCTCTTAAAGCAAACACCTATAAAGGATTATTTTAGTAGGTTCACATTACACATACTTTTCAGATGTACTGTACATGTAAAACAAACCAAGATGATATAAATACTCTTTAATAATGAGTGCTTCTAAATACAGTTTGTATTATATACAATAAGTATATAGAAGCAGCCATATTAGTTCATTAAGTACTGAGACTCTATTACTGTTTTGTAGTGCTACATGATGGTGGTATCAGCACAAAAAAATGTTTGTTAGTGAAAGTAATAACTCCATGCTAAGGGGCATGTCAGGCTGGCACCAAAATCAAACTTCCACTTTTCTTGATATAAGTTGCTATCTTGAAGAACCTTGAGTGCTAGTGAGAACATTATGAAACATAGAACTTATAGTAGATTAAACAGCCTAAACAATCACCAATTTTTTCCCATAAAACACTTCTTCACCAATGTTTTATCCATTGTTGTCAATCTCCTATAGCCTCTTTTACATACAATCACTTAACATTGCATCTTGACCAGTGCTGGTGAACTTTCTTTATATCGGGGGCCTTAAATGTGGCTTTTCTGACATTACAAAAGGGCTGCAAATAATATTCAGTAAATGTAGTGCTACAGAAAGCTATCAAAGTCTGTAGACGTTCAAAAAAAGATGGTCTGAGACTACAAACATGCTATAGGAGTTGTTGGAGACTGAGGATATTGTTTAGAAGATATAGACTGGAGACACATCACATAAGACGGGTATAGATTACTGTTTATACAAGGGAATAGTGAAAAACAGTGTAATGTCTGCAGGGGCGCCAAGAGTAGCACAAAAAAGGGCCAAATGTACGTATGTTGGCTAGCAGGGCTATAGGCCATCTGTAAAATAGTGACAATGATGGACCATGCCTGCACAATATGTGTCGGAACGGCTGTTTGTAGTTTCCACCAAGGAAGTATGTGACAAGATGGTAGAACACAATTGGAAGATGGTTGTCAGGACATTACAGAGGACCTTTGTGGCAGATTCACCAGGTATTCTTGTAATAAAAGCTGCATATTTATAATGACTGAAAGCAACTTTTGAAATTAAAACGAACATGTTACTTTAAGCCAATTCCCTTTCAGGATTTTGAGATAACTGCCAAACATTATGCGCAGTATAAATCTGAGTGCAAATTTTATACCTGCAATGAAAATTTTTGCATTTAAGGCCAAAATTTTGTTTGCCAAAATCTGTTTCACCAAGATTCCCAAATCAACTGCATTAACCCTCCCCCTACATACCCATTCCTGAGCCTGTATTTTTGCAACCAAACACCTAAAGCATTATTTTAGGAATGTCATGAAATCATCCCACATGTTCCATCCCTCGTCACAGCACAGGCAGCACAAGCTCATCGAATATCACCACCGACGTGTGAAGTGTGTTAAGGCTTCAGGAGGTGTTACAAAGATGTAAACTGCTACTGACTAAGGATGTCAAAATGCCTCACAGTATTGCCACTGTCAAGCTGTCATTACAATAAAATAAACATATAACAAAAGTCTTAACAAAATTTGCAAAAAAACATACATTAGCACTATCAATCTGGTTATTTATTCAGCCCCAAGGACACCTTGCTTTCTCAGCACCCTATCAGCAATCAGGGAATGCATTGTGAAACTGGGTGTTTGTTGTACCAAGTGAAAATATGCTTGTTTGACTTAAGGAGGTCTACGTATATTGCAGAAACAGTTGCTTTACACCCTGATGTATTAGCTCAGCAAATGATCAACATATGGAAACAATTAAAAATGAAGCAAGAATAGCAAAAAAAAAAAAAAAAAGTCTTATAGAAAAGAACACTCGTTTCAAGAAATACTCAAGAAAAGTGACAGATTTGCTTGTTAGTCCACCTCCCAACTCCATTATACTCACCTTTGCCATGCTGCCTTGCAAATCCTTGAGCTTTGATAAAATACCCAGATTTTCTAGCGATAAGGGAGCAGGTAACCAAACCCAATGTTTGGATAATGGCCAGGTATGAACACTGTCACATTACAAAAGGGGGGCCATCATCAACCTTGTGTAAGCTCTGACTATCAAACACTGTGCTTACACAGGGTTTGCTCCTTAATTCCAAAGAAGCAACGGTCCAATAAGTGGGTTGGTTGTGGCCTAGCAAAAGCCTCTATGTCATGGGTAACGAAAGAATAAAATATCTGCAAAAGGGCTGAAGGACATCAGCATCTCTGGGGAGCAAAACAGATAAAAAAAAAGATGAGGTGGAAACACTAATTCCCAAAAGGAAAATAAAATGGAAAAATGAAAACAGATTATGATGCACAGTCAAACAAAATGCCATCCAGTTAGGGGTCACTTATACTTTAAAGTAATTCTAAATCACTTTTTACCCGAATGCTTTCTCTACAAAACCTTCTGTGTCCAGGATTCCCCCTAGCCCCACCTTATACTTACCTGAGCCCGATCTTGATCCAGCTCTGTGCCGGAGAGCAGTGGCTCTCTTTGCTTTCTCCCTCCTCACAGGGCAGATCGATAGCAGTGAAAGCCATTCATTCCTGCTGCTGTCAATTAAATACTGTGATAAGGGAGCAGGGCAGAGCCCCCCCCGCCTGTGTCTATAGAAGCAGGCAGTGGGGATTGAACCCGCACAAGTCCCCCCTTAGGGTAACCGAGGAGGAAGATCATTGCCGCTCTGTGCAAAACTATTACACAATGCAGGCAAGTGCAACATGTTTATTATTTCAAAATAAAAAGGTTTAGAATCGCTGTAAAGCAGAGCTTTAAAAAATTGCCTTGCCACCCCCCACTCATGTTTTAAAAATACCCCCCTATACACACCTAAAACAAAGGCTTCTACTGGTCAGACACATGGCATTCCAGGGTCCTCTATCTTATTCCAGTAGTGGCGCTGACACTGTGGCATCAGCATTGCACTGCAGTATAATACCTTGAGCCCAGACCAACCTGTGGCATGTTCCCAGAAGGCAGGTCTGTAACACCATGGGCATACAAGATTTGGGTGACCATAAGCTCCATTCAACCCAAAAGAGGACTGGTGTTGGAAGTCTGGAATGGTGAATCTGCAGGCATAGTGCTGGAGAGGAGGTGATTAAAAAAGAAAGGGCAAATATAATGATGAAACTCCATTTGAATTATGGAATATGGCCAGGATATATACACTATATTATTAAAAGTATTGGGACGCCTGCCTTTACATGCACATGAACTTTTATTCCCAGACTGGCATCCCAGTCCGTAGGGTTCAATATTGGGTTGGCCCACCCTTTGCAGCTATAACAGCTTCAACTCTTCTGGGAAGGCTGTCCACAAGGTTTAGGATTGTGTCTATTGCCATGTACACACAACGTTTGTTTAGAACGCGATGAAGTATGATGGGACTAGAAAAAGGTAGTTCAATAGCCAGTAGCCAATAGCTGCCCTTGCGTCGTTTTTGGTCCGTCGGACTAGCACACAGACTAACGGTTTTCCCTATAGGAATTGAGTCCATCGGAAAGATTTGAAACATGTTCTATTTCTAGGTCCGTCAGAATTTTAGAAAGAAAAAGTCTGATGAAGCCCACACACGATAGGAATGTCCGACGGAATGATTCCATCGGACCTTTTCTGCCGAAAAGTCTGGTCGTGTGTACACGGCATTAGGGAATGTTTGACCATTCTTCCATAAGTGCTTTTGTGAGGTCAGGCACTGATGTTGGACAAGAAGGCCTGGCTCGCAGTCTCCACTCTAATTTATCCCAAAGGTGTTCTATAGGGTTGAGATTAGGATTCTGTGCAGGCCAGTCAAGTTCTTCTACCCTAAACTTTCTCATTCATGTCTTTATGGACCTTGCTTTGTGCACTGGTGCGCAGTCATGTTGGAACAGGAAGGGGCCATCCCCAAACTGTTCCCACAAAGTTGGGAGCATGAAATTGTCTTGTTATGCTGACGCTTTAAGAGTTCCCTTCACTGGAGCTAAGGGGCCAGGCCCAACCTCTGAAAAACAACCCCACACCATAACCCCCCCTCGACCAAATGATTTGAACCAGTGCACAAAACAAGGTCCATAAAGACATGGATGAGCGAGTTTGGAGTGGGGGAACTTGACTGGTCTGCACAGAGTCCTAACCTCAACCCGATAGACCACCTTTGGGATGAATTAGAGCGGAGACTGCAAGCTAAGTCTTCTTGTCCAACATCAGTGTCCTGACCTCACAAATGTGCTTCTGGAAGAATGGTCAAAATTTCCCATAAACACTCCTAAACCTTGTGGACAGCCTTCCCAGAAGAGTTGAAGCTGTAATAGCTGCAAATGGTGGCCCAACTCAATACTGAATCCTACGGATTAAGACTGGGATGCCATTAAAGTTCATGAACGTGTAAAGGCAGGCATCACTAAACTTTTGACAATATGGTGTATACATATATATAAATCATAGCGATGGTACAGTGCATATGTAAAGTTTTTCATCTCTTAGGCATGTTTGCAACTGCACTTCCAGCACTGCTCTATTTTTTTAGCATGTAACCAAAAGTAGTCACAACACTTCAGAAAGATATAATTTCTGACATTCATTATCTCCGAAGAGCAATAGCTTTTTGTCAAGCTCACTAGCCTTTGAACAGGTTTCACTTTAGAGCACAGCATTTCTACACCCACAGTTACTCTATATAAAACAGCATTCCCTCTGTACTAACAAACATACCATTTTCTTGTACCAACTGCACCTTACAATAAGAAAACCTTTACATGACCTCTTGTCTCTTATAAACGTTCACCTCCTCTCACCACTTCCACTCATCCTGGGCACTGTCAATGGCTTGTTTACAGCCGATTGACCCTCTTCTCTCCTTCAATTGTCCACATGACCTCTTACAATCTGTTTTACGCCCACAGCATTCTCCTGGAACGATGCTCACAAAATTGGCCGGTGACTTTCTCAAAGCTCCACTGCCAAATTTTTATCAGGCTGGGAGTCATGGACAGGGCTCAGGGATATTTTAGGCATATCCATTCCTCTGTTCTTAGGATGGCCATACACACAATGTTACAAATGTAGATTTCAAAATTTAATCACACTAAATTGGTGATTTGATAAAAAATGTATTTTCATCAAGAAGAAATAATTAATGCTGGTACAAAATTCAACTGACTTCCACCAGTAATGATCTTTTTCTTTGTTATGTTGAAGGATCATTTGTTGGAATCTGTGAAAAAGCAATCATATATAGCTGGGTGAATGGCATTATATGGATTTTCATCTGGTTTCATGACACTGTTAGAGGGTGTGGACTTGCACTACTGCTGACTATTTATTCTCAATGGGCCCTGAAGCAGGAGAATTAAGTTAACTTATATTTTGTTTCCCTATAGCATAGTTGTGTTCTCCAATAATGTTGGTCTTCCATTCAATATAAACACACTGCTGTGTTCGCGACTCATCCCTGTGCAAAATCATAATGCAAGGGTGTGAATGGCCCCTAAGTGCCACAAATAACAATGTATATTAATGTGTCAGAAGGTATGACTGTATATGTTCAGGAAACGAGATGTTCCCTTTCATCCTCCTATACTTCAAGAGAGAGCAGAGAAGACAGAATCAATTTGGTTCTTACTGGCAACAAGGGGAGTTCAGAATTTTTGGTGTCCACCAGCAAACACATCTTCCATATGAATGAATTCACGGTCTGTAAAATGCATCAAAGCTGAGCCATATAAAAACATAGCTACGTAGCTGTGTGAACTGGCCCTTAAGCCTGATACACACGGCCGAATTTCAGGAGACATCGGCCAGTTAAAAAAAAAAATGGCCAACATTCAGCCCATGTGTATGTCGGTCTGTCCTTCTGTTCGATGAGCATGGTGGAGAACCAGCAGCCAATAGCAGAGAGCGCTGATTGGAGTGTTATGGTGGGGGGGCTGTCTCCCTGTGAGAACACAACAGCTCAGCGGGAGAGATCGCTGTATTAACTTTGCATAGTGAGTACCAGAGCTGAAAGGTTTTTTTTCGTTCAACTCATAGTGTGTACCCGGCTTAAGCCTTCAGCTCTTCTTTGCTGGGTTACAATGTCTGATTTACCAGCTATAGAAACTTTGGGGTAGATTTACTAAAACTGGAGAAGGCAGAATCTAGTGCAGGTCTGCATAGAAACAAATCAGCTTCCAGTTTTTTTTTTTCAAGCGGAAGTCCGGCGACCAATCTTTTTTTTTTTTTTAGGTCATTGAGACACTTTGCTAACCCCAAAATAATACCCACAGTTTGGGTGTAATATTTCCGCCTCTGTCTGTTTTTGTACTGAAGAATAACTTTAAAAATGTGATGCTGGCTGTTTCCATCTTGCTTGTGGGCATGTGAAGCCCACAAGCATTGATTTCCTGGATGCGGTGAATGCTGTTCATTCACAGCTTGTTCACACGCATGATCATTGTTCCCGCACTGAATCTTGATAAGCCTGACACTAAGCTCCCAGGAGACAGTGCAGTGCTGGGGAAAGGCAATAAACACGCCTACTCCCATGGGAGGAGAGACAGGAAGTGCCACAATAAAGTACAATATAAAGGTAATTACAGCGATAAAACATTTTTTCGTGCGGCATTTGAACATCTATGCAATTAACTGAAGGGGGTAAGATTAAGTTAAAAATTTGAGTGGAACCCCCCTTTAATTGAACAAGCTGATATTAGAAGCTGATTGGCTACTATGCATAGCTACACCAGATTCTGAGTGCTCCAGTTTGGGTAAATCTCCCCCATTGCCTTCCTAAACCTATACAAAGGTGTTTAGTGTTAATCATCTGCTTATGATTGAGTATAATATAATTTTATGAGCATAAGGGCAATCTTTTAATCAGCTGTGCTGGACTAGAGAAAGGGGTGGTCCAATAATTCACATACAGTATCTCACAAAAGGGATGTACTCACTTTTGTGAGATATTGTACTTACATGCTTAACAATACTATTAACTGCTGGAACTGAACCCAACAGTGTTTTGTTGGAATTAGAGCCTGTAGTCTGTTCTGTTGAAACTGGACGCACTAATGTGTTTTCTTGGAATTTGACCCACTTAGGTCTTCTGTGGAAACTGAATTAGTTAGTGTCTTCTTTGGGAACTGGACCCATAAAAGGGTTTTGTGGAAGTTAGACACACAAGTGTGTTTCTGTGGAACTTGAACCTGCCATTGGGGGAGATTTACTAAAATCTAACATCAGCTTCCTCAATTAAGCTTTGACAATAAAACCTAGACGCTGATTACTATGCACAGCTACACCAATTTTAGTAAATCTCCCCACATTGTGTTCGGTTGGAATTGGATTTGCAGTGTCTTTTGTAGGAACTGAACTTGCCAGAGTGTTCTGTTGAAACTGGATACAGCAGTATTTTCCTTGGGATCTGGACCTGCTGGATTGTTTGGCTGGAACTGGACCCGCTAGTGTGTTCTGTGGAAACTTGACTAGCCAATGTGGTCTGTTAAAAGTGCATTTGTGGAAATAGGACTCACCAGTGTGTTCTGTAGCAACAGAATTCAGCGTTTTTCTGTGGGATCTAGATGCACCAACATGTTCTCTTGGAAGTAGACCAGCCAGTGTGCTCCGTGGGAACTGAATCCACTGGTATTCTCTGTGGGAACTGAACCCGCCGGTGTGTTTTGTGGGAAGCAGGCATAGGTATGGAAAGACAATAGGGTTACCCGTGTCATTGTGATTCTCTAGTTACATTCACAGTATCCAAGAAACCCTTGGATTTCAAGAGCCAGCTGAATGTTGTTTGTCTATTATCAATTGAATGGCTCATCCTCACATGGACAACATAGATTCACATTGACTGTACTCCCGCAGAAGGATGAGAAAGAGGTTTGAGGTTTCCACATGTAATAAAAACTGCCCAACACATGTTTCAAACTGAGCAAATCCTCTCTCAAAAAAAACAATCCAAGTTAAAAAAACGTTTAAAGATCATCCAAATAATGCATATTTTTTCTATATATATTTTTTTTTTTTACATTTGTAGAAGAATATAGAGCCAACGATCAACATAAGAATAACCAAAGGGCAACACAGAAAGAATTGATGCTACCAACAGGAAGCCTTCCTGACCTGTCACCAAAGGGTCCAATCTAATTTCTAGAGATGTGCATGATGTAAAAACGTGTTCAGTTTTGGATTCATTTGTTAAGTTAATCATCTCATCACATTTGTTATGTTAGAATGATTTGTTTTTGGAATTTGTTTCCTATATTTGGTTTTGTTTTGTATATTCGTTGTTCCAAATCGATTCGTATTTCGGAAGTTATTAACCCCCCTGGCGGTATTCCCGAGTCTGGCTCGGGGTGGATTTTTCATACCAAAAGCGGTATCCCCGAGCCAGACTTGGGCTTGCATTGCAGGATCCAGGAAGAGTTTACTTACCTTATCTCCTGGATCCTGCGATGTCTCCCCGCTGTGATCGGCGAGCCGCTGTGTCTCGCTCGATTCACAGTGCCGAGCTCCGTTCCCTGCGAGCGTTGCGACGCACGGGGACGGAGTTCGGCGGCAAATTCAAAAAGTGAAACACATAGTACAGATACAGTATACTGTAATCTTACAGATTACAGTACTGTATCAAATAATGACACATCCCCTTTGTCCCTAGTGGTCTGCCCAGTGTCCTGCATGCAGTTTTATATATATAAAACTGTTCTTTCTGCCTGGAAACTGGAGATTGTCCATAGCAACCAAAAAGTGTCCCTTTACGTCAAAAGTGGCTTTAGACCAGCTAGAAAACAGCGATAGTAAATTAGAACACTTGCAGAATTGAGCGATAGTGAATTGTGGGGAAATTTCTTTTATTACTATTTTTTTTTTTTTTAATTATTTATTTTTATTTATTATATTATAATTTATGTTTTTGTGTTTCAAACTTTATCATACCCGGGATATCTACTAGACTCTGGTTTGGACAGATTTAAGTGTGTTATTGTTAAGATTTACAGACCTACAGTATAAAACGCCAAATTTCCATGCAAAATAATGGTACCGCTTTCAGCACCTAAAATCCGAAATAATCATACCGCCAGGGAGGTTAAGGAAGAATGGCAATATTTGTTTTAACGTGTTAATTGGTTATTGCGGGAGATTACTTATGCACTCTGGGTTGGATGGAGGTGGATCCATCAGAATCTCCAAATCATAACATAACAAATGGAACAAAATTATTTCAGATTCATTTGTTATGTTATGATTTGGAGATACTGATTGATACATATTCATCCAACCCAAACACAATAAGTAGGAATCATCATCTTATTTCACTTTTATACCTTACTGTATTTACTGCAATATGTTTCCATTTCAAAGGTTGGGCATTTTTATTTATAATAATGAAAAATGTTATTGCAACATAAAAACCAAATGGATCCAAATCATTTTGGATCATTCTTTATGTCATTACATTATTTTGGATGCTTCAAACAATACCAAAAAGCCCAAGCTATCGCATCATATCATCAAATGAATTTGTTGTTTCAATTTACTTGGGATTCGTTGAAATTCTTTACTTTTGTGATTTAGAGATTCGGATACATCCAAATCTTAGACTAATGAAAATTTTGTCCAAATTTTGATTTATAATGAAACAAATCACACATGTCTACTAATTTCTCAGGGTGCCAACACAAATGTGAATTAGAGCTGGATGACACAGTATCTGCTTGATATTGATGAACCACTCTAAACTTCTGAAGCCGCTGCATCTCTATGAGAGCCAGGAAACTCATATTTTTATAAGGAGGTCAGCAATGGCAGCCCCCTTATTTTTTGGGTTTACTTTAAGGCCCATGTAGTGTCTGGGCAAGTGCTGGGCCCTCTAACAGCAATGGATATAGCAGCTGCTGCCTCATTACTGCACCACTGTTAGCTAAACACAACAAAACATTATCTATGTGTGAACATGCACATTGCTTTACAAATCTGCATTAAACTAACATAAATTTAGGCCAACGTAGATATTCATAAGTATTCTTAAAGTACATGTAAACTCAAACAATGAACTTCTCCTATGTGCTTCCTTTGGGCTGTTAAATCTTAAAATCATTTATAATAATTATATTACTATTATTATTATATCTGTTCAATAATTGCATAAAACTACCCGTCAATCCTACCAGAAATCCAGTACTGTCTTGTGTCCTGTGCACTCTGCAGTGTTATCTAAGTTAATGTTACTAGGAAGTGTGTTAAGGACTATAATATGCCTCCCCCTTTTGTAATGGAGGATGAAAGAGGAGAGGGGGACATGTTCTTTACTCCCAACATGCTGCCTGTTCTAGGATGACAGCGCTGCAGCTTCATAGAGAGTGAATTCTGTCACCCCAGGACAAAAGGTTGGTTACTATCAGGATCACCAGGTGAAAACAAATGCAGCCACCACATTTAAGGACAAGTAAGCAATATAATACATTTTTATTCTTGGGTTTAGATACACTTTAGGTATCCATTCCATGAACTGCCACAGAGCCTGCTAAATGTGCTTCTGAGAACATAGTTGACTCATGCAGCAATTATTCTGTTAACCACTACAAATTGTAAATTGTAGTGGCAATAGCATATCTATCATTATATTAATTTCCACATTTCATTTACCGTATATACTCGAGTATAAGTCGAATTTTTCAGCACATTTTTTTGTGCTGAAAGTGCCCCCTCGACTTATACTTGAGTCAAGCACTTTTCTGCAACAAAAAATTTCATTTTCCGAACCGACTTTGGGGCCCCGTATCTCAGGGCCACTTGGTGCTAGGAAGACAAATTTGGTGTGCAAACCCAGTGGAACTGGTACCACAACATATCCAAAGCTGAAGTTCCTAGCACTAAGTGGCCCCGAGATACGGGGCCCCAAAATCGGTTTGGAAAATGTCATTCTCTGCTGCAGAAAAGTGCTTGACATTTTCTGAACCGACTTTGGGGCCCCGTATCTCAGGGCCACGTAGTGCTAGGAACCCCAAATTTGGTGTGCAAACCCAGTGGAACTGGTACCATAATATATCTAAAGCTGGGGTTCCTAGCACCAAGTGGCCCTGAGATACAGGGCCCCAAATCTGGTTTAGAAAATGTCATTCTCTGCTGCAGAAAAGTGCTTGACATTTTCTGAACTGATTCTTGGGGCCCTGTATGTCGGGGCCACTTGGTGCTAGAAACCCCAGCTTTAGAAATTTTATGGTGCTAGTTCCACTGGGTTTGCACACCAAATTTGGTGTTCTTAGCACTAAGTGGCCCTGAGATATGGGGCCCCAAATTCGGTCAACTGTGTCCATCTGCAGCAATGTCATTTCGGGACCCTTTGGGTTCAGAGATCCCAAATTTTGGCTGCAGCTAGGGGGCATCTAGGAACCCTTAACTACTGAGTTTGAAGTTCAAGGGACCTATGGCTGCAAATGGGCACAGAGAGGCATGCAAATGGGCACAGTGATGCTGCAAATGGGCATTGTTGACGCTCTTTTCCACTTAGAGTAGCTGTGCATTTCTCACCCTCGTCTTATACTCGGGTCAATAAGTTTTTCCCATTTTTTTTGTGGTAAATTAGGGCCTCGACTTATACTCGGAACGACTTATACTCGAGTATATACGGTATATCTAGCCTACTCCTTTTGCTACAATATCTTGAAGTTTGTAAAATTACTTTGTGAAGATCCCCACACATTTACTTCCCTGAATTCTGTGACACGTATTTACGATGCCCTGTGAGTAGGCACTGTGGTGTCACACATTTCACAGAGCCTGCCTACTAAACTACAGAGGAGGAATTTTAAGAGGCAAAGTTAGTACAGGAATCACTGCATGCAGACAGCAAGGTACCATGGCATATGTAGTCCTTAAAAATGAGGAAGCTGCAAAGCATGCAGGCAATCCAGGAACTCATGGAAAGAGACGGCCAGCAGACATGCAGCACACACAACATGAAAGAAGATTTTTCAAGTAAGCTTATATTGGATTTTTAAACAGAAGTATTGTTTGTATTATTATTACAATGCTGATGTTGTAAAATGAAAGCATATGCTGTAACCACAGATTTTTTTTAAGTATATATGCTGTTAAGTATATTAGATTTTTTAGTGGCAGAATATAAAGCATGCATTTAATAACCTAGTTCAGATCTTACTGGTTATCAACAGTAATTTTGAAGCTAGCAAATCGGAAACCTCAAGGCTAACATTTGATGAACAAATGTTATCATTACTGTTCAGATTGGTAAATAAGACTACCAGGTGCAAACATATAATTCCACTGTCCTTCTGATAACAGACATTTGAAGGGATACAATTTTGTCCTCCTACTTCCACCCACTAGCCCCTTCCTTCCCTGCAGAGCACACAGAGTGAAGAGCTGTCAATGTATTGTGAATGTGCCTATTATTAGTGTTTTGACAAAGGTAAGCCTGATCCATTTTACTTCTGTGTTTATCATAGTACATGTGCCAGTCCTTGTACTACACTCAAAAACTGTGGGAATTCCAGTCCAAGCATTTTTTAGATAGATTTTACCAACAGGGCTGTTCAGATCTCTAATCTTAACCTTAAAGCCCCATACACACTATCAGATTTTCTGCTGATTTTTGTCTTCAGATTTACCAAAACCATATGATATGAGGTCAAACCTCAGGAGTTTCAATTTGTATGCAATCAAGCAGGCCCTTGCACTACATGGTTTTGGTAAATCTGAAGACAAAAATCAGCAGAAAATCTGATAGTGTGTATTAAATGTATCTCACACCTTATAATCAAAACATCCACATTCATGCTTTTGTTTTTACTGCTTCTTTCTTAAACTGATATTAAAGTCTCGTTTTTTTTCCATTAAAAATAACAAACGTGTTATACTTACCTGCTTTGTGCAGTGGTTTTGCACAGAGCAGCCCGGATCCTCCTCTTCTTGGATCCCTCTTTGGTGCTCCTGGCTTCTCCCTCCTGTTGAGTGCCCCCACAGCAAGCAGCTTGCTATGCGGGCACCCGAGCCGCAGCTCCGTGTGTCCATTTAGACACGGAACCATGGCCCGGCCCTGCCCCCTTTCTCTCCTCATTGGCTCACTGACTTTGATTGACAGCCAATTGGAGCCAATAACGCCATGCTGTTGTATCAGCCAATGAGGAGGGGAGTCCTGGTCAGCCAAGTCTCTCGTGCAACATCGCTGGATCTAGATGGACCTCAGGTAAGGTCATAGGGGGCTTTTTATCCTAATGCATATAATGTATTAAAATAAAAAACTGTCTGCCTTTACAACCACTTTAACTTGGCTTTTCAGAGTATAGTGACAGAGCCTCTCAGCCCCTCAACCACTTGTACCAAGCTTTATAGCACTCACCTGAAACACATGTGGCCATGTGTAAGTTCTATCTTGAATGGTGTCAGAGCTTACACAATATTTATGATTCCCCTCCCTCACATGACAGTATTCAAAGTAAAACTATAAAAATAAAAAAATAGGCACTAGTCCTCTTCTATGAATTATACACAATATCCAGTGACGTTGATAAATTCAACACATGTACAAATGTGGTGTAAAGTCCAACTATATTAAATGAAGAAAAGTCCCCAATCACCGTGATCTTGCAAAATCAAGTGTAAAGTGATAATTTCTTCTTTATGTTTAAAAAAAAAAAAAAGCTTCTCCGTGTGAAATGTACACTCACCAGATGGTTGCGGCCAACAAACCTTGTGTGCTAGATCCTGCGCATGGATCCTGTGCATTCAGATTTAGAGAATTCTGCCTTACAAAATGAGCAAAACCAATGTTCACCCAAAAACAATTTTTTACAACTATGGGACTTTTAGGGTGCTAATGCATGCATGAAATATGCTACACGCATTGTTACTAATGTTGTATCTTATTCACATTATTTTGGAAACGAACATTGTAGGAATAGATAGATACCTTTTGATAAAATGTATCAGTTTGAAAATCTCTATTCCGAACATCCTTATTTATTGATCATATTTCATTATGTGTTCTATATTCTTACCTACTTCTGTAAATATTGAGCTTCATTCCTTATGTTAACATGTATCCATAAACATGTATGTTAAGCTTATTACTATGAACTTAATAAAAATCTTTTGACAAGGAAATATGCTACACGGTAAAACCCAATCATTTATAGTAAAATCATTAAAACATAAGTAATTTTGATTTCAGAATATGTGTTTCACAGACATCTATTGCACAGCATAAGTATTTAAAAATCCTTTACAGTTTTAATGATTTTACAATAAACTTAACTATGGGATTTTAACAGTGTAGCATATTTCATGCATTATTTTGCACCTAAAAGTCCCATATTTGAAAGAAATATTTTTTGGGTGATTAGTGATTTTAGGGCTGTTGGTGTCAATCCATTCAATATGTATATATATATAATAGGACTGTAATACCAATGCTGTCTACATATTCGTAAAGGATAATGGCCTATCAGAAGCAAAAAGGCACAAAAAATAAAGAAAAAAACACTTTGTAATGCAGTATTACAATATTTCTATTGCATTTCAAATCTTACATTTATTTCTGGAACTGTGAATTAGTAATGAGATAACTGTTTGGATGAAACACATTATCATAATGAGCATGAAGTGTTATTCAGAAATATCAATCCACTAGTAACATATTTACCTGGTTATAAGTCTATTATTTGTTAGGGAAACAGTTACACGTTTGTCTTATCGCACCATGTGTCTGGTTCCCACCAAGTGTCATGATTTCTGGAAATAAGTGTGATTGATACAAAGAGTAAACAGCTCAGCATTAAGTTCTAACAAACTAGGGGAATCATTCCTATATACACTATTAGTACATATTTACGGCCAAATGTTTGTGGACACCTGACCATCACACCTATATGAGCTTGTTGGACATCCAATTCCAAAACCATAAGTAGTTGGCTCTCCCTTTACAAGTCTCAACTCTTTTTGAAGGGCTTTCCACAAAATTTGGAGGGTGTTTGTGCTAATTTGGTCAAAAGAGGATTAGTGAAGTCAGGCACGGATGTAGCACAAGAAGACCTTGCTCGACATCGGCGTTCCACTTCATTCCAAAGGTTTTCAATAGGGTTGAGGTCAGGGCTCTATGCAGGCCACTTGAGTTCCTCCACTTCAAAGCCATCAAATATACATTTATGGAGATGGCTTTGTGCACCTGAACTCAATAATTTGTAGGGGCGTCCACATACTTGTATCCATATAGTGTACATAATTAAAAAAGGCCCCTCAAAGACCAGTACTACTGTTCTATGAATGAGATGCAATCTGTGAATGAATGGGTTGTTTGAGATATTCCTGGGTGGGAAAAGCCTATCGCTCAATGCTTACATCCTACTCCCGGTGGGTTAGCGTGCTGATACATAGTGCTCTGAACTTCTGGGAGTATGATAGTAAAATTTACTCTAAAGGGTGAAATATTTTTCTCCCTTGTTTATGTCCCTCCACCCTTTACAGCAGTGGTGCTATGGCTTTTGCGCTCTTATCTGGATGGCAGGCCAGACGTGTCATTGCTTATAATTGGTGATTTAAACTGTTGTTTGAATCCTGCCTTAGATAGACATCCAGCTCCTAAGTCCTCTGCCTTCTCCAGGGGTACTCCTTTGGTGAGGTTGATGCAAGAGGTGGGCTGGGTTGATATCTAGCAAATCCATAATCCGAATACTAAACAATTTTCATGCTTTTCTAAATGTCATGGTACCTTATCTAGGATAGACCTTGGGCTGGAAAGCTCGTGTATGCTTCCACTTGTCTCCGATTTGACCTATAGACCCTGCCAGACCACTCTCCTTTAGTGGTGCACCTTACGGTATCTCTGCCGGCTACTAGTAGTTTAACATTTTCTGGCAAAAGCTATTTCACTCTCATGGTGGTATTGAGCGGGGTATGCAGAAGTTTTTTACATTCCAGGATAATTCTGCCTCTTGTTTACAACAGTGGGAGGTGTTTAAGGCTTATCTCAGGGGACTGTTGATAGTAGAAATAACCAAAGTTAAATGTGCATCCGCAGGTGTAAAGGACGAGGTAGAATCTCGGATCCAACTACTGGAGCAACAATAAATTGATGATCCCTCTGACTCTACCAAGGAGGCCTGGCAGCCAGCCCAATCTGCCTATGAGCACTTGCTCTCCTCCTTGGCAGAGAAGAAGATTTTTCTCCAAGCAGGCCTTCGAGGAGGGGGAGAAAACTGATTGCCTGTTGGCGAGGATTGCTACCTCTCAGCAACGAATCCTGCCATAGGAGCGATTAAACCTCGAGCAGGTCCCTTAGTGAGCTCACCAGACATGTTTATGCAGGAACTAGCCAGTTTCTATGAAACCCTTTATCTCCCTGGTACCTCCTATACCTCTGAGGAACTTGAAGCTTATCTACAAAGTATACCCTTCCCATGGGTTGGATGCTCCAATTACCTTAGAGGAACTCCAGGAGGCCGTTGGCTCCTTTCCTAACTGTAAGGCACCTGGGAAAGATGGGATCCCTATGGAAATATACAAGCAATACTCTGAGGTATTGCTGCCGTGCCTGCTGCAGGTTTTCAATGTGTCACGGGAGCAGGGAGTTATGCCCTCTTCTATGTCTAAAGAGAATAACATTCTGCTCCTAAAACCGGGTAAAGACCCAGTCGATCCAGGATCTTATCGGCCGATCTCGTTGCTGCAGTGAGACGTGAAGGTCCTGACAAAGGTGTTAGCAATCCGACTGAATGGGGTTATCATGTCTATTGTGTATTTCAATCAAGCCGGCTTCATGCCAAATAAGTCTACTGCCATTAATTTAAGACGATTGTTCCTAAACATACAGTCTCCAGCTGACAATGTATGATTTAGAGCCCTGCTATCATTGGACGCCACAAAGGCTTTTGATAGCATAGACTGGACATGTTTATGGGCAGTATTGGAGAAATTTGGGTTCGGACTGAATTTTTTATCATGGGTACGCCTTCCCTATAGCCAACCACAGGCAGCTATTAGGGCTTTTGGTAAAATGTCACGTACGTTCAATTTGCAGAGGGGTACTGGGCAAGGTTGCCGGTTGTCTCCCCTCCTCTTCATCTTGGTGATTAGGATTAGGTCTAACCCAGATATTGTTGGGTTCTGTTATGGTGTCATGCAGGAGAAGGTGATGTTGCACGCTGACAACACACTGCTTATGTTGGGTGACACAGATGCCTCCTTGAAGGCAGCTATGGCCACTAGTACCGATTTCGGTGGATTCTCTGGACTCCACATAAATTGATAAATAAAAGTCTGCATTGTTGCTGTTGGATGGATGTGCCACGCAAACCATTGCCTCTGTCTGCCCTAAACCCATTACCACCTTATTTAAATATTTGGGGATTCAAGTTAGCTCCTGTCCTCTGGATTTTTAATATGTATGATTGAATATTTTGCCCCTTCTCCAGCGGTTTAGGGATAGAATCAAAACATGGAATAGCCTCCGCTTATCTGTGGCAGGGGAGGTGAACTAAATCAAGATGATACTTATGCCACTGCTTCCTTACCTCCTACATAATGCCCCCAAGGTAATTCCTCTAAAAAGATTTTCAGAATAGTTAACTCCCTGTTACGTACCCTTAATCTGGAAGCATCGGGCCCCCAGAATAAAGTTAGAGCACTTAAAGGCCCAAAGACGAAGGTTGGTTGGCTCTGCCCAACCCATGGTTGTACTATTTGGCAGGGCAGCTGCAACATCTGGTTGGCACTATGCGGGCTGACAGGGTGTCAGATGGCATGGGATGCAGCTCCTCCCAGGCACTGATGCTGTACACTACTCGTAAAGGTCCTATTCCACAGGCGCTGGAAGCTCAGGCTTTAGGAAAACAGCACAAACGATATCCGACATATAACCTCATTCAGAAGGTGTGGAACAAAACTAAATACCTTCAAAAAGGTAACTGGATATACTGAATTTAGTCCCATCTGGCTAAATGACACATATATGGAGTTGGCTAAACTACAGTCTGAAGCAAAGTGGAAGAAATATGGGGTGACACATCTTAAGCATTTATTTTACAACCAGGTACTCTTGTCATTTGCTGCATTGCAGAATAAATATAATTTACCATCCTCTATGCATTTTAATTACATACAGCTTCACCATGCTGTCCAAGCATAAAGTAGATAAAGTAATTCCTCGGAATGGCAGATGTCCAATATTCAGTCTTATTAGGGGTGTGTCAGGGCTGGGCTCAGCCCTTCCTTTTCTAAGCTGGCCGCTTAGCTGTCGGCTAATTGCCAGCTCCTATCTCTCCACAGTGACTCACCTGTTGATGATATTCTGCTCGTCAGTCCTGCCTACTTAAGCTGTCCAGCCCAGATGATCTCTGCCTTCGCCTTGGTCACATCTCTAGAGACGCTCCCCTGTGTTCCTGTTAAAGACTTGCTTGGCTGACATTCCTTCTGGCTCCAGATCCTGCTTGCTGTTCTACTACACTCATTTCTGGCTCCCTGACGTTTTGGCTTGTCTGACTTTCTGTTCCGGTTCCTGAACTCTGGCTATGTTTTGACCTTTTTTATTATTATGAAACAAGTGTGATTTAACTGTACTTCTGTCTCAGTCTGATTCATGGTTTCTGACAGGATGCTGATTCATCTAAGGGCTTTATATCACAAAGTTACGCCATGCTCTTACACTCTTTTTTGAGGCAGCATCTCCTGAGAGAGAGGGAGAGGTGGGAGCGAGATGTTGGGCATCTGGAGGGTGGAGTAATGGGAATAAGCCTTTCAAGTGGTGGATATGTGTTCCTAGAACGTGATGCAAAGATTGACTCAACTGTACATACTATTGATGGTATATTACACTCCTTATAGACTCCAATTGATGAATTTGCAATCAGAGTCTACATGTACAAGCTGCACCAACCTCAGCCTGTTTACCGACGATGCCTTTGCCTGCCGTTTTAACCACGTTTCTGGCTTCCACATGCACCTACATCGGATCGGGCTGTTAATCGACCATGTTTTTGCCTGCCACTTGGACTGATCTTTTGCCCTTCTACTTTAGTACACAGGGGTCTCACATATGTGAGGGGCTTCAGAATAGTGTTGAGTAGAGAAAATCAGTTTTTGGTTTTCTGTGTTCCCAGAACAGGGTCTGGTTGCACGGAGGCTTCAAAGAGATTTGGGTGGGGGAAGCCTCTACCCCTGTCATGCTGGCCCTAAGCTTGATGGTGCTTCTTTCTGCCTGGACCAATTCTTTGGCTGTGCTGACCATAGCGCTGCCTGTAATAACCCAGGACTTTATGGACTGGGTTTCTTTCTGCTGCCTGGACCAATACTTTGGCTGTGTTGACCATATCTCTGCTTGCTGCCTCTACTGACTATGGACAGTATTTCTGCCTGGACATCTCTGCCTGCTATCTGGACCAATGCTTTGGCTGTGCTGACATTATCTCTGCCTGTACTAACTATGGACAGCATTCCTGCCTGCTGCCTAGACGATTGCTTTTGCCGTCGCTGACCACATCCCTGCCTGCTGCCTAGACCGATGCTCTCCTCTGTGGACCACTGCACTACTAAAACCAGATAACAGATAATCTTTTGTTTTTTGGTATATAAATGTTATGTGTTAGAAATATGAAGGGCCTTCAAAAATGTGATCGGTAGTCAGGAAATTATATGTGTAATTTATGCTCCTAGAACGCCTGGAGGTGCTATTTGGATGTTGGGCCTCTGTATATGGCCAGGCTGTGTAAAAGTCTCACACATGTGGTATCATTATACAGGAGGAGTAGCAGAATGTAGCAGAGTAGCAGAATGTATTTTGGGGTGTCATTTTTGCTATGTACATGCTATGTGTTGGAAATATCTTATAAATGCAGAACTTTGTGTAAAAAAAAAAAATGCGTTTTCATTTTTTTTCCACGTTTTCCGAAAACTTCTGGAAAAATATGAACCATTCAAAAGACTCATTATGCCTCATAGATTATACGTTGGGGTGTTTTCTTTCCAAAATGTGGTCATTTTTTGGGCGTTTCTATTGTCCTGGTGCTCCAGGGCCTTCAAAAGTGTAAGAGGTAGTCAAAAAATGTAATGTGTAATTTATGTCCCTAGAACGCTTGATGGTGCTCTCTGCATGTTGGACCCCTGTATGTGGCCCGGCTGTGCAAAAGTCTCACACGTGTGGTATCTCCATACCTGGGAGGAGTAGTAGAATGTGTTTTGGGGTGTAAGTGGTATGCATACCCTGTGTGAGAAAAATAACATGTTAATCTGACAATTTGGTGGAAAAAAAAAGAAAGAAAAAAAAAAATCTGCATTTTGCAAAGAATTGTGGGGAAAAATGACAACTTCAAAAAACTCACAATGCCTCTTACTAAATACATTGTATTGTCTACTTTCCAAAAAGGGGTCATTTGGGGGGTATTTGTACTGTCCTGGCTTGTTAGGGTCTCAAGAAATGAGATAGGCCTTCGGTACATCAGGTGTGATCAGATGTGATCAATTTTCAGTGATCTGCACCTTCAGTGCATCGCATCAGGTGTGGTCGTCATGAAATTATATGTGTAATTTTGCTCCTAGAATGTCTGGAGGTGCTACTTGGATGTTGGGCCTTTGTATGTGGCCAGGCTGTGTAAAAGTCTCACACATGTGGTATCGCCATACTCAAGAGGAGTAGCAGAATGTATTTTTGGGTGTAGTTGCAAGTATGCATATGCTGTGTTCAAGAAATAACCTGTCAATACAATAAGTTTGTGTAAAAACTTACATAAAAAAAATAAATCTTAATTTTCCCAAGAATTGTGAGAAAAAATTACAACTTCATAAAACTCACCATGCCTCTTACTAAATACCTTGGACTGTCTACTTTCCAAAAAGGGGTCATTTGGGGGGTATTTGTACTTTCCTGGTTGTTAGTGTCTCAAGAAATGAGATAGGCCTTCGGTACATCAGGTGTGATCAGATGTGATCAATTTTCAGTGATCTGCACCTTAACTTGTAGACTCTTTAACTTTCACACAGACTAAATAATATCCACTAATGTGGGTTATTTTTTACCAAAGATATGTAGCAGTATAAATGTTGGCCCAAATTTATGAAGAAAAATTACTTATTTGCAAAATTTTACAATAGAAACTTAAAAAAAGTTTTTTTTTTTCAAAATGTTTGCTCTTTTTTCGCTTACATCGCAAAACATAAAAAAAACAGCAGTGATTAAATACCCAATATACAAACAAAAAGGAGACAATAAGCCCTACTCCAATCCTCCTATCTCAGCGCTAAAGGATATTCAGTATATACAGATGGAAGATAATAATGGTAATGAACCACAGTGATTTAACCTGATGAGTGATTAAATACCACCAAAAGAAAGCTCTATTTGTGAGAAAAAATGATAAAGTGATAAAAATTTTGTTTAGATACAGTGTAGCATGACTGAGTAATAGTCATTCAAAGTGTGAGAGCACTGAAAGCTGAAAATTGGTCTGGGCGGGAAGGTGTTTAAGTGCCCTGTATTGAAGTGGTTAAAGCATCTCTTCCATTGGATCCGAGAGCATGCCTATTGGGTGTCTTGGAGGAATACGACTGAAAAACTCACACTAGGGAGGCTATACATAGAGTTCTATTCCAGGCACGAGAATTGATTATAGTTCATTGGAAACCTGAGGATCCCCCGAAGATAGGGGAATGGGTTCAAAATGTTGGCGAGGTGTTGAGAATGGAGAAGCTTATTTACCAACATAGAGGCAGTACGCTTAAATATGAGCGACTATGGGCACCATAGCTGGATGTACCGGGGCTTCCCCTGGTGGATCTGATTATGAATAGACTACTTGGGCTTAATGTTGGATAATGTGTTATCTACAGATGTTCTTATATCTACTTAGTCATTATGGTGTAAAGTTATTGGCGAATGTATTTTCATTGTGTTTGGCAATGTAAGATGCTATTTCTTAAATAAACATATTTTTTGGATTAAAAAAAAAATCTGTGAATGAAGGATGGTCAGTTGATTGATAGATCCACACCCTTCATTTATAGATTGTTTATTCATAGAAGCTGTAGTACAGTACAGGCTTTTATGAATGGGGGAGGGAAGACAGAAAGGACAGGCATAGTTTGGCACTCTTGATGAGTGCAAATGACAGCTCTGTCAGTTCTATTAATTCCTGTCGCATTAAAGATTATGGCAGCTAGCAGGGTTAGGGGGGAATAAATGGAGGACAATTTCCAGGAAACCAGGAGCCAGCAGAACAAGGGACACAGTGTATGAATAGTAAGTCATGTACCTTGTGCTAATTATGTTTTTTTTTTTTTTACTACACATAAGCTGGGTACACACGGGCCAAATGTCGGGAGACAATAGCCGGTTAAAAAAAAAATAAAACAGCCGACATTGTGTATGTCAGTATGTCCAGCATCCGACCAACTCCCGATTAGCACTCTCAGCCAATCGAGTGTTCTGAGGGCCCCCCCCCCTGTCAGAACACAATAGCTCAGAGGGGGAGATCGCTGAACTAACCTCGCATGGTTAGTACACCAGCTCCGACCGGAGTTTTTTTTCTTTCAATCCACGGGGTTGAAGGAAAAAATAATAATAGTATGTACCTGACTTTAGGCTTTACCCTTAGTTAGAATAGACAGCGTTCAAATCTAGTTTACAACTGATAATGGGATATGCCAGCACAACAGACAGAGTTAATTATGCTTAACATTAACTTCACAGCCCCCTCTGCATAGCAGAAGAATGCTTCAGTTGTGGAGTTTTCAAAAAAGAGAAAATAAAATATAAGCAGCAAGTTTTATTTTTTTTAACATGCAAACAAGAACATGTTACAAATATAAAGTACCGGTAGGTATTATCCCAATTTGGATTCAAGCATAGAAATACACTTTAAGGGGAAACTATACTGGTTTTAGGTCAGTTTTATTTAATGTTTTTAAAGTGGGTATGTTTTTAAATGTATGTTTTATGTCTGCTTTTTACTATATACGAAAAATATTAGTTTTACAAATTAATTTAAAATATAGTACACCCATGACTCAGGACTTATACATTTTTAAAGAAAGCGTACAGCATGAGCTATTTTCTTTTTAGGCTTTGCACCTGATTGAAAGCCAATAACTCCCATCTGAAAAGCAAAAGTAGGGTAGGGTAGGGTAATAGGTCACTCCTTTGACTCACTCAGTTTCGTGTACCTTTTTAGTTTGAGTTACTGAACTCTGTGAACAACGTGCTTTTTTACCCAACACAGTAGTTAAACGTAGATAGGTAAACAAGTGGAATGAAATCTACAGTTCCTCCTGCTGGCTGGAAAGGGAAATACAATAATAAGCAACATAAATGTATAGTTACATAGTTATTGAGGCTTAAATAAAGACAAATTAAACCTAAACAAATAGAACCTAAATAACTAAAATTGAAAACCTTTATATACAAACCCACAGGTGCTCCAGAGGAAGGCCAATTTTCTCTTAAGGCAATCAGATAATTCCTTAGATCAACAATATCTGGTTTTATTTCTCATAAATGTTATTCGTCTGCCCATTTAGTTATTTAATTAACAGCCTGTGCATTTAGGAATCAATCCAGTTTTTTAAAACAATAAACTGAGCTGGTTAGATCTCGTTCCTGAGTCTATTCCCCATTTTTACAGCTCTTACTGTGAAGAACAAAAGAGTGCCCCCTTGTCCTTTCTAATGACCTTAAAGTGAATAACTTTGCACCAAGCTCACTATATGGACAACACATGTATTTATACACAGTGATTATATCCCCCCTTAAATGTTTATTCTCAAGAAAGAATAAATTCAGTTCAGCTAATATTTTCTCATAGCTGAGGTCCTCCATTTACAGTGCCTTGAAAAAGCAGTCATGTCCATTAAAATTTTCCACATTTTGTCATGTTAAAAACGTAAATGTTATTTATTGGGATTTTATATGATAAACCAACACAAAGTGGCACATAATTGTGAAGTGGAAGGAAAATGATAAATGGTTTTCAACATTTTTTACAAAGATCTGAAAAGCGTGGTGTGTATTTGTATTCAGCCCCCTTTACTCTGATACCCCTAACTAAAATCTAGTGGAACCAATTGCCTTCAGAACCTTATTATTATCACATGTGTATAATTTAATCTCAGTATAAATACAGCTGTTCTGTAAAGCCCCCAGAGGTTTGTTAAGAACCTTAGTGAACAAACAGCATCATGAAGGCCAAGGAACACACCAGACAGGTCAGGAATAAAGTTGTGGAGAGGTTTAAAAGCAGGATTAGGTTATAAAAAATATCCCAAGCTTTGAACATCTCATGGAGCACGGTCCAAGCCATCATCCTAAATGGAAACAGATTATGGCACAACTGCAAACCTACAAAGACATGGCTATCCACCTAAACTGACAGGCCGGGCAAGGAGAGCATTAATCAGAGAAGCAACCAAGAGGCCCATGGTAAATCTGGAGGAGCTGCAGAGATCCACAGCTCAGGTGGGAGAATTTGTCCACAGGACAACTATTAAGCGTGCACTCCACAAATCTGGCCTTTATGGAAGAGTGGCAAGAAGAAAGCCATTGTTGAAAGAAAGTCATAAGAAGTCCCGTTTGCAGTTTGCGAGAAGCCATGTGGGGGACACAGCAAACATGTGGCAGAAGGGGCTCTGGTCAGATGAGACCAAAATTGAACCTTTTGGCTTAAAAGCAAAATGCTATGTGTGGTAGAAAACTAACACTGCACATCACTATGAACACACCATCCCCACCGTGAAACAAGGTGGTGGCAGCATCATGTTGTGGGGATTTTTTTTTCAGCAGGGACAGGGAAGCTGGTCAGAGTTAATGGGGAGATGGATGGAGCCAAATACAGAGCAATCTTAGAAAAAAAACGGTTAGAGTCCACAAAAGACTTGAGACTGGGTGGAGGTTCACCTTCCAGCAGGACAATAACCCTAAACATACAGTCAGAGCTACAATGGAATGGTTTAGATCAAAGCATATTCATTTGTTAGAATGGCCCAGTCAAAGTCCAGACCTAAATCCAATTGAGTTTTCAGGGATCGTCTGAAGGTAGCAAGAGTAGGGGATAGCTGGACAGGTGGAGGTAGCGAGTTCCAGAGGATGGGAGAGGCTCTGGAGAAATCCTGAGAGGAAAAGACGAAAGAGCTTGAGAGTAGGAGGTCTTGAGAAGAGCGGAGAGGACGATTTGGGTGATATTTGGAGACAAGATTGGTGATGTAGCTCGGGGCAGAGTTGTGAATGGTTTTTTATGTTGTGGTTAGTATTTTGAATTTAATTCGCTGAGTGATTGGGAGCCAGTGTAGGGATTGGAGGAGAGGGTTGGCAGACGCTGAGCGGTTGGTAAGGTGGATAAGTCTGGCAGCAGCATTCATGATAGACTGAAGAGGTGATAGTCTATGGAGAGGTAAGCCAATGAGAAGGTAGTTGCAATAGTCAAGGCGAGAGATAACAAGGGAGTGAATGAGGAGCTTGGTGGTTTCATTTGTTAAAAGGGGCGAATTTTAGAGATGTTACGGAGGTGAATTCTAGCAACTTTTGACGATTGGATTTGAGGCTGAAATGACAAGTCAGAGTCTAGGATTACACCTAGTACCTTGGTGTGAGGGGAGGGACTCATGGTTGCATTGTTGATTTTGATGGAAAAGTCGTGGAGGGGGGCATGGGCGGGTATGAATACTTTTTCAAGGAACTGTATCTTATCAGTTTGGTTGCCCTTTCTGTGAACTCTCTCAGGTTTTCCAATATCCTTTTTGAGACCTGGTGCCCAAAACTAAACTGCATATTCCAGATGAGGCCTTACTAACACTTTCTACAAGGGCAAGATTTATTTTAAAATTACTTACTGTATGTCACAAATACCTGCACTGTGCATAACATTAGGCTTGTCCAAACCAATATCGTACATATAAACAAGCAGGACACTTTAATGCTACTGACAGAAAGCAGAGATATTTCAAGGTCCCTAAGAGTATTTTACTTAGGCAGCAGTGAGGTCATTGCTGCCTGTGAAATCGGCCCTCACTGATCTTGACACATCACTACTTTCTGTTGGTGGCATTAATATGTCCTTTCTGTATGTTCTGTCCGTTTATCATGGTGCGCTGGTGATATCTTGCACTGGACTTGTGCTTTGGTGGCGCCATCCATCATTTCCCCCCCAGCACCATTTCCCAACAGTCCGTTGTCATGAAAGTGAGGATAGTGGATACAAAAGCTATTCCTTGTGCATGGATTGAATGCATGAAGTTTGTGTGTTTTTATTTGTTTTAAAATTAACAATAACTCATTGGAAGGTACTAAACAAAGTAGTTATGTTCTTCTTCTATATCTGTTTGATAATCGTTTATGAGTCTAAGGATTATTGCAGAGACCGTGGTCCGCAGTGGATAACTAACCTGAGATTGGGCAAACAGTGTATGTATATTCTATCTTTTTGTTTCAAAAGTTTTTACTGAATTTGTAGAGTGGGTATCAGATATGTTACTTGTAGTTACAATATCAAGGAATATACAGTATATCAAGTCAAAAGAAGTATACCGCAATCATTAAAAATATCAAGCATAACCAATAAAAAACAGTTGAAAGTGAACAATTGCAATGTAAACGGAAGAGAGAAAATATATAAATTACTTGTTTAAATTTAGAAATGAGACTGGAAATAAAAGAAAAGAAGAAAAAGAAAAAAGGGGGGTTAGGGAATGGGTGTTGGTAAGGGGGAAAGGTGGAAGGAGAGGGTTGGAGCATGACCGAGATCAGATTCCACCTAAGTTGGTTAATATAATACGACATAACATAGGAAGCCATAGAGACCATGTAGAGTCGGTAAGATTTTCGCCTACCGACTCAATGTAATCCAGAGGTCCCAAATTCTTTGAAAAATATTGGTTCGATCAAGCATAGTGGCAACAAAATTTCGCATTAATGAAGTACCATGCTATTTTATTTTTGGCTTGTACTATCGTTAGGAAATTATTTATGGTTATTATTAATTTAACTGGAATTTAATCATGTTACATCATAAAGGGCGAGTCCCTGTCTATACAAGAAAATGAGTATGACACAAAGGTGTAAACACTGGGGGAAGTATCACTTAGGCTGCTCACACACTGGGGCGGTAGGGGGCGTCGGCGGTAAAACAGCGCTATTTTTAGCGCTGCTTTACCGCAGTATTCGGCCACTAGCGGTGCGGTATTAACCCCCGCTGGTGGCCGAAAAAAGGGTAAAACCGCTCGTATAGCGCGGCTATAGCCGCGGTATTGCCACGGTATAGCCGCGCTGCACCATTGATTTCAATGGGCAGGAGCGGTTTAGGAGCGGTGAATACACCGCTCCTTCACCGCTCCAAAGATGCGGCTTGCAGGAGTTTTTTTCTTCTCCTGTTAGCGCACCGCTTCAGTGTGAAAGCCCTCGGGCTTTCACACTGAACAAACAGCGGAGGCTGTTTTGGGTCGGTTTGCAGGAGGTATTTTTAGCGCAATAACGCCTGCAAACCGCCCCAGTGTGAAAGGGTTCTTATACTTTGTCCTTTTATGTGATGGATCATATTTTTCTTTATAGGAGTATGATCTTGAGCAGTTTGGGTTTATGCTTGGTTTATACATTATGGAGGAGACTTTAGAATCTTATTGCTTCACTGTATATGTGCAGTTTGTTTGCGTATTTGATCATTTACCGCTTATAGTTGGGTTTGTGTGGGTTTTAATTTGTGTAGAATTGCGCCTGGTTCTTATGATTTTCATTTGGTTTGCAATATTTTATTTAAAGTAAGGCACTAATGATGATGTGCAAACTGCAGAGCTCATAAGTAACCAAGCAGATTTTAATTTACTATGGTCAGACCAATGAAAACGACATTTTTCTGGCACTATAGGTTAATGCATGACTTAAATAAGTCCTATGGCTCTGATGTCCTATTTGTTCATCTGCATCTGTTACGGTTATGTACAAAGTTTTAGAATGTACCTCTTTTTCTTTTTCTTTCAGCTTTGATTTTAGAGCGTTTTCCATTTCTTCCTTTTGCTGATGCAGCTGTAAATAGAAATAACAATTTTAATAATATTTATAATTGACTACCTTTATATGAAGCAGTGACTAGACTTATAAAATATATTTGTTTTTGGAAGATGTTTGTGGGTTTAAGGGTCATATTTAAAATGATACCAAAGCTTTTTTTAATTTTAAATAAAAAAGATGTTATACTTACATTATTGCACAATTACTTCCTCTTCTTTAATTCCCCACTAGCACTGTCCGCTTCTCCTTCCTCTGGGTGCCAGGTGCTAAGGGGGCACCTATGTACATGCGCTCCTGAGCTGGGCTGTGTGTGTCCAAACACACACACAGCGCCAGTAAGTCACGCCCCCTCTCCTTCCCCACAGGAGTTTGACTGACAGCAACAGCCTATAGCTCCCGCTGCTCTCATTTTCAACTGCGGGATCAGGAAGTGAGAGGAGCAGCCCTGCAGCGTGGACAGCACCGAAGCAGTGAAAGGAGGCAGGTAAGTGTTTAGGGATGGGTCTATGACAGATAGTTGGGTGTTTTCCAACTTAATGCAGAGAATGCAATAAGTTAAAAAAGTTTTACATTTAGTACCACTTTAAAGTATATCTAAGCCCAGGGATGCTGGCCCTTGTCATTACCCAAAATATGGCAATGACTATATTTGGTTAATGACAGGAATTTGAATAGGGCATGTGAGGCCTCATTGGTTGCTACAACACTTCTTATAAAGTCCTGGGAACATTTTTATTTTATTTTGAATACATCAGGGAAGGGACAGAGCCCTTGTCAGGTTACTATTGCTGTTACATAGTTACATAGTTAGTGAGGTTGAAAAAAGACACAAGTCCATCAAGTCCAACCTGGGTGTGTGATTATATGTCAGTATTACATTGTATATCCCTGTATGTTGTGGTCGTTCAGGTGCTTATCTAATAGTTTTTTTAAATTATCTATGCTTCCTGCTGTAACCACTGCTTGTGGAAGAGAATTCCACATCCTTACCTTACTGTAAAGAACCCTCTACACAGTTTAAGGTTAAACCGCTTTTCTTCTAATTGCGAATGGCGGCGTGTCTTTTTATGTTCCCTAGTGCGGAAAGGTTTTATCTCTATTGTGGGGTCACCAGTATGGTATTTGTACATTGAAATCATATCCCCTCTCAAGCGTCTCTTCTCCAGAAAGAATAAGTTCAGTGCTTATAATCTTTCCTCATAACTAAGATCCTCCAGACCCTTAATTAGCTTTGTTGTCCTTCTCTGGACTCTCTCCAGTTCTAGCACATCCTTCCTGAGGACTGGTGCCTAGAACTGGACAGCATACTTCAGGTGCGGCCAGACTAGAGTCTTGTAGAGTGGGAGAATTATCATTTTATCTCTGGAGTTAATCCTCTTTTTAATGCATGCCAATATTCTGCTGACTTTGCTTGCAGCAGTCTGGCATTGCATGCCATTGCTGAGCCTGTCATCTACTAAGACCCCCAGGCCCTTTTCCATCTTAGATTCCCCCAGAGGTTCTCCCCCTAGGGAGTCGATTGCATTCATATTTTTGGCACCCAAATGCATTATTTTACATTTTCTACATTAAACCTCATTTGCCATGTACTTGCCCACCCCAGTAGTTTGTTTGAATCTTCTTGAAAGATTTCCACATCCTGCGGAGAAATTATTGCCCTGCTTAGCTTAGTATCATCCACAAATACTGAAATTGAGCTGTTTAGCCCATCCTGCAGATCGTTTACAAATAACTTAAATAGGATTGGTCCCAGAGCAGAACCCTGGGGGACCCCACTTTCCACACAAGACCATTCTGAGTACTCCCCATTTATCTGTCTATGTCTCTAATGGGGAGCTACGCCCTTTTTTTTGTATTTCCTATCAATTTCTGTTCCAGTGACAATGGTAACCAGCACAGAAAGTGATAAGGAATACATAAATTAACAGTTGTCACCAAATAAAGGGGAAACAGTCTTTTGGGGACACCTGCACTTGTGACAATTGTCTAAAATGGGACTCTCCTTCATATAGGATTGGTAGGATAGAGAGGTTCCCAAGATGTAAACCAGCTGATGAGGGATTAAAGAAAAATCCCAGGCTAGGTATATTATATAGTTTGGACCAATGTAACTATGTATACCTGGATGATGCCCCTGTAAGCTGGCAATCACCGAAGTAAAAAACACTACTCCAGTGATCTCTATTTGCTTTCGGTCCTTTTCTGAGTGGCCGGTCTGATGCCATGTGAACATAGGAATGCTTTCAAAGATATTTTAATTGTTTATTTTTATCAATTTACATAATGCAAAGTGAGCAAACAGAAGAAAATGGAAATCAAATAATATTTGTTGTGGTTACCCTTCAGCTTCAAACCAGCATCAATTCCTACACTTCTACACTTGCACAAAACCAGGAATTTCATAGGATTAGAGTCAGATGTATGCATAAACAATTATACCAAGTAGGTGCTAATGATCAGCAATTTCATATGTAGGTTGAAACACAGTCATTAACTGAAACAGAAACAGCTGCTGTGTAGGAGGCTTGAAACCTGGTGAGGTCAGTTGTGCCTATGTTGGCTGAATGTGTACTGGAAATAGATTCACTTATGGACTTGCAATATTTACTAGCAGTAGAACATGATAGCCTAGATAAACATGTTGCGACCTGGGCCACATTTCATAACACACAAGAGTTTAGAGCCCTCCTTTCCTCTTAAGGTGATCTTCAAGGTAGGGTATTCACTAATTTTTTTTCTTTGTTATATGTTTGACCAGGTCCTTGACTTTAAGCTTAGCCAAGTCATTTTGTTTTATTTCTTTTCATTATGAGACTTTAAGATCTGTGAGGCTATCATGGTGTGTTTGGGTTTTACATGATTTTTAAAGATACACTTAGGCATAGGATTGCTATTTTCTCTATGTTATGTTTTTGGATCACTTCAAAACCTTTATAAGTAACTATGACGTTTTTCTTTGTATCTGTTTAAACCTGCTTCAATTTAAAAAAATAAAATAACATAAGATTGAACCAAAACTGGTGATGAACAGTCAAACGCTGCTACTAAGGTGAGGCTGTGGAAGACAGTTTACTGTCACAGGTCAAACACTATGACAAGACTGAGCAGAACAATAAGATACAAGGTAGTTGTGCATCAGCAAGGTCTCCCAGGCAAAGATTTCAAAGCAGACTGGGTTTCAAGGCATGCTGTTCAAGCTCTTTTGAAGCACAAAGAATTGGACAATGTTGAGGACCTTGAGGACCATAGACGCAGCAGATGAAAGACACATGATATATACTTCCCTTCGACTTCGGAAGATGTCCAGCAGTGTCATCAGCACAGAATTGGCAGAACCCATGGAACCCAGGTAACACCATCTACTGTCCAGAGAAGTCTCGGCAGAAGTGGTTTTCATGGAAGAATTGCGGGCAAAAAGCCATACCTCCAACAAAGAAACAAGGCTAAGCGACTCAAGTATGCATGAAAATATAGGAACTGGGGTGCAGAAAAATTAAAGGCAGGTTCTAGACTATAAGAAAAAAAGGAAAAAAGGTTTTTTTTTCGAAAAAAAACCCGGGGGGGGGGGGGGGGGGGGACACTTTAGCCCATCCAGAGTTGGTCCCAGTGGATTGGGTTTCGGGCATGTATCTGGAGCTATCACAGCATACACACACCTAGAGATAACCCATGGACATTAAATAATGTGAACAATAGCCATCCACCTGGAGGTCATTAACAAATATTTTCCTCCAGGATGGCAATCCTCTGAAGAAAATGGCATATACAAAAAGGACGGAATGAAAAGGATTCCAAAAAGAGTATTCTTCAGAAAGGATTCGTAAGTAAGCGGGACCAACAATTTTTATTAACTATCCATACAAAAATTAGAAATAACATGTATGTGATGTAATTAAATAACCCTCCTCCAAAAAACATTTAGTTTAAAATTAAGACTACAAAGGGTCTTAAAGAGACACACCGGTGTCTATCACAGTCAACCACACTGTTTGACACTCCATACACACAGCTTGACAGGGGATTGGGGACTCTGATCTGGACATGGGTTGGTTAAATATTAATTGATTATCGTGACACACACTCCGAAGAGTCATTCAAGGTGTAGCCTAAAAAAGTCTTGCAGACACTTCAAGGCCAGCTGGCCACTTTGGAAAAGGAATTGTCCAAGTGTAAGTGGGATAGTCCTGCTAGATCTTCACTTGAGCATGATCAATGGGTTTAGGCTATCATATACAGCAGAGTTCATCTATCAGCCATGGGGATCAATAAAGGAGTGATTCGATAGGTATGGAACATGGTGAGTAAGATAGGGAATGGCACGGGTCAAGGAAACAAATACAGGTGATGGTAGCAGTAATTTTCACATTGTGTGGAGACTGTCACAGCTCACCGTTTTGACGTCTTGACCCAGCAGTCCTTTATCCCTTTATATAGACTTCACCAGGATGATCCCAATGCTTCAGAGGAAGACCATAGGCAGGTTTTCAATCGAATAGTGTATCTCTTCAGAGGTTAACCTTGATAAGTGTCTTTTTGAAGTTTTGTTACATTCCGTGCAGAGTCCGTGTATTTAGCCGATTCACGTCAGCCCAGTTAAATCCACTGTTTGTTGTGGACTGAGTATGTCAGCCAAGCAGAGCGGAGCTACAGGTGGATGGATGAAATTTCACCATAGGGCCATCGTATAGGCAGATAGGCTGGTGCTTTCCCAAGCCTGTTTAAGTTCTATCTTGCTTGAGTGAAGATCTAGCAGGACTATCCAACTTACACTTGGACAATTCCTTTTCCAAAGTGGCCAGCTGGCCTTGAAGTGTCTGCAAGACTTTTTTAGGCTACACCTTGAATCACTCTTCGGATTGTGTGTCACGATAATCAATTAACATTTAACCAACCCATGTCCGGATCAGAGTCCCCAATCCCATGTCAAGCTGTGTGTATGGAGTGTCAAACAGTGTAGTTGACTGTGATAGACACCGGTGTCTCTCTTTAAGACCCTTTGTAGTCTTAATTTTAAACTAAATGTTTTTTGGAGGAGGGTTATTTAATTACACCACATATAAACGTTGTTTCTAATTTTTGTATGGATAATTAATAAAAATTGTTGGTCCCGCTTACTTACAAATCCTTTCTGAAGAATACTCTTTTTGGAATCCTTTTCATTAAGTCTTTTTTGTAGGTGTTCTAGACTGATGAGTAAAAATATGAAACATTTGACTGTACCTGGAGGCGGTTTGTTCTCCGAAGGGCTTGAAAGCGTTACAATAATGAGTGTCTGCAGGTAACAGTGAAGCATGGAGGAGGTTCTTTGCAAGTTTGGGGCTGCATTTCGACAAATTAACTTGGAGATTTGGTCAGAGTCAATGAGGTCCTCAATGCTGAGAAATACAGCCAAATACTTATACATCATGCCATATCATCAGAGAGGCCTGTGATTGGCCCCACATGTATTCTGCAGCAGGACAACGACCCCCAAACATACAGCCAATGTCATAAAGAACTATCCTCAGTGTAAAGAACAAGGAGTCCTGGAATTAATGGTTTTGGTCCCCACTGAGCAGCCTACATCTACAGAAGATCGGTGGTTAGTTCTCCAAGATGTCTGGAACAACTTACCTGCTGAGTTCCTTCAAAAATTGTGTGCAAGTGTACCTAGAAGAATTGATGCTGTGTTTAAGGCAAAGGGTGGTCACACCAAATATTTGTCATGGATTTCTCTTCTATTCATTCACCTTTCATTCTGTTCATTGATAAAAAATAAACTCTTCTATTTCTGAAAGCATTCTTAATTTACCGCAATTTTTCACACTCGCCTAAACCTTTTGTACAGTAATATATAGATTTAGATTTACAAACACACAATCTAATAGAATGAGTAATATACTTGATATTATCCAGATTACAAAATAGACTTATAAGACTCCCACCAAGCGTCCATAACCAACAGATTGATGCAGTGGAGTGCAGCATCAGAAAAAAAAAAAATTAGCAATACTAAAGCAAAAACAACATCCAAACATAAAATATGCTTCAAAAACATAAGGCACTAAAATAACCATAACTCTAAAATGCAGAATTTCTAATTCATATTCATAATAGTCCTAATTGCAGTGGTTGCAACACAGCTCTTAAAAAAAACGTATTGCTTGTTTCTTTGGCAACAATAGAATTTAAGCATTAGCAAGGATTCAACATGCCAACAGACTTCTCATTATCTCATTATTGAGCGCAATAAGATTCCATAGAACCCTTTATGCTTGCTAGTATGCCCTCACCAGTGGGTTTCATAGAAAGGCCCTATTGTAGTGGTGAAGTGTCGTTTTTCATGAATTTCTAAACCTGACAATGCAGAAGGCAGAGCCTAGTGGAATCAAATAGTTGCCATGACTTGGCACAGAGTTTGACAAGTGGCATGGAAGTGACTCTTTACATATCTAAAGACGGTGGGATTTGGTGACAACGACAGCAATGTCATATTCTTATGCCGAACATGCATGAATGTTGGGACCAAGCTGTGTTTTATTTTGTGATAAACAAGGCAGGCTGCTTGTGTAACAAAAGCAGTTTTATTGATGCTGCGAGGAAAAGCGAGCCGCAGACTGCTCAGATAATGGAGCAGTAGGATGGGAAGCCGTGCTATCAATAGGCACATTGCTTTCTTGGTGTGAAGAGTTATGAATTATTACTCTGAGCTCACTTGTTTGAACTAAGACAAACTGACTGCATAAAACAAGGGTCTCTTGTTCATGTAAGACCCTAAACAAACAGCAGTCAAAACTAGGTGCTCAGACTTGTTTCCAGCCCTCGATGACTGTTCTATGACTCTGAGGGCAGAAAAAGACTACTTAAGACAGGAAGGCTGGCAACTTGGATGCTCTTGAATAAAAGTACTTTATAAGTTACATGGGTACACGGGTACAGGCTATACACTGATGCGTTTCGGCTAAGAAGCCTTCATCAAAGCAATCTTTTTCGCAGAAATAGATTGTACTGACAATTAGATTAAACAGGCATGAGCATGGCCTACAGCATCCAGGTACCTTGATGCTTCAATTTTCAGTCTTCTGAATGGACCACCCCAAACAGTAATGCTTGCTTGCATGACCCCTTAAAATTAAACCATGCTTTGTCCATGCGTGGCAATACAACAGATTCACTTTAAAGTGGAGTTCCACCCAAAAGTGGAACTTCCACTCATCAGATTCCTCCCCCCCTCCGGTGACACAGTTGGCACCTTTCAGGGGGGAGGGGGGTACAGATACCTGTATATTACAGGTATCTGTACCCACTTCCGGCATAGATAGCCGCAGAATCTGCGGTTATTTACGCCACTTCCTGCTCCCTCCCCGCTGCCTGCTGGGAAACACACGGGTCCCAGAGGCAGCAGGGACCATCCGTATTGCGCTGCGCGACTCGCGCATGCGCAGTAGGGAACCGGGAAGTGAAGCCGCATGGCTTCACTTCCTGATTCCCTTACCGAAGATGGAGGCGGCAGCACCCGAGGACGGAGAGACGGTTCGGCCTCGGGTGCCGACATCGCGGGAGCCCTGGACAGGTAAGTGTTCATGTTTTAAAAGTCAGCAGCTGCAGTATTTGTAGCTGCTGACTTTTAAAAAAAAAATTTTCAGCGGCGCTCCGCTTTAATGACACCCCCCACAAATCGTAAAAATTGCCTTGCCTTTAAATCCCTGTTTTCTATTTACCTATGATGCAAAAAAAGCTTTGTGTAAGCTGTGGTAAATCATTTAGGATACCCATAGAATACCCAGTACTTCCAGGGACAAGTAAACAGGTTGAAGTGAAACACATACAGAGTATACAGCACACTAGTATGGACAGTAAAGGTTACACAGCTTACCAGAGTGGCAGCGGCAGATTTTTCACTCTCCAGTTCCATTTTTAGCTGCTCCTGAGTATGAGATAGCTGTAACAAAGAAAGCACTATTATATTTCCCATTACCACTATAGAAATACCGCAAAAGTTTTTGATGCAGACATGCCTAGAACCAATGGTTCCTTATGGGCTAGTGCTGAGGTTAGAAGTGGCAACACTAAGCCTTAAATTACACAAACTAATCTTTTTTCCAGTTTCCCTACCACTGGGCATTGGTGGCTAAATTGGGCCATGCTTTGCTAGGCTTTTTTTTTTTACCTTCCTTCTGGATGTACTGCTGGTTTTATTTTTTTAGGATGAATTTGATGACTATGGGGTTTCTGCAATTTAACTATGTAATCCAATACTTAACTTTTCTGCACACACCACTGCACCATTTGTCTGCCGGAGCCCCATGGAATACCCAGTAGTTTCATGTATGGGTCATTATATGATCCTCTCCTCTGCCTCCCATAATAGTGTTCTTAGCATCTAAAGCTTGATTAAAACCTATGCATTTTTAGTGCTTTTTGCATTTTGCAGATTTGCTCTACAGAACGTGTTCCATAGGAAACCATGTTAAATGGGCTGTAGTGCAAATCTGAAAAAATGCAAAAAGCACTAAAAATGCATAGGTTTGAATCAAGCCTTAGAGGCCAATTCTGCGTAATTCTGAGCTTACACAGGGGTTTTTACTCCATCATATGAATGGGCAGTTACAGGGAATGGAAGCATCAGCAGCAAATGAGGTAGGCTTCTAGTAGAACTTGTTACTTTTCCCAAAATGTTCAAGGTTCACTTCAAGCACATAAGGAAAATAAACAATTATTACATTTTATTTTAAAAATTAACTATAAGAATAAGTGTATGTAGGAAATATTGAGAGGAAAGATCTCTCCTTTGATTGATGGCCTATACAATTAAAGAGTAGCTGTTTCTAATAGCACACATTAGCAGTCATTTTTAATTATATAGTCACATGACACATGACACAAGAGGGAAATGTGTACAAAAAGACATCACCAAAGTGTGACTGGAGCAGTGTAATATCTACAGTGCCTTGCAAAAGTATTTACCCCTTGGCATTTTTAGTGTTTTATTGCCCCACAACCTGGAATTAACATGGATCGTTTGAGGATTTGCATCATTTAATTTACAGAACATGCCCACAACTTTGAAGATGTTTTTTATTTGAAGTGAAGCAAACAACAAATAGGACAAAATAACAGAAAAAGTCAATGTGCATAACTATTCACTCCCCCTAAAGTCAATACTTTGTAGAGACACCATTTGCGGCTACCACAGCTCCAAGTCGCTTTGGATAAGTCTCTATGAGCTTGCCACATCTTACCACTGGGATTTTTGCCCATTCCTTATTGCAAAACTGCTCCAGCTCCTTCAAGTTGGATGGTTTGCGCTTGTGAACAGCAATCTTTAAGTCTGACCACAGATTTTCTATTGGATTGAGGTCTGGGCTTTGACTAGGCCATTCCAACACATTTACATGTTTCCCCTTAAACCACTCAAGTGTTGCTTTAGCAGTGTTTTTGGGGTCATTGTTCTGCTGGAAGGTGAACCTCCATCCTAGCCTCAAATCACACACAGAGTGGTACAGGTTTTGCTCAAGAATATCCCTGTATGTAGCATTATCCATCTTTCCCTCAACTCTGACCACTTTCCCAGTCCTAACTGCTGAAAAACATCCCCACAGCATGATGCTGCCACCACCATGTTTCACTGTGGCGATGGTGTTTTTTGGGTGATGTGATGTGTTGGTTTGCGCCAGACATGGCGTTTTCTTTGATGGCCAAAAAGTTCAATTTTAGTCTCATCAGACCAGAGCACCTTCCTCCATACATTTTGGGAGTCTCCCACATGCCTTTTCGCAAACTCAAAGCGTGCCATTTTTTTTTTTGCTGAAAGTAATGGCTTTCTTCTGGCCACTCTGCCATAAAGCCCAACTCTATGGTGTGTACGGCTTATTGTCGTCCTATGTACAGATACTCCAGTCTCTGCTGTGGAACTCTGCAGCTCCTCCAGGGTTACCTTAGGTCTCTGTGCTACCTCTCTGATTAATGCCCTCATGCCCCGGTCCATGAGTTTTGGTGTGCGGCCGTCTCTTGGCAGGTTTGCTGTTGTGCCATCTTCTTTCCATTTGGTTATGATAAATTTGATGTTGCTCCTAGGGATCATCAAAGATTTGGATTTTTTTTATAACCTAACCCTGACTTGTACTTCTCAACAACATTGACCCTTACTTGTTTGGAGAGTTCCTTGGTCTTCATGGCAGTGTTTGGTTAGTGGTGCCTCTTGCTTAGGTGTTGCAGCCTCTGGAGCCTTTCAAAAAGGTGTGTATATAAAATAACAGATCATGTGACACTTAGATTGCACACAGATGGACATCATTTCACTAATTATGTGACTTCTGAAGGTGTTTGGTTGCACCAGAGCTTTTTATGGGCTTCATAACAAAGGGGGTGAATACATACGCACATGCCAATCATCAGTTTTTAATTTCTGAAAAATAGTTTTATGTATATATTTTTCTAATTTTACTTCACCAACTTAGACTATTGTGTTCTGATCCATCACATATAATTCAGATTAAAAAAACATTGAATTAAATGCTGTAATGTAACAAAATAGGTAAAAAGCCAAGGGGGGTGAATACTTTTGCAAGGCACTGTAAATACAGCCTTGTTTAGAATATGTTGAATTTAACCAAAAGGACAAATTCCTTCTCTTTTCAGTTTTGTACCAAACCTCCAGTTGACACAGTATTAGCGCTTTTTAACAGAACAAAATGAACAATTTTGTGCTTTAATCCTATGGTTTTAAATATTTAACGCGATGACTAGTTTACATAAGCTTAAGAGCCCTTTCACACTGGGGTGCGGGCCACGGTAGTGGTAAAGCGCTACTTGTTTTAGCGGCGCTTTACCGGCGCTGTGCGGGTGGGAGCAGGGCGCTTTTAACCCCAAAGAAGGGGTTAACAAGGGGTTAAAAGCGCCCGCAAAGCGCCGCTGCCAAATCGCTTTGCAGGCGCTTCGGCAGTGCTGCCCATTGATTTCAATGGCAGGTGCAGTTTAGGAGCGGTGTATACATCACTCCCACACCGCTCCCAAAGATGCTGCTTGCAGGACTTTTTTTTAGTCCTGCAAGCGCACCGCTCCAGTGTGAAAGCACTCAGGCTTTCACACTGGGAAGGCTTGAGAGGCGCTTTACAAGAGCTATTTTTAGCGCTAAAATGCCTGAAAAGCACCTTCAGTGTGAAAGGAGTCTTAAGCAAAACTCCAACCAAAGATAAAAAATTTAAAATATTTAAAAAGCTAAAATGAGAAAAAAAATTCAAAACTAGCTTTTGCTGCAATATTCAGCTTCAGTTCAGTGATTTCACCAGCAGTACTTTTTATGTTGCTATAAGTCCTTATTTTGAGGGCCATCGTTATTAACCCATCACTCCCTCTAAGACCAGGACATCCAGCACATTGAAAGGAAAAGCAGCACAGTGCTGAGCTCATTCCTCTGTAACTCTACTCCAGAGTTAAGCAACCGTAGCACTCCAGCTGTGCTGAAACTACAAATCCCATCATGTCTCTACCTTGGGGAATCACTCTTGTGGCTGTAAGAGATATGCAATGCCTCGTGGAACTTGTGGTTCTACAACAGCTGGAGTGCCATGGTTGACCACCTCCACTCTACCCTGTTTCTTGTCTGGTAAAAAGCCTAGGCTTATGACATCATGCACAGCTCTCTCTCTCTCACTTTCGTGAGAGTTTGCCAGGAAGGGAGGGGGAATGAGTCATAAGAGGGCCAATGAGAGCTGCAGAGCTGGAGGTGTGCCTCTGTGTGTCTGTGTAAATCCAGGAAGTGAAAAGGCAGCAGCTTCAGCTACCCACAGTTAAAATGGTTGCAGCCAGACTCGGTGAAGGGAGATTTCTGGAGCATATTTGGCAAGTACAGAATCACAGCATATATAAAATATGAAAAGTGGCTGGAGGGAAGCTTCAGAATGGCACAGATGTTTTTATTAAAAATTATGTGAGCAGACTGCAGTTTCTCTTTAACCGCTTGCCGACCAGCGCACACCGATTTACGTCGGCAGAATGGCACTGCACGCGATCGAGAGGAAGAACGGGGAGATGCTTTTGTCCCCGTTATGCCTAGTGACAGGACAGAGATCACTGCTCTCTGTGATTGAGAGCAGTGATCACTGTCCTGTGTGTTGAAGCCCAGCCCCCTCACAGTTAGACTCACTCCCTAGGACACACTTAATCCCTTCACCGCCCCCTAGTGGTTAACCCCTTCACTGCCAGTGTCATTTGCACAGTAATCAATGCATTTTTATAGCACTGATCGCTGTATAAATGACAATGGTCCCAAAATAGTGTCAAAAGTGTCCGATCTGTCCGCCATAATGTCGCAGTCCCGATGAAAATTGCAGATCGCCGCCATTACTAATAAAAAAAATTAAAAATAAAAATGCCATAAAACTATCCCCTATTTTGTAGATGCTATAAATTTTGCGCAAACCAATCAATATACGCTCATTGCGATTTTTTTACCAAAAATATGTAGAAGAATACATATCGGCCTAAACTGGGGAAAAAAATTGTTTTTTATATATTTTTGGGGATATTTATTATAGCAAAAAGTAAAAAATATTGCATTTTTTTCAAAATTGTTGCTCTTTCTTTGTTTATAGCGCAAAAAATAAAAACTGCAGAGGCGATCAATTACCACCAAAAGAAAGCTCTATTTGTGGGAAAAAAAGGACGTCAATTTTGTTTGGGTGCAACGTCACACGACCGCGCAATTGTCAGTTAAAGGGACGCAGTGCCGAATCGCAAAACGTGCTCTGGTCCATAAGGGGGTAAAATCTTCTGGGGCTGAAGCGGTTAATCTAAAATTCACTTCACAGTTGCAAATCCAAAACTAACGCTTTGAAAATGCTTTATTTTAAGGCCTTATGCACACAGGATATTTTGCAAACTCTCCTAGAAGCCTATCCTCCTGTTTTGGCAGAAAAAAAGCCTGACGTTTGTTAAAGTGTCTAAAGCTTTTACAAGCTTTTAGGCACGTTCAAGGTGTCAAAAGCTTGAGCGTTAAATAATTTCATTCGCCAGAATAAAAATGTATTTGAAATGAATTAGCGCTGAAGCGCTAAACATGCCTAGCGTTTAGATGTGTTTAGACGCGTTTAGCAGCATCAAGCATTTTTGCTGCCAAAACTCTGCCGCTCCTGGACACACTGGCATTGGGTTTTTTCCTGCCTCTAAAAGCCCCTGCCACTAAACGCTGCTAAAAGCCTATATATGCATGGGCACAGGATAACATGCAAGGGAGTTTAGAGGCAGGAAAAAAAAAAAAACGCCCGATGCCCTTAGAAGCAGCTGCAAATATGTCCAGTGTGGTAACATCAGAATTCCCCTTAAAAAAAAAATCAGATTCACCAGATTTTTTAAGCAGTAAAAACGCCATACAGGAGTGCTTGTAATACAAACCCCTTCCTCTGTATTGATTGTTTTATTTACTCCTTGTTTAGAACCCCCCCCCCACAGAAAAGATGTTCATTTTCATACACAGTTTATGGCCCCAAAAAAAAGTATGTGAATACCTTGCTATTACTTCTACACTATATGAACAAACCACTCATTTATGCGACCAGAGTACCTTTCAAAATGAGCCCTTCAATATGTTGCTTTTTTTCATTTTTTTTTACAATTTTATTTTTTCCATTTTTTTTTTTAACAGCCTTATGCCGCATACACACGATCGGAAATGCCGCCAGCAAACCTCAGATGAGAGCTTTGCGAGAAAATGCGAGTGTGTATGCTCCATCTGTCTTTTGCTGGCGGAATTCCAGCCAGCAAAAGATTGAGAGCATGTTCTTTGGTCGGGAAAAGTTCCGAAAATGCGATCGTCTGTACAAATTCCGACGTGCAAAATTCCTACGCATGCTCGGAAACAATTCGACGCATGCTCGGAAGCATTGAACTTCATTTTCTCGGCTCGTCGTAGTGTTGTATGTCACCGCGTTCTTGACGGTCGAAAGTTCAGAGAACTTTTATGTGACCGTGTGTATGCAAGGCAAGCTTGAGCGGAATTCTGTCGTAAAAAACATCCAAATCCGCTTGTGTGTACGGGGCATTAGGCTGTTAAAAAAAAATGGAAAAAATAAAATTGTAAAAAAATATAAAAAAAAAAACATATTGAAGGGCTCATTCTGAAAGGTACTCTGGTCGCATAATATGAGTGGTTTGTTCATGCGGCTGGAGGCACCCGTTACCAGGGGGATGCAGGGTGAAATATCAGGGATCATATCAGGGACCTTCATGATGCTGTTTGTTCACTAAGGTTCTCTAACAAACCTCTGAGGGGTTCGCAGAACAGCTGTATTTATACTGAGAATAAATTACACACAGATGGACTCTATTTACTAATTAGGCAACTTCTGAAGGCAATTGGTTCCACTAGATTTTAGTTAGGGGTATCAGAGTAAAGGGGGCTGAATACAAATGCACACTACACTTTTCAGATATTTATTTGTAAAAAAAATTGAAAACCATTTATCATTTTCCTTCCACTTCACAATTATGTGCCACTTTGTATTGGTCTATCACATAAAATCCCAATAAAATGCATTTACGTTTTTGGTTTTAACATGACAAAATGTAGAAAATTTCAAGGGGTATGAAAACTTTTTTAAGACAATGTATGAGCTTTAAAATGTATTTTTTAAGAAAAAGTGTTTTAGACTTTTAAAATCTGAAACCTTTATTGTTCTGGCGCTTTCTGTTATAGGGTGACAACCCCCCCTTCCCTGTGCTCCTACATTGTCAACCTGTAATACGCTCTCCAATGGAGACTACAAGCATCACATATCAAAGGTGACACACATTTCACGGGCATGGTCCACTGTTGTCACCACCAGGAAACTGGTCCAGTAACTTCATCACTGGGTCTCTGTGCTTCTCTATCCAATGCAGGCAGGTTATCGCTGGTGGGCATGGCCATAGAAGCGCTGTAAGTAGCGTCCTGAAAACATCCTCTAAAGAGAAGTACTAAGGCAGAGGGGGAGATATTCTAAAACTTGAGAATGCAAAATTTGGTGCAGCTCTGCATAGAAACCAATCAGCTTCCAGGTTTTATTGTCAAAGCTTAATTGAACTAGCTGAAGTTAGAAGCTGATTGGCTACCATGCAGAGTTGCCCCAGATTCTGAATGCTCCAGTTTTAGTAAATCCCCCCCCCCCCCCCCCAGAGTGTTATGATGTTTTCAGAATGCTATATACAGCACCCTTATGCCCCCCCCCAGCAATAACCTGCAAACAGTGGGCTAGCTCTTGGGAGGAGTTATGCAAATATCAAAATTACTTGATGGGTGGGTGTCCTTGTGGAAGAGAGGGCATTGCAAAGCAGATTACATTTGCGCACAGACTGCCCTAGGTAATGCTTACATGTGATGCTGTGCCTCCATGATTGAAATAACAGAAATGCAATGAATGAAAGGGGCAGGCCAGGGATTATCAGGCTTTAAAGGAAAGGTCTAGATCAGGGATATGCAATTGGCGGACCTCCAGCTGTTGCAAAACTACAAGTCCCATCATCCCTCTGTCTCTGGGTGTCATGGTTGTGGCTGTCAGAGTCTTGCTATACCTCATGGGATTTGTATTTCTGCAACAGCTGGAGGTCCGCTAATTGCATATCCCTGGTCTAGATGATGCTCTGCAGGAAATGAGGCGGGCTCTATCTGACTAGCTGCAGCTTCTAATGCACACTGTAAAAAGCTCACAGTGTGTAGTGAAATCAGAGTTTATTTCAGTACAGGAGAGTCTGTACAACTATGAAAGACTGAAGGGAAGGCTTGAGGTTAGGTTTAAAAAACTGCAATTGTTTATGACACGCAGTACTTTAGGCAAAGTAAATGTTATTCCGTTAGCATTTAGGTGTACTTTAGTTTTCTAGCTTTGAAATATCAGTTTAGGGTGGACTGAACCTTTAAGTAAAATAAATACATAAAATATACTGCATGGCTTTATCTTTTAATGCAATATAGACCTCCTTTTTTTTCGTGCTTTGGAAGCAAAATCTTTCAAACTAGCTAGCCTAAAAGTGGTGCAATTTGTTTGTGTTTTTGTACTTTGTAGTGAATTGCCCCTTCCCGCTGAACTTTGTGTGGGTTCTAATGTGATTAAGCAGCCTACCCTTTTTGCTAAATGTTAGCACATTTGCTAATAATGTAATCATTTAATTTAATGAGCTATTGCCCTGCTCTGGTCGATGACATAATACCGTTGTAGTTAGCCCTGTAATAAACCAGTTTTCTATGCACCGCACTTTGATAGGCCGCTTGTCAACTTTTCATCTCCTTCAAATAAGCCATCAATCTGAGCATACAAAACAGTTTTGTTCGCTGGTTCTTTTTTTTTTGTTTGGCCTGTTTTGTAACAGATTGAGATAATGCTACAGGCTGGCTATTAACATACTTAAAAAAGCCATCACTAAATGTCAAAAGTCACACCTTTTCAATGGTCCTTTGGTCCTCTTCCATTCTCACTTTCATGGCGCCCACATCCTGATCTGGAACAAAAGAACAAAATAGCAGAGCGTGAAATCTCATTCCTGTGGCTGAGCATTGAAAGCTTGCTGCGGAGGTCGGCACAGAAGACCCGGTCAGTTCTCTGTGGCCAAGTGTCCTGGCATCACTCTGACCCTCAAAGCCGCCCTTGACATTCGAGGTCTTTTTCCTGCTGTTCGGCCGGCTGCTTGCAGGGAAATTAAGCAGTAAGTTCAAGAGCCAAGTGTGGCTCCGAGGACCTCCTGCTTTTCATCAATACCAATACTGGACATCCTCGCTGTTAGTCACAGCAAATTCGAAGAGCTTTAGCAGGTGGTTCTCCTGAGCTGAATAGCTCTGGCATGAAAAGATAAGCAGTCCCATTAAGTAATATGACAAACATGTGGGCAGAATATGGTTCTTGTCCCATTTCACAGATTAATGATCTCATCGGACAAGAGTCAGTAACATAAATCCTAATAGTTTTTAGGAGGGTAGCATTAATACAGTAACAGTATCTACATGTTGTTAAAACCTGGACCTGTAGGTGGTCAGGCCCGACTAATGATCACAGCATGCATAACATTTTTTACAGCATTTTTACTGGCCACACAAGGATCATTAGTCTTAACACTGGTAGAATAAAGGAATGCTAACATATCCATCATACTTATGGCTGAGGCATTTTATGTGTCTCCTTTTACCATTTTGACAGACTAAAATGGAAAAATTTGATTGGATGTCATATGTTACTTTGCTTTGTTCTGCTAATTGTTACATAAGTATGAGGGCTCTACTGTAAGTAATGCAAAAGCGGGCATTAAACGTTTTTTAATAATTTACATAGGTCATTCAAATTTCACATGTTTGTAGAGTAACTCTTCCACTTATTTTTCATTGCAGGTAAATAATAGATTTCAAGCAGACGCAACATGCCATCATTGAGTTCTAGATGAAGAGGAGTGCAGGCTGTCCAACGTCCGCAGAAGGTTACAGAATGTTTACAGAGATGAAACCATTGACAAGAGCAATGTCTTGTCACTGGTGACTCTTGTCAATGGTATCATCTCTGTAAACATTCTGTAGCCTTCTGTGGATATCGGGCAGCCTACACCCCTCCTTTGTTAAGAACTCAATGACGGTACGTTGCTTCTCCTTGGAATTTACCTGCAATGAATTACTATAGAGCAGAGGTCTTAAACTGGCGGCCCTCCAGCTGTTGCAAAACTACAAGTCCCATGAGGCATTGCAAGGTAGACCGTTACAAGCATGACTCCCACAGGCAAAGGCATAATGGGACTTGTAGTTTTGCAACAGCTGGAGGGCCGCCAGTTTGAGACCCCTGCTATAGAGGAACAGTTGCTCTACCAACATACGAAATTTAAACTACTGATGTAAGTTAAAGTGGATGTAAACCCAATTTTTTTTTTTTTATGTCATAATGTAGAGTATACGATTTCCTACCATTTGAGCCCAGTCTTGCCACAAAGAGTTAATCCAGCTCCGAGCAATCCTCTTTTATTGTTTAGTGAGATAAAACTTGACAAACAGAGAAAAACTTTGTCAAATCCTCCCCCTTGCTGTGAGTGACAGGTGATTTACATATCTCGTGCACTAGCCTAAGACACATGCATTATTTTTTTATTTCCCACCCCCACTCCTTTCTTCAGCAGCTCTGCAAAGATTGGCTGTTCCACACCTCAGCATGATTTGGCATGCTGAAGTCATGTGGTTACTTTCCTGTCTTTTCACTGGATGTTAGAGATCATAGCAGAAGTTCAGTGTAAGAAATACATAGGAGAAAATGCATATTGACAAGTGGAGTGTAGAGGTGGGCGGGGAGTCTACTGACATCACGACTCCACCCACCGAGCTCCAGACAACAGACCCGCCCACAGAATCTGCAGTTTTTCAGGTCTAATAACAGACAGAGGGGAGACATTTGACAGTTAAAGATACATGCAGGAGGCATGTATATCCTTAAAGATAACCCCTATGGCAGTAATTTAGAAAGGATGACATTGGGTTTACATCCACTTTAAGTTAAAAAATTGTGCCCAATTTTGCATTACTTTCAGCATAGCCCTCGTATTATTTAACAATGTTGATTCTTCTGCTGGTGCCAAATTCTTCTAAGGAAGTTGCTTTTCCTCTCTGTATGAAATGCAGAAAGTCTAGATCACTAGTGAGGGAGAAGTGACAGCGCAACACTTTGCCATTGCAGGGCAGTGAGGGAGCGACAGGACAATTCATTTACAAAAGTTCAGTGGGTACTTTCAATAGGTTCAGTCGGCCTTTCTGCTTGTAAAAATTCACACAGCACTAAATAAGGCTTGTCGTTATTAAAAAAAAAAAAAACAAACCAAAAAAAAAAAAACATAAATATAAATTTTTTAGGAACACACATACAGTTCATATGGCTGAAAATTAAACCTGTCTATTCTACAGCCATCTCATATGTACATTAGAGACCACTGATATAGTAGTCAGAGTATTACAGAGGGTAAAGAAATCTTTCACATCGGTTCTTGCCCCCAGATGAACATCTTATGTCCCTACCACACTCATGCATCGGGGCTAATATGATTATATCCTGTTTATACTACCAGTACGTTTTTGGCACTAAACCAAAACATACAACCTCCTTGCAGTAATTCAACCCAATATCCCACCAATAGTCCTTTAATGCCCAGATCTTAAGAATGCCTATATACATGGCAGGTATCAGTAACATTTCTTTAAAAGAACAATCACTAAAGTGTCTTTAACGACAGACTGGGCCCAGAGGTATCTGCTCCCTCTCCATCACTGAATTAAATCAGACCTATACACCAAACTCAAAACAGCTTTAACACTATATAATCTAGCAAACTTGATAAAAGAAATGTTTATAAAAATGCTAAGAAGCCTATCTCGTCATTGAATAACCAGAATCCAGAATTCTTATGGCAGCTGGTCATATGACCAGTGCAGAGTCCTTGGTTATTTGGTGTCTGCTGATCGAGAAGATTTTGGACTTCGACAACATAAGGAGACTGAGCTGCTGATTGGCTGGCCCTGCCTAAATGCCAGTATACCATGAATAATTTGGCCAAGGCAATGTGACCATCAAAGGTGGGAGCTCAAATCTCACTTACCCCAGCAACAAGCAGATTGTTCAGCAGTTTTACATATATATATATATATATATATATATATATATATACACACACACACACGTATATCAAGCTTATTCAATTTAAATGAACACTGCAATAAATTTGAGTATTAGTAGTGTAACAAACTTTTTTTGGTGATATGCATATACTAATAGAATATTTAAAAACAACCGTTAGGCAGGATTCACATATTTGCATTGTGTTATTGCAGGTATGTAAAGTGGAACTTCACTCTCTCAATCAACATTAATTATTTGTAATCCTTATGCTTGCTAGCGCTAGTAAGTAGATATACTTTCCTATCATATTTACTTGTTTTTAACTTTTTTTTTTAGTTACTTCCTTTTTCCATGCCGAGGTAAATGATGTAATATATCCCAGGAGTCTTCAGAAGGGAAGGAGGGGTTTGCTGAGCTAAGCACACCCTCCTGTCTGTGTGAATGAGCTAAGGGCAGATGGATTCCGGCAAGTAAAGGCTACATGAATCATCTGCCCTTACTCAACATGGCCAGAGCCAGAAATGCTAGTGAGTGTTTTTCAAAGTGATTTCTCAGCAAAATAAAGCATGGAGACATAGATAGATGGTTGAGTTTGATTTGAATAACGAAAATGAAATAAAATAGTGTTTTTGGTTTGTGGTGTTCAGATGCAGTGTAGTTCCCTGTAATGGCATTATGTCTTGCGCTATCATGCATTGCAGTGCATTTTGAATGACCTGCCAACACACCACAATTGACCTTTTAACTACATGCCGACCGGGCCATACCCGAAAGACGGCTACAGCACGGTAGGCTTATTCTGGGAGGGCGTCCATGGACGCCTTCCCAGAATTGCGCTCCCACGCGCCCTCAGGAGCGCACACCCAGGAATGTTTGTGACCGTCGGGACCTATGGACCCGGCGCGTCACAAAATGGGGTAAAGGGCCAATTACCAAATGATCACTCAGTCCAATGACGGAGCGATCACTTGTCGACAAACTGTAGCTTCTGCGTTACAGCTCCTCCCCTCTCCTCGCAGTGATCGGTACAGTGTCCGAGGAAAGGGGGGAGCTGGGAGCAGCAGCACTGTGGGCTGTCTCTGGAGTGCCCACAGTGCTTATCTGTGCCCATCCATTCATCCCTGGCTCATCCATGCTCCATATGTGCCCATCCATGTAACATCCATCCATCCCTGGCTCATCCTTGCTCCATATGTGCCCATCCATGTAACATACATCCATCCCTGGCTCATCCATGCTCCATTTGTGCCCATCCATGTAACATCCATCCATCCCGGGCTCATCTATGCTCCATCCGTGCCCATCCATACTCCATTCATCACGGGCTCATCCATGCTCCATCCATCCCTGGCTCATCCATGTTCATCCATACTCAATCCATCCCTGGCTCATCCATGCTCCATCCATCCCTGGCTTATCCATGCTCCATCCGTGCTCATCCATACTCATGCATGCTTCATCCGTGCTCATCCATACTCATCCATGCTCCATTCATTACTGGCTTATCCATGCTCCATCCGTGCTCAACCATGCTCCATCCATCCCTGACTGATCCATGCTCCATCCATCCCTGGCTCATCCGTGCTTATCCATGCTTAATCCGTGCTCCATCCTTGCTCAATCTGTGCTCATTCTAGCTGAATCCGTGCTCAACCATGCTCCATATGTGCTTCATCCATCCTTGGCTGATCCATGCTCCATCCATGCTCCATCAGTGTTCATCCATGCTCCATCCATGGCTCATTCATGCCACAGCAGTGCTCATCCGTGCCACAGCAGTGCGCATCCTTGCCACAGCGGTGCTCATCAGTGCTTATCCATGCCACATCAGTTCTCGTCCGTGCCACATCAGTGCTCATCCGGGCCACATCAGTGCTCATTCTTGCCACATCAGTACTCATCCATGCCACATCCATGCTACATCAGTTTTCATCCATGCCGCATCCTTGCCACTACAGTGCCCATCAGTGTTTCACAAAAGTGCAATAGGTAGTCAAATTAGATCTGAAATGTATGTCCCTGATGGTGCTCCCTGCATGTTGAGCCTCTCTATGTGGCCAGGCTGTGGAAAAGCCTCACACATGTGCTATCGCTATAGTCTGGAGAAGTAGCAGAATGTATTTTGGGGTGTAATTTTTGCTATGTACATGGTATGTGTTGGAAATATCTTATAAATGGACAACTTTGTGTTAAAAAAAATGTGTTTTCATTTTCTTTCATGTTTCACAAACTTGGGGAAAAAAATGACATGTTCAAAAGACTCATTATGTCTCATAGAATATATGTTGGGGTGTTTATTTTCCAAAATGGGGTCATTTTGTGGACGTTTCTATTGTTCTGGTCCTCCAGGGCCTTCAAAAGTGTAAGAGGTAGTCAAAAAATTGAATGTGTAATTTATGTCCCTAGAATGCTTGATGGGACTCCCTGCATGTTGGGCCTCTGTATGTGGCCAGGCTGTGTAAACGTATCACACATGTAGTATCGCCATACCTGGGAGGAGTAGTAGAATGTGTTTTGGGGTGTGAAAAAAATAACATGTTAATATGACAATTTTGTGGGGAAAAAAAAATCTGCATTTTGCAAAGAATTGTGGGAAAAAATGACAACTTCAAAAAACTCACAATGCCTCTTACTAAATACATTGGATTGTCTACTTTCCAAAAAGGGGTCATTTGGGGGGTATTTGTACTGCCCTGGCTTGTTATGCTTTCAAGAAATGAGATAGGCCTTCAGTACATCAGGTGTGATCAATTTTCAGTGATTGGCACCATAGCTTGTAGACTGTATAACTTTCACAAAGACCAAATAATATACACTGATTGATTATTTTTTGCCAAAGAAATGTAGCAGTATATATTTTGGCCAAAATGTATGAAGAAAAATTACTAATTTTCAAAATTTTATAACAAACGAAAAAAAAATGCTTTTTTTTTTTTTTTTTTTTTTTTTACAAAATTTTCTGTCTTTTTTAATTTATAGCGCAAAAAATAAAAAACCCAGTGATGATCAAATACCACCAAAAGAAAGCTCTATTTGTGTAAAAAAAAGGAGAAAAAATTCATATGGGTTCAATGTTGCCTGACTGAGTAATTTTCATTCAAAATGTGAGAGCACTGAAAGCTGAAAATTGGTCTGGTTAGGAAGGGGTTTTAAGTGCCCAGTGGGCAAGTGGTTAATGCACCTGTGACCTATTTTTTTTCAGGTGTAACATAATGCGCATATGTGCATTGTGTTGGGCATGTGGTTTGGGTGCTATTGAAAAGGAATGTACATTACCGCAATGCAAAATATTGAATTTGGCCCTAGGCTTGATTCAAACCTAGGCATTTTTAGTGCTTTTTGCATTTTGCAGATTTGCTCTACAGAACGTGTTCCATAGGAAACCATGTTAAATGGGTTGTAGTGCAAATCTGCAATATGCAAAAAGCACTAAAAATGCATAGGTGTAAATCAAGCCTTAGACAGTGGAAACCTATCTATATGTCCATCCACCAGCTAATGTTCATGGTTAGCATCAGCAGAAAAAATAGACAAATTTACAGCCATTTTCAGTGTAACGGGAGCCTCAAAGCTCAAGACTTTTGCAGTTTGTACCTAATGAGTGGATGCGTTTCTCTCTCTCCTTCAGGACCAGTTCCAGCTGGAGGACCTTGTCCTGCAGAGCGTCCATCTCTCCTCTCATCTCCTTATTTTCTTCCAGCAGCCGCTCTTTCTCTGGGTCATCTTCTGATTGGTAAACGATCTGCAATATTACAGACTCTTTTTATCTTAAAAACGCACAGAACAAAAGGGCTTTCTAGCATGCTGCTGAGCTGTAATAATTATCCAGGATGCTCGTCATATTGTTTTCTGCATACTGCTGCATATTTAAAATATGAATAGGAAAAGAGAACCAAGGCCGAGGGGGAGGGAAAAAAAAGGGGGTTCTTGAAAGCCTCGAGTACATTACATTCAAAGACTATAAACACATGGGGGCATTTTTTATTGACAGGGATAATGCCTATCATACTGTTTTGCATGGCCTCATCATTCAGGTCAATTTATTATGGAGGCCGAGTCCAGGACGGCAGCTGGGCCTAGCACACCCACACTTCCCCTATGAGCTTTTTTTTTTTTCTTATTTAGAAAAATATAGGCCGTAACTAGGGTAAAGCTGGGAGTTTTGTGGTACGGACAGTGCTGGGGGGTTGTGAAGTGCTCTTGTTGGGAGGGGGGCTTGTTGTCTTTGTACTGTTCCTCTGTGACAGCGCAGCTAGTGTCACAAGGAGCACATCACATGTCAAAGCACTGAAGTTTTCAGCCTGGAAGCCGCATGGAGTCCATCAGGCCCACTGATAGCAGCACAGTTGGCTCTCTCCTTGGTGCTGCTGCATCCACCCGCAGGTCATTCATATTCTGAACATTAACGTGGCTTTGCATGCTTGTCACACAGAGGGCCGTGCAGGCGTCTTGTGCTATTGAGCCCTTTCCCTTTAAATCTCTGGGCCAACGGTGATTACCTTGTAAGGCAGCTTCGGGATAACGCCCAACAAAAGCCTTTAAAGTTATCATTTTCGCAAAGCAAGGCCATTTGCATTTTTATTATGCATGCCCCTTTTGTTTAAAGCTTGCCACTTGTATTATGAAAAAGTCTTTTTCGAAGGCAGCGGAGGCTCATTGCCACTGATAACATTCATGGGTCTGATTCAAAGACTTTCAGAGCGTTGGATGATGGCTGTCTAGACTAAAACATACACTGTAAATATGCAGCAAATTCACAACTCAAAATACTGCGAAGGCTCCCTATGCAAGCCTGGAATTGTACGCTGTGTGATAAGTAAGACGTCAGCAGATCTGTAGTCATCAGGCTTAAAAAATGAGGATAGAGCAAAGTGCAGTAACTGCTGTACACTGATGGAATACTGTTGCTATTGGTTACTGAACTTTGCTTTACTATGAAAGTCTGTATCACTTTATACTATGAAATACATTTCATCAATGCAACAGTTATATGTACTTACATACACACACACACACACACACACACACACACACACACACACACACACACACACACACACACACACACACACACAACAGCCATTTTCCAAAAAAATGGGGAAAAGAATGCCCAGGGAAAAGTGGAGCAATTACCAACAGCATTCAATCAGTCAAATGAGGCAAGAAATCGAATTGGTTGCTATGGTAACAGTTTCAGTTTTATGCCAGTCCTCTTTGCTTGCAAGAGTAGCTTCTCTGGTACCCATGAACACTTCATCTATTTAACCAAGTCAACGCTTTTTTTTTACCACTAACATAAATGCCTTCATATTGTTTTTGACATCTGATTACATTTTGTGTCTTATAAATATGTTTATTATACTAGTACACAAGAAAACCTGCTCTCCAGTTTCAGAAGACCGCTATCTTTTATATATATATATATATATATATATATATATATATATATATATATATATATATATATATATATACATATATATACACACACACACACACACACACACACACACACACACACACACACACACACATTTCATTTTTTTAGGATACACAAGATATTTTAAGAAACTTTAAAAAAAAAAAAGACATAAAAACAAGAAAATAAAAATGGACATATGCACTATGGAATGACTTTGAATGATGAAGATTCCACCAGTTGAGGAGTATAAATGGAAAGACGTTTTAAAACTAGTAGATAGCTGATGGTGCGTGCCAAATGTTTAAGAAAAGTAGCCAAAAAGGTACCATGTAAGCAAAAAACAAATAAAAACAAAAAATCACACTGTTGCATCACATCACAAAAACTTGTATGTTTGATCTATTTTTGGGAATATTAGTGTTCTCACAATAAATGCTTTTTTTTTGTTTGGAATCTAATAGAACATTGTTCAGTGTATGAGCAGCCAGTTGTAGAAGAACACTTTCTTGAATCTGTTTTTCAAGGGTAACATGGATAATAGTACATCAGTATATGTGTTTTCCAATTTGGATTGCTAGCTCAAAAGCATAGCACAAATTTAATATACAATATTTTACATTTACTGGGCTAAAAGAGTGTACAAATATTTTAACATATTTTTTAAGACCTGTGAAGGGCTGCAGAATGGAAGTTTATTTTAAAATGCAATACAAACAGCACTGATGTGTGGCAGTTAAACATGATCATTCTTGCATCAGTCTAGAGCAGTCAGCACAATGATTTGTGAGTTTTGCTTAGTTGTTATTGGTTACTGCACTTTGCAAATTGTTCTTTGATTTCATTAATAAGAGCCTTGACATTTGTTGCTTAAAGCCCAGCTCCACCTTTTTTTATATATACATATACAGTATCTCACAAAAGTGAGTACACCCCTCACATTTTGTCACTTAGGGGTGTACTCCCTTTTCTTGCCAGCGGTTTAGACATTTATGGCTGTGTGTTGAGTTATTTTGAGGGGACAGCAAATTTACACTTGTAGCAAAGTGTCTTTTCTTCAGTGTTAATAAAATATTTACAAAAATTTGAGGGGTGTACTCACTTTTTTGAGATACTGTAAATGAAACATGTTGAGGATAAGCTGCACATATGTCCCTGAGAAATCTTATGCTTTAAGCTATATGCTGTTGATTTTCAACACATGTGATTGGTTTTGGGCATCATGTTGTGACTGTATTAGGAGCCATTTTCGTAACTGGCTGTTACTGATAAGCTTGCTGACTATTCAGCGTGATTTTAAATGTAACAATTTTTGTTGTAATACATTTGTAATATTTTACTATTGTTGTAATTGTAGTATTGGGGCACCAAGAAAACTTGTATTTTACCATATTCTGTAGTCTAGGTTTTGGTGCCCTGGTTCTTCATCTCTATCACAAGGCACAACATGAACTTATATTTTATTTATATATACACATATATTTTTCTGAAGTCTTGAGGCCAGTCACGGGACAGGCAGGGTCCTCCTATTTTATATCTCCAGCACTCAGAGGGCTGCAATGATGCAAAGAGTATTGCTAAAGTCATTGCACTGCGATTACGGGGTGGTGTGGAGGGTCTTCCCAAGGGGAGGGTCAGGGGAATCCTGCACTCACAACCAAAGCAAATCACAGAAAAGACCGGGAGTTCAAGGATGACAGCTAGGCATACAATAAGGTCACATAAAAAGTAATGTTTATTGCCAATAACTCACTTAACGTAACAATAATGATCAAAAAACACATTAGATAAAAATTGCTAATTGTGTCCTTATCGGTTTTCTACACGTTTCACAGATTATCCTAAACCGCGTAGATCAGTGGTCATCAACCCTGTCCTCAGGGCCCACTAACAGGCCAGGTTTTATGTATTACCTTGGGGAGATGCAGACCAGAATACTGCAAATCACTGAGCAGCAAATTATATCACCTGTGATGTATTTCAGTTATCTAGCAAACCTGGCCTGTTAGTGGGCCCTGAGGACAGGGTTGATGACCACTGGCGTAGATGACCAGCTTGGACACAATCAGCAACGTTTATCTTATGGTGTTTTATGATCATTATTGTGATGTTTTTAAGTGAGCTTTTTGTAATAAACATTCATTTTTTATGTGACATTCTTATATGCCTAGTGGTCATCCTTGAACTCCTGATCTTTTCTGGGATATGTTTTGGTTGTGATTATATTTTGGGATGGTGACACCATGGGCAAATAATTATATTTGAATTACTAACATCCCCCACATACTTCACTTAATGCTGAAATCCTGCATTCACAGTAAGTGGGTTAAATGATGCTGGTTCTCCTTCAACCTGGAAGAGGATGGGCAAAGCTGTGAGCCTTCAGTGGATATTGCCAGAGAGGATGTAAATACTCCTTACATTGGGTACTTTTATAGCTGCTGAGTTATTTACTGTATTTAAAAAAATAGACTTAGGCTTTAAATAATAATAGTGTTTTTTATTTTTTTTATTTTAAATCAGGCTAATACAAAGTAAAAGTTTTCTCCATGCCACCCAATCACATTCTTTGATTGTCTTGAGTAGGGGTTTTAAGGTGCATGATATGGAGAAGGATTATTTTCCTTTTGATTTGTCATTTTTAGTTGAACCATAAAGTCAATCAAATGATGATTGCTTGCCAATTTTAAAAGTATTAAATGTTTTTGTCCTTAATTTTTCGATCGAAAATTTAAACAAAAAAAAATGTGTGCATGGCCAATCACACACGAATCATATTGAACATCTTGATCACATTTACATACCATCACACAAAACATTGACCCGTGTGTGGATAACATTAGATGAAGATTAGAAAATCAAAAGGTACACAGCTTAACGCTAAGCCTAATTTTGTATGTATTGGCTTTTTGAGTCCCGATCTGTTCAGATTAAGAAATTTCCAACAGGAGGTTGGAAAAACCTATTTTAATGCAACTGGTAGTACGATGGTGGTTATGCTGTCTTATTGAGGACAGCAAAGCATCCTTATTCACTTCAGGAAGGAGATACTAGCAAATTAAATAAAAAAGGCATACAATTACGTGACAAGAGATACTGAAATTGAAATACTGCCCATAGCCAAACAAATATATAGGTAATTTTGTGTATGTTTTAAGATGGTAATTTTTGAGGACAGGTGCGCTTCAAAGGCTTGGCGACACATACGGATTCCAAACAAACACAATGCATGGATATGGTGGGAAAAGAGAACTTGGCTCACAAAAGCATACTGCGTGAATGGGACTAAAGCATAAAGTGTACTTTCCTCAATGGTCGCTACACTCATTTGCATGACTTTATTGAGGAGTAGAAGTGATCGTCCCATGAGGCATCATGAGAACCTATTTTTGATGGCAAAATCCCAGCGGGGGCAGAGAATAAGATGCTTCTGGCCCACAACTTTATGGTACCCATATAAAAAAAAACTAAAAGTCATTTATTAGTAAATGATGCTACTGTGGAAAAATCCCAAGTACACAAGACAAACAAACACAAGTCTCTTTAGCCTTGAGGTCTCATGATTAATGCGTCTGAAGGAAAAACTATTTTGTTGTCCCATTCCAACCAATCAGCTTCTTCCCTTCATGCCTCTAGTGCTGTATGAATGAACCATTCATTAAGTGCACAGCATCCATCCATTAGTTGATTGGGGAGAACATTGAGGTGTATTCTTGGGAAGGAAGGATTGATTGAGAATGCCTAGAAGTCTCATTGCCCATTCAGCTTAATACCTCATCTGCCCATCTATAAACTGCAAACACTGGGTGATTTGTTATAAGATTACACTAAGATTGGACAAAAAAACAACAATCACGGCATTCTAGGTACAAAAGGGACCTACTGACGAAGGTAGACGTTAGAGATATCAGCCAAAATGATTTTCCAGCTTCTTTGATAATCCTCCTCTGCAGATAATTGTTTTCAATAAAAATTATAAGTGCAAACAGTACAGAACAATTACAACCTATTTGACATCTACTACTGTAAATAATGGGGGAAAAACAGCCTGATATTGTACAATTGAAGAAAACTGAAAAGCATATCTCTATAATTTGTTTTTTTATCTTATCTTTTTATCAATTGTCTTCTCTGTTTCTGATAAAGACATTTCTAAAAAATAAATAAAAATATAAATCAATTAAAAAAAACCCTCTAAAAATCTGTCACATTCATAGCTAGCCTAAAGTTTGAGGATTCATGATTGATATGTCCGAAGGAGAACCTGATCTGTTGTCCTTTTAACACAGTGTTTCTCAACCTTTTTTCCCATCAAGGCACCCTTTAAAATTATGAACAATCTCGAGGAACCCTCCAAAATTATGGACAGTCTTCAGATGCCCCATTTTAAAATGTAAAAACTATTCTGATAGTTTTATATAATGCAGCAACATCAATACATGTAGGACACTAAACGTTAAAGGTGATTTATTCTTCCAAAGCAAATACACTTTTGCAAACTGGTACTGACTAGTATTCCAATGTTTCTCTTCTCCCTGTTTTTCTCCATTACTTAGCTAAAGAGACCCCACAGCTAATGGAGAGAGGTAGGGGAGGTTCAAACAAGGATGATATGCAGGCAACTGACATCCTCCTTATTAACTGATGATGTCATCGGTCATTTGGAGGTTGGCAGCTAGAAGGTTGTAAGCCACAGGTTTTCATTGTACAGCATTGTGCTGTACAATGAAAACCTGTGGCTTTGTGTAACTAAAAGGCAGGCTTCATCCACCCACCAGCTTGTGTCCAATTTTGGGAAATATTTTAGGCATTTTGCCAAGGCACCCCAGGATGTCTGGGTACCCTGGCTGAAAAAGGCTGTTCTAACCAATCAGCGTCTTCTTTTCACGTCACAGTGCTTTGTGAGGGTAGGAAAATATCATCTATTTTGAGAAACAAGATTATGTGTTCCATTGGTACATGGATCTATATCCCCCGGGCTACAGTCTGTTCGCATGTTGGTTTGGAAACATTTTACTGCACTGGTATCCTGAAGGTTTACATTACAAATATCAGTGCCCTTTACAGGGCACAGTCATCAAACATGTAAAAGGGGGTTTTGTAAAATGAACATATATAAAAACCCTTATAGAGGGGAACAAGGCTTTATTTTTAGCAATCCATATTCCTAGTTATTGTGCCTTATGTTTTACATTATTGCTCTAGAAGCCGTATTCTTGATATAATAGGCAAGAAATCTCAGTCCTGAGATATACTAATATGTTATGAATTTTCTATCCTTTGGTCTACTGGGAAGCATTTTAAAGAACACAATTATGGCTACCAGACCACCTGCTTAAAGCTAAACTCTATGGGGAGAATTCAGTGAAGCTCCTGTGCCACTTTTCTGGCTGTAATTGCTCTCATTAATGTGCTGCTTCTACTTAAAAAAACATCAGGTAGTTCTAATTTGCTCCCCTTTTACATTGTGGTGAAACACCCATGCCAAATTCAACTTGAAATACAGACAGTTCATGTATTAAAAAAGTGGAGCTAATTAAGACCAACCCTCTTTTGGCATGCAGAAACAGATTTAGAAAAAGAGCATCCCATGCATTCTAAAAGTGTTGTCGCAATGGGCCAAATTTTAAGTACAAGTTCTAGACAGATACAGGAATTTGGAACATGGTGTGCCACTTTTAGAACGCATACAATACACTTTTGCAAAATCTGTCTGTGTCAGTCTTTAGGAATTCCAGGGAATGTTTGAAACTTCTGTTTCAATCAATAAGCACACCTTGGATCAGTCTAAAGTAGGCCTTAACGTAAAACTTAGTTTTTCAGTGTTGAAAATCAATGGAAAGTACTACACATGCTTAGCAGCATTATTTTGCAAATGCAGACAGATAGCTATAAGCACAAAGTAAACATTTGCTCTCCTATAGGCATGAGGTGATTGTAGCCGCACTTGCTACAGAAACAACTGAGGACGGTTCATGATACGTTTTATTTGCACCAACATTCACATTTGCAGGACAAACTTTTGGGATGTACCCCCTTCTTTAAGGGCCAAGCAGTACTCCTTGGACCTTGTAGAAGGGGGAACACCTCAAGAGCTTGTCCTGAAAATTTGGATGTTACTGCAAATTAAAAAAAAAGTATCATGAACAGTCCTCAATTGTTCTCTCTTTTAAGCAATATCGAGTAGGGTATAACTGTGGTTAAGCAGTACCCTAAAATGTACACCATTTACCTGGAATGCTTCATTAGACTTAGCAGTGCCCTTCTGTACATATGACATTGCCTAGGCACCCCTGTCCACTTACACTCACAGTGAAATATCAGAAATATGAGATCATCCTCCTGAGCGTTGGCTTATCTCCCTGAGCTTTCTAATGACAGTTGGCAATGTTACTACTGTACTACACCTACTGCTTTATGATGGCCCATATTTTTCTATAGTGCTGTCCATTGGCCTGTGTCTCCTTCACCTTTCCTGCTGCCTATTCATCACCCCAGTTAACTTATGACATGTGGGGGTTGATATGAGGAAGCAATGCTCTTCCCCTCTACCACAGTTCAGAAAAAGGCAAGCTTTATCAGTCTTGGGAAAAAGATCAGCAGCAGACAGCCTAGTGGTGGTTAGTCCTTGGCCCTTGTTTTTTTTGGCATGGCTTCCCCCATATAGGTCCACTGAAAATGTCAGTAAATGCAGCTAACATTAACAACTAATTAAATACCAAGCAAACACAACTTGATATTATGTGGGTTTACTGGTGTCAATAAAAATATCAAACATACTGCTTAACTGAAGTTCTCCTTTACAGTGAGAACCTAGAGTGATGGCTCGGCTTTAAACAGGTTCACCTTGACAAATGTAATTTTCTTTTAACCACTTGTTTACTAGGCACTTAAACCCCCTTCCTGCCAAGACCAATTTTCAGCTTTCAGCTCTATCACACTTTGAATGACAATACAACACTGTACCCAAATGGAATTTTTATAATTTTTTCCCCAGAAATAGAGCTTTCTTTTGGTGGTATTTAATCACTGCTGGGTTTTTTATTTTTTGTTAAAAAAATGAAAAAAGACCAAAAATTTGGGAAAAAAAACAAAACAAGTTTTCTATTTTGTTATAAAATTTTGCAAACAGGTAATTTTTCTCCTTCATTGATGTACGCTGATGAGTCCGCACTGATGGGCACTGATAGGCTGCACTGGTGGACACTGAGGTGGCACTGAAGGGCATTGATAGGTGACACTGAAGGGTGGCAGCGATGGGCACTGATGGGTGACACTGATAGGCAGCACTACTAGGCGGAAATGATGATGAGGCACTGATGGGCACTGATTGGCACCACTGATGGGCATTGATAGGTGATCTGCTGTCAGTGTGAGGAGAAAAAAAACATTACCGATCTTCTGTTTACATAACGTGATCAGCTGTCATTGGCTGACAGCTGATCACGTAGTAAGGGGCCGGGATCGGCCCATTACACCTATCTGTGATCAGCCGAGTCTCATTGACTCGGTCATCACAGAGCACGTCGCGCGCGACCCACAGGGGGCGAGCAGGGAGCGTGCAAAGGAGCAGATGTCACATGACGACATCCTGGCAAAGTAGGTCCGTGCTGTAGCCATTATTCGGTTATAGCGCGGATGGGAGGAGGTTGAAGACAAACCAGTCACAACTGAGTTTATACAAGAATCTAAACATTGAGTTTTACTTTTTTAATAATTGTGTATGTAGCACTCTTGACCCAAAGCAGGGATACAGGTAAATTTAGTTGTGCTGGGTGGTAGCTGTGGCTTCTCCTTTTTGTCAGTAGGGAATGAATGCTGGGAGGAGGTATTTATTCGGAAGGAGTCAGATGACCGGGGTCTTTCCCACCCAGGCTGCGGTCTGGGTGGATGTGTGTTAAACAGCTCCTGGCTGCTAGGCCTGAAGCCTGAGGCCTATCCAGGTGTTCTCCTGGCTGCTAGATCTATCCGAGTGTTCAAGATTCTGCTAAGAAAAGCCTGCTCAATAGTTGGAAGCATGAAGGAAAGAACTACCAGAGGTGACTCTTGCGTGGACTGAGGATCAATGGAGAGCCTGGGAAAGCGTCAAGTCGTAATCATCCATAAAATTCCTGTACCTTCTGCAATTTCAGTTACTATAGGAGACAGCCTATTCTACAAAGTGCAGAAGTGCTGGTTCAGCTTAAAGGCTCTTTTCCTGTACTACTGTCTGCCTTATCTCACCTTTATGTCTAAGGAGTCTGCCTGTTTGCTGATCGTTAATATTTTTGACTAAGGGTGTCCTGTGCCCCATCCCCTCTCTCCCACATTTTTCCTGTTGTGAGAAATAAACTTCTCTCCGTTCAAGCATAAAAGTGACTGGCGCCCAATTTCTATCTTGTTCATCACCCATCACACCTAGTAACCTGCACCCTGAGGATGTATGTTGGCCCTCCCCGCCTCTGGGGGTCACCACCAGGCTCCCGGAAAGTTGGGGTAGGGGCTACATGTAGAATTACCTATAAATGATTTTTGGTTATCTAATTTAGTTTAAGGCAAAGCAAGAAAGCCTAAATAAGGGGTTAAATTATACATCTTTCATAGGTAAATCTGCAGAAATATAACTGAGTACCAGAGGTTAGTGGTCATCTGATTTTTGACAGTTGCGGTCACGTAAACACACGTCAGTGTGAAATCAAGCAGTTGGCTAACAGAGTTCAGAAAACCTTCAGACCCCTGACGCCCAAGCTGTAACTGAAGTAAGTAAAGTTACATAGGTAGGCAAATAACAGTTTTTCCTAGGTAAATCTGCCCGGTTATAATAATTTATTAATTGATTACCTAGATTCTTCTAAACATTTAACTGTGATGTGTCCTCATGTTATCAGGTATTTTCACAGAATACACATTGTACCATTTGCTCTAAAGAAAACACGTCAAACATGGGCTTATGTAGGAATCTGAAATTTTATTCTAATTTTTAGAACCCTACAGGATTACTGGTGTAGGATTTATATTTAATAAGCTATACTTACTAGACCTGACACATTACATAGGTCAGACATCACCAAAGGTTGACAGTTGCGGTTCTGTTAAATGCTAAGCCTTTTATACCACACAATCAGAAAAGGAGATACAGTGGGGAACATTTTTTAATTCAGTCACATTGCAAATCAGCGGTTAGACTGTCTGGCTCTTTTCTCCTTTGTAAGATATAAACCTCAGCGCTGTGAAAGAACTTATAAGTGCTAGGAGGCACTTTTTCACCACTTCAGGACCAGAAGGATTTGCCCCCTAAATGACCTGGCCATTTTTTGCGATCCGGCACTGCCTCGCTTTAACTGACAGTGTACCCAAACAAAATTTATGTCCTTTTTTCCCCTCAAATAGAGCTTTCTAGTTAGTGTCTACAAAATAGGAGATAGATTTATGGCATTTTTATTTCGTTTTTATTAGTAATGGCGGCAATATGCAATTTTTAGCGGGACTGCGACATTGCGGCGGACAGATCGGACACTTTTGACACATTTTTGGGACCAGTGACATTTATACAGCGATCAGAGCTAAAAATAGCCGCTGGTTACTGTATGAATGTCACTGGCAGGGAAGGGGGCGATCAAGGGGTTAAGTGTTCCCTAGGGGGGTGTTTCTAACTTTGGGGGGAGTGTACTGACTGGAGAAGGAGAGAGATCCGTTCCTGATCACTAGGAACAGCAGATCTCTCTCTACTCCCCTGTCAGAATGGGGATCTGTTTGTTTACATACACAGATCCTCTTTCTGGCTCTCTCTGGAGAGATCGTGGGTGGCTGGTAGACATTGCGGCATCGACTCCGGCGTCGCGCGCGCGCCCCCCCACTATCACTCTTAAGCGCCCGACATACAGCTACGGCGAATTACACAGCCATGCCAACCTGCCGCCATATAACAACTGCGGCTGGTCAGCAAGCGGTTAAACATTTGCAGATAGGTTCATTTTCACAGCGGCTAATTTAATATGCAACCTGTGCACAAAAACAGGCAGACAGTCAGAAGAGTCAGGAGCAACAGATTAACAACTGCAAAAAAGACAATTTTCATAAATGTCCTTCAGCAATTGCCAGACTTCAAGTGACCTCAGACACGGACTACCTCAGCAATGACCTTTCTTATATTTATATGCTGACTGGCTCCATTAGTGTAGGTGTGACTTGCATATTTGAACATACTTTCTGCCTAAAATTTTCACAAAAGTATTTTATATACAGACCATAGGTTCTTCCTTTAACAACTATAATACGGGCACTTTTCCCCCCCTTCTTGCCCAGGCCAATTTTTAGCTTTCAGCGCTGTCACACTTTGAAGGACAATTGTACAGTCCTGCAACACTGTATCTTTATGAGATTTATCATCATTTTTTTTCCACACAAATAGAGCTTTCTTTTGGTGGTATTTATTCACCACTGGGTTTTTATTTTTTGCTAAAAAAACAAAACAAAAAAGACAGAAATTAAAAAAAACAAAACAGTTTTTCTTAGTTTCTGTTAGAAAATTTTGTAAATGCCAATTTCTTTTCCTTCACTGATGTGCACAGATGAGGCTGCACTGATGGGCACTGATGAAGCGGCACTGGTAAGACGACAGTGAAGGGCACTGATAAGGTGGCACTAATATGCAGCACTAATATGCAGTACTGATGAGCACTGATAGGCAGCACTTATGGGCAATGATGGGTGGCACAGATAAGCGGCACTGATGGGCATCACTGACGGGCACTGATGAGCAGGCACTGAAAGGCAGCACCGATTGGCATCACTGATGGGCATCACTGATGGGCACTGTTGGGGCTGCACTGATCATCAGGGCACTATGAGGCGAGGAGAGCCGATGACCGGCACTTCCTTGTTTACATGTGATCAGCTGTGATTGGACACAGCTGATCACATGGGTAAAGAGCTTCGTCATCGGTTCTTTACCGAGATCGGGGTTGCGCCTTGCCCCAGGGACACAGCATGCTGCCGATTGCTGCGCTGTGCAACCCCCATGGGCGCGCAAGCACTGTGAGACTGGGGCAACGTCATATGGCGTTGTCCCAGAATGAGAGCGCCACCCCACCACCGTCATTAATCTATATGGCGAGCGGGAGGTGGTTAAAGGACATCTGTAGATCAGACATTGCCATTAGCATCTACCTTTCCATCTAACAATTGTATTATTATTATTACTACTACTACAGGTATCTATACAGAAAAGGCAATTTGTGAAGCAATTTACATACTGCACATTCACATCAGTCCCTGCCATCAAGAAGCTTACAATCTAAGGTATACACCTCACATGATACATGCTCACACCAGGGATACTTTGGACAGGAGCCAATTAACCCACCAATATGTCTTTGGAGTGTGGGCATAAACCAGAGTACCCGGAGGAAACCCACGTAAGCACAGGGAGAACATGCAAACTCCATGCAGATAGTTTATGTTGTTGTAATATACCTGAACTGACTGACTTGCAGTGTAAAAAGTTAACTTCCTGTTACTGTGCAGCAGGGCTTGCGTTAGAGGGGACAGGCATCCCTCCCATACGGGTCAGGCACCATGGACTCGGCAGAGGGAGGCATTCAGGGCCCTGGCACAATCATTTGTTATGGCTCCTGTGGGATTATGAAGAAATTTTCCTTGTAGGTCAAATTCTGGAGGAGTGCCCTGTCCACCAACTGCTGATTGAGGAAGGGGACTGGGGCAGAGACCGTTTATTCAAACTTCTCTGCGGAGAGGAATCATGTGATGTGGTCGAGAGGAGGAAGAAAAGCCTCATTTCTCTATGATATCAGTCACAGAGAGGCAGCATCCAAATGGATGCTGGCATCCCATGTTAGTTTGGTGGTCATCTTGGGTCAGGCAAAGTCTATTTAAGACCCTGTCCTCCAGGTTTGGCACGCTTTTGCATGTGGATAGAGTAGGGACAGGTCACCCTGTCAGGGACAGTGCTTAGCGTCAGGGAGAGGTTCCAGACAAGTAGGGAAAGTGCAGGCCATCCTTCCTGGAAACCTCCCTCCTTGTGTATGGACCAACCAGGCCACATTCCGCCGCTAGAAACAAACGTTGTTGGCACACCAGGAACCTGCTGCTACTACTCATCACTGTACATCCTGCGAGTGTGCCTGGTCAAGTTGTCTTCCTGCCACTAGACTAAAACTGAGTGTTTACTGCCTCAGACGCACCATGCTGCACCTACCCCACACTTGGCAGCAGTCAACAGGATATAAGTGAAGTTGAAAAAAATCGCGCTTAGGACAAGTATATAGGCCAAGTGTTTACAGGTTGCTGCCTCCCTTAAACAGAGACACTCCCTAGGAATGTCCTGCAGAAATAAGAAATATTAGGGGATAAATAGGGAAAAACGGCGCTACCCGAAAGACCTGTTTGGCTCAGCCTATACAGGGAACGTTGTATAAACGTAATTTTATATATATCACAAGATTTCAAACCAATATGGGTGAAAGGGTGCTGTAATTAAATGGAAAACGAAAAATGTTGCAGAGTCACGCTCCATTGGCTAAAGTACATATGTGTGGGTCAGTATATAATCGCATACAGAGATAATCAGAAAAGACTCTGTATGTGCTAAAATATCATATGCTTTTCATAGGACAGTGTAGTTTTACCCATCACAACACACATTCAGCACTTAGTACAAAATAAAGACATCTTGTTTATAGCGACAAAAATGCATGAAACATGCGTGGATCCACTTATGTTGGTTCCTATGGGGAAAAGGATTCCATATACAATATCGCAACAGTATCTTTATATCTCAGTGCACATATAGTTCATATGTTGTAGCAATTGCACAAATGTGTAATAGTCTCATGTATTTCATGCGGCAATCAGACTTGATATTATCCCCAAAGTGACTTGGTGTGTACAGGGTAGGATGGTGACTTCTGTGATCCCCCTCAGATTGCTCACTCACCAGATGTCGGAACCCCTACAGGGGTATCAGGCCTGTAATGCTGCACGGAAGACTGCTACTGCTGCGATGCTTCAGATGGCTCCAATGATCATGTTGCAATTAGCCCTCATATCAGGGAAAGAAAAAGGCTTCCATAGTATAATATAGTCCCAAAAAGTATTTATTTAAAAAGTAGTATAAAAGACAAAAAAATATATAAACAAAGATAAAAATAAAAAAAGTTGCAAACATCCAACAGGTCCCGTTCGTTCACCCCCCCTTTGGCCACTGGGGAGGGATATCACTCAAAAGTGGGTTTCGTTGGTGTTTGGTTGTTCAGTCACTGTTCAGTCACTGAAACCCAAGCAGGTACAAGTGGGGGAAGTAGCGATCAGCTGGAGATGTATTCCTTCCACTGTGCTGCCAGGAAGTGATGTGTAGGCGCTGGTCCGTCGTGCGCGCTTCGTTCTCTAACGTCTTCAGCGGCGGTCAACAGGATATGTCCCTTCTTGCAGTGGGTGCCATCAACGGGAACCATCATGGCACCGTTAGGATCAGCCATGGCACTGGTGCCTAAGTTTAACAACTCCAACATTGCCCTGGCTGAGTGAGGGAGAGACTAGAGAGTGTTGCACGCCTGTATCAGGTTCCCACCCTGCTGATCGTGGACCTGGTTATTAGCTCCTTGAAGGATGACACCCGCCGAGCGGTGATGGCCCTTCTAAAAAAGGTCCGGGCCAGCCTGAAACAGATTGTAGCATGCCTGGAGGGCCTGTTTGGAGAGAACGTGACAGTTTCAGAGCTGAGACAGGGGTTTTTTCTCTGGAGGCAGTGGGGGGACGAAAGCCTCACCCAAATTCTGGAAACTCCTGAAGCAGAGGCATGTGCACGGCTGTGCTGATATAACTGCATCAGACCACCTACCGAGGGACCAGTTTGTGGTGGGAATGAAGGCTGGTCCATCAGGAGAGCCCTGGCAGATCCAGAAGCAACTGTGACAGTGACAAAAAGGTATGAATCGTTACAATGCCTTGAAAAAGTATTCACACCCCTCGAAATTTAGACATCTTGTCATGTTACAACTAAAAACGGAAATGTATTTTATTGGGATTTTATGTGATAGACCAACACAAAGTGGCACATAATTGTGAAGTGGAAGAAAAATGATAAATGGTTTTCCAAATTTTTTACAAATAAATACCAGAAAAGTGTGGCGTGCATTTGTATTCAGCCCCCTTTACTCTGATACCCCTAACTAAAATCTAGTGGAACCAATTGCCGTCAGAAGTCACCTAATTAGTAAATAGGGTCCAACTGTGTGTAATTTAATCTTGATATAAATACAGCTGTTCTGTGAAGCCCTCAGGGGTTTGTTAGAGAACCTTAGTGAACAAACAGCATTGTGAAAGCCAAGGAACACACCAGACAGGTCAGGGATAAAGTTGTGGAGAAGATTAACGCAGGTTTAAGGGAAAAAAAACAAATATCCGCGCTTAGGAAGAAAGAACTGCAGCCTCCCTAATTAGGAACACCACCTAGGTGGGGTCCTGAAATATTAAAAACTCTACAAAAGGGAAAGTGGCGCTGTTCAAAAAATATTATATTAGAAAAAACTGTGTAAATTCAATCCACTACTGTGAATTCTGCCAACACTCCGTATAAAGTAAATAGTGCCTCAATAAATCCAGATGTCTGAAACCTGGGAAAGAAACAAGTCTTCTCTGTTAGAGATAAAGAGGGATACCTTTGTTAAAAGGGGGATACCGCTATTGGGATACAGCTATTACGCCTGTTACCCCTGCAGGGGTGAGGCGCTCAGGTGAGTGCAGGCATAAGAGGGTGATGCGGATGGAAGTGGGGAGCACCGGAGAATCACCTTTATTTTCATTTGTGCATGGATCACTATTCACAGACTGCTATTTAATAGTGTATAATCATATACACATACAGATATATATATATATATATATATATATATATATATATATATATAGTTTTGGGACTTATCACTCTGTAATTAGCACTTGTTTTAGATCTGCTGTTTTTTCAACATGTTGTTCATTTGAGTTTACATACATATATATACATTTTCAGGGATTGAGTCACGCAGCACTAAGCACTTATCACTTTTTTATTTTTGATATGCTGAAGCAATACTGATATATATATATATATATATATATATATATATATATATATATATATATATATATATATATATATATTACACACAGTGGGAACGGAAAGTATTCAGACCCCCTTAAATTGTTCACTCTGTTATCTTGTAGTCATTTGCTAAAATCATTTAAGTTGATATTTTTCCTCATTAACCACTTAACAACCGGCCCATAGCCAAATGACGGCTACAGGGCGGTTGTTTAACTCTGGGAGGGCGTCCAGGGACGTCCTCCCAGAATCCTGCTCTCGCGCGCCCCCTAGGGCGCGCACTCGAGAGCATCCGTGACCGCCGGGTCCAGAGGACCCGGCGCATCACAGATCCCGGTAAATGGCCGCTGATCGCGGCCGTTTACCATGTGATCGCTCTGTCAAATGACGGAGCGATCACATGTCAACAAACCGGCGTCATCTGATGACGCCGGTTCCTCTCCTCCCCCTCTCCTCCCCTCCTGTGTACCGATCGGTACACAGTGACCGGAGAGGCGGATGGATGGATGGCTGCAGCGTTGTGGGCTGCATCTGTAGTGCCCACAGCGCTGCACAGAGCCATCCAGCCATCCATCCATCCCTGATCAGCCGTCCCTACTACTCTGCATGCCCTGCAATGCCCCGCAATACTCTGCAATTCCCTCTGCAATGCCCCACAATACTCTGTCATACCCTGGAATACCCCCACAATACTCTGCCATACCCTGGAATACCCCTGCAATACTCTGCCATACCCTGGAATACCCCTGCAATACTCTGCCATACCCTGGAATACCCCTGCAATACTCTGCCATACCCTGGAATACCCCGCAATACTCTGCCATACCCTGCAATACCCCGCAATACTCTGCCATACCCTGGAATACCCCGCAATACTCTGCCATACCCTGCAATACCCCGCAATACTCTGCCATACCCTGCAATACCCCGCAATACTCTGCCATACCCTGCAATACCCCGCAATACTCTGCCATACCCTGGAATACCCCGCAATACTCTGCCATATCCTGGAATACCCCGCAATACTCTTCCATACCCTGGAATACCCCGCAATACTCTGCCATATCCTGGAATACCCCGCAATACTCTGTCATACCCTGGAATACCCCGCAATACTCTGCCATACCCTGGAATACCCCGCAATACTCTGCCATACCCTGGAATACCCCGCAATACTCTGCCATACCCCGCAATACTCTGCCATACCCCAAAATACCCCGCAATACTCTGCCATACCCCGCAATACTCTGCCATACCCTGCAATACCCTGAAATACCCCGCAATACTCTGCCATACCCCGCAATACCCCGCAATACTCTGCCATACCCTGGAATACCCCGCAATACTCTGCCATACCCTGGAATACCCCGCAATACTCTGCAATACCCTGAAATATCCCGCAACACCCAGCCATACTCTGCAATACTCAGTGATACCCAGCCATACTCTGCCATACCCAGCCATGCTCTGCAATACATCGCAAAAATCTGCAATACTCTGCCATAACCCACAATACTCTGCCATACCCAGCCATACTCTGCAATACCCCGCAATACCCAGCCATACTCTGCAATACTCGGTGATACCCAGCCATACTCTGCCATACCCAGTCATACTCGGCGATACTCTGCGATACCCAGCCACGCTCAGCCATACTCGGCCATGCCCAGCCATACCCAGCCTCTGTATGTGGCCAGGCTGTGGAAGTCTCACACATGTGGTATCGCCGTACTCAGGAGGAGAATCTATTTTGGGGGGTCATTTTTGGTATATACATGCTATGTGTTAGAAATATTGTATAAATGGACAACTTTGTGTTAAAAAAAAAAAAAGCGTTTTAACCACTTCCCGCCTTCCGTCATACGACGTCCTTGACTTTGTGCGGGGATATCTGAATGATGGGTGCAGCTACAGGCATCATTCAGATATCATATTTTTCAGCCGGCGATTCCCTATACCATGAGAACGATCATAGCAGCTGTTACACTGCTTGATCGTTCTTACGGGAGGCGAGAGGGGACGCCCCCCCTCCCGCCGCCCTCTGGTGCTTCTACCGACTCACCGCTACGATCGAAGCCAGGATCTTTTTTTTTTTTTTTTTTTTTTATTTCAGGAACAGCCTAGAGGTGAGATGTGGGGTCTTCTTGACCCCATATCTCACTGTAAAGAGGACCTGTCATGCCATATTCCTATTACAAGGGATGTTTACATTCCTTGTAATAGGAATAAAAGTGATCAAAAAAATTTTTTTTTTGGAAAAAAGTGTCAAACTAAAATAATTAAAGTAAAATGAACAATAAAAAAAAAAAAAAAAATTTTTAAAGCGCCCCTGTCCGTGTGCTCGCATGCAGAAGCGAACGCATACGTAAGTCCCGCCCACATATGAAAACGGTGTTCAAACCACACATGTGAGGTATCGCTGCGATCGGTAGAGCGAGAGCAATAATTTTGGCCCTAGACCTCCTCTGTAACTCAAAATTTGTAACCAGTAAAAAATTTTAAAGCGTCGCCTATGGGGATTTTTAAGTGGCGAAGTTTGGCACCATTCTACAAGCGTGTGCAATTTTGAAAGGTGACATGTTAGGTATCTATTAACTTGGCGTAACTTCATCTTTCATATTATGCAAAAACATTGGGCTATCCTTACTGTTTTGTTTTTTTTTAAAGCAAAAAACTGTTTTTTTTCCAAAAAAAAACGCGTTCGAAAAAGTGCTGCGCAAATATCATGCGAGATAAAAAGTTGCAATGACCGCTATTGTATTCTCTAGGGTCTTTGCTAAAAAAATATATATAATGTTTTGGGGTTCTATGTAATTTTCTAGCAAATAAATGATAATTTTTACATGTAGGAGAGAAATGTCAGAATTGGCCTGGGTGCTCCAGAACGCCTGAAGGTGCTCCGTGCATGTTGTGCCTCTGTATGTGGCCACGCTGTGTAAATGTCTCACACATGTGGTATCGCCATACTCGGGAGTAATAGCAGAATGTGTTTTGGGGTGTAATTTGTGGTATGCATATGCTGTGTGTGAGAAATAACCTGCTAATATGACAATTTTGTGAAAAAAAAAAAACGAAAAAAAAAAAAAAAACTTGATTTTGCAAAGAATTGTGGGAAAAAATGACAACTTCAAAAAACTCATCATGCATCTTTCTAAATACCTTGGAATGTCTTCTTTCCAAGAAGGGGTCATTTGGGGGGTATTTGTACTTTTCTGGCATGTTAGGGTCTCAAGAAATGAGATAGGCCGTCAGTACTTCAGGTGTGATCAATTTTCAGATATTCGCACCATAGCTTGTGGACGCTATAACTTTCACAAAGACCAAATAATATACACTAATTTGGGTTATTTTTACCAAAGATATGTAGCGGTATAAATTTTAGCCAAAATATATGAAGAAAAATTACTAATTTTCAAAATTTTATAACAGAAACGAAGAAAAATTTATTTTTTTACAGATTTTTCGGTCTTTTTTCTTTTATAGCGCAAGTAAATAAAGAACCCAGTGGTGATTAAATACCACCAAAAGAAAGCTCTATTTGTGTGAAAAAAAGGACAAAAAATTCATATAGATACAGTGTTGCATGACTGAGTAATTGTCATTCAAAATGTGAGAGCACCAAAAGCTGAAAATTGGTCTGGTTATTAAGGGGGTTTAAGTGCCCAGTGGTCAAGTGGTTAATGTACACACAGCACCCCATATTGACAGAAAAACACAGAATTGTTGACATTTTTGCAGATTTATTAAAAAAGAAAAACTGAAATACCACATGGTCCTAAGTATTCAGACCCTTTGCTCAGTATTTGTAGAAGCACCCTTTTGATCTAATACAGACATGAGTCTTTTTGAGAAAGATGCAACAAGTTTTTCACACCTGGATTTGGGGATCCTTTGCCATTCCTCCTTGCAGATCCTCTTCAGTTCTGTCATCCGCATCACCCTCTTGTGCCTGCACTCACCAGAGCGCCTCACCCCTGCAGGGGTAAACAGGCGTAATAGCTGTATCCCAATGGCGGTATCCCCCTTTTAACGAAGTTATCCCTCTTTATCTCTAACAGAGAAGACTTGTTTCTTTCCCAGGCTTCAGACATCTGGATTTATTGAAGCACTATTTACTTTATATGGAGTGTTGGCAATATTCACAGTAGTGGATTGAATTTACACATAGTTTTTTCTAATATAATATTTTTTGAACAGCGCCACTTTCCCTTTTGTAGAGTTTTTAAAGCAGGGTTAAGTTATGAAAAAATATCCCAAGCTTTGAACATCTCACAGAGCACTGTTCAATCCATCATCCGAAAATGAAAAGTATGGCACAACTGCAAACCTACTAAGACATGGCCGTCCAACTAAACTGACAGGCCGGGCAAGGAGAGCATTATTCAACCAGAGAAGCAGCCAAGAGGCCGATGGTAACTCTGGAGGAGCTGCAGAGATCCACATCTCAGGTGGGAGAATCTGTCTACAGGACAACTATTAGGCGTGCATTCCACAAATCTGGCCTTTATGAAAGAGTGGCAAGAAGAAAGCCATTGTTGAAAGAAAGTCATAAGTTTTCCTGTTTGCAGTTTGCGAGAAGCCATGTGGGGGACACAGCAAACATGTGGAAGAAGGTGCTCTGGTCAGATGAGACCAAAATTGAACTTTTTGGTCTAAAAGCAAAATGCTATGTGTGGCAGAAAACTAACACTGAACATCACCTTGAATGCACCATGCCCACCGTGAAACATGGTGGTGGCAGCCTCATGTTGTGGGGATGCTTTACTTCAGCAGGGAAAGGGAAGCTGGTCAGAGTTTATGGGAAGATGGATAGAGCCAAATACAGGGCAAACTTAGAAGAAAGCCTGTTAGAGTCTGCAAAGGACCTGAGACTGGGGCGGAGGTTCACCTTCCAGCAGGACAACGACCCTAAACATACAGCTGGAGTTACAATGGAATGGTTTAGATCAAAGCATATTCATGTGTTAGAATGGCCCAGTCAAAGTCCAGACCTAAATCCCATTGAGAATCTGTGAATCTGTGGCAAGACTTGAAAAATGCTGTTCAAAGACGATCTCCATCCAATCTGACAGAGCTTTAGCTATTTTGTAAACAAGAATGGGCAAAAATGTCACTCTCTAGATGTGCAAATCTGGTAGAGACATACACGAAAAGACTTGCAGCTGTAATTTCAGCGAAAGGTGGTTCTTCAAAGTATTGACTCAGGGGGGCTGAATACAAATGCATGCCACACTTTTCAGATATTTATTTGTCAAAAAATGTTGAAAACCATTTATCATTTTCCTTGCACTTCACAATTATGTGCCACTTTGTGTTGGTCTATCACATAAAATCCCAATAAAATATATTTACGTTTTTGGGTGTAACATGACAAAATGTGGAAAACATCAAGGAGTATGAATACTTTTTCAAGGCACTGTACATTTGAAAGAGGAAGCCTTGGCCCCTTCACCTCTCTCATCCATACAAATGGCATTAAAGGGAACTAGCTCAAGACGTGGCCTCCTTAAAACAAGAAATATCCACATTTAAACAAGAATCGGCCTACCCCTCTGAGATTAGGTTCACATCTATGCAGGTTACAGTTGATACATTAACTGGCGCGTTTTGCTGTGCATTTTTTAGCACACGTTTTTGACGTGTTTTTATGTGTCCAAAGTCACATGTTAGGGTTAAGGGCTAAGGATAAGGGCCAGGGTTAGGGGCTAGGGTTAAATGTTAGGGTTAGAGTTATGGTTAGCGCTAATTATTAGGGTTAGCGGTAATCGTTAAGATTAACAGTAATTGTTAGGGTTCGCGTTCTAACCCCAACGTCAACATTTAAACCTAAGCCTAGCCCAAAACCCTAACATTTAACCCTAGCCCTTAACCCTAACATGTGACTTAGGACACACAAAGCTTCCTGCACTACGTTGATGCTACTTAAGTGCTAGAGAGTGCAAAGTCACATCAAAGTCGCACTACATGAACAGAACTGTCATACTTTTCTATTAGCCAAAAAAACACAAAAAGCATAAAAAATGCAACACTTGCATTTTTGGTGCGGGTTCATTGAAGTCTATTACATGCAAAACGCAATTTGCTGCGGGAAAAAAGTCCCTGACCCTTTCCAAAAAACGCACAGATATATTCAAAACTCACAGATGGGAATTAGATCCATAGAAAACCATGTCAAATGGACTGTAGTGCGTTTCTGCCAGAGGTGGATGGAACATGCTGGCAGAGCGGCCGCTTTGGACATGTAGTCAAGAACTGTGGCCAGCCTGATGCCAAAAGTACCCGTAGGCCACCGGTAAACGAAAGGATCCTGGGGCAGAGGGACGACCCCTGGGACCGCCAGCACAACCAGAGTCCATGGTTGCACCAAGTCCCTTATTGAATGCCCTTGTTACCGGACAAGTGGTCCCATGCCTCAATTGACACAAGGTCTGAGGTCACTATCATGGAGTATGACTTCCACGCCCAGCGGTCCAGGATGCAAGACCAGCTGGGCCCCTCTTGGATATTCCTCAAGGTGGCTAGTAACCTGGCTATTCTGGTAAAAGGTGTGACATGGGTAAAAATTCAAATAGATGACCAGATGGTGGAGCAAGTAGGGGTAGTGGTGACCTGCAGCCCACTAAGCTCAGCGGGACCTATTGTTCTGGGCATGAACATACTGAAGAACGTGGACTTACCCCTGTTTGCTGGCCAAATTTGGGCATTCAGGCCCGCATGCGCGGGGCTGCAGTCTGCGAGCTGTTTCGCTCAACATGATACGGGCCTATGTGGTCTACCAGAAGGCAGCAAGGAAACCGCCTGAACAGGTGGGGAATATCCCCAAGTCTCCTAAGCAAAAACTACTCCTGGCACCCCTCCAAGAAGTGGTCTTGTCTTTGCACATCAGAGCTCATAAGAAGCTTCAAGTGGTCACAGTAATGGTGGAAATGGCGTGTCACGTTCATTTGCGTAGTTTTGGACGCAAACGAACGTGACACGCCATTTCCGCTCGTAACCTGGTTTCCTGTTTTTTTGTTGCTTTTTTGTTTGCTTGTTTGGCTGCATGAACCCATATGTGGGTAATGTGGTTTTTAAGCCCCTTTTAACCCATTAAATATTTTGGCTTACTTCACCATGGGAGTTTTTTATCTATTTTCTCCACATCCCAAATACCTGTGGTCTTTGTGACCCATCTTGGGAAGTTCGGCTGTTTGCATCCAAGTAGCCTTAGTGCTAATCAAGACACCTGAGTTCCAGCATCCGAGTTCCAGCATCCGAGTTCCAGCGTCTGCACTTAGCCGTGACCGTAAGAAGCCCTGTTGGTTGTCTCCAAAGCGCGTTTGACTCCTGTCATGGGAGTCACCTCCATCTGGTGAGTAGGCTGTGTGGCTGGTGATGGTGATTGAATACTATTTGATGCTCTGCTGAACCCAATGAAGATCTGTCCAGAAGCTTAATTTTCCAGAAGTTCTGTTTACATGATTGATTCTTATCAGTTTGGAATATTTGTGTATACATTGATATTTTGGACACTATTTTGGACTTTATTTTTAACTTTATTATTTTTATCTTTCATTTTTTCACTTTATATTTTGATCATTTCAGAAATGTATTTGCATTTTTCACTATGATGATTAAGCCCAGTTTCACACATGTGCGGTGCGAATTGAAGCTCAGGTTTCACTGGGGAGATAAAAATCTCCTGTTCAAAGGCTCATCTGCGTTTTAGCTCAGGATCAGTGAGCAGGGAGAGGGGGGAGAGGGGGAGGTGTAGTGAGGAGAAGGAGAAAATCCATGTTCAGAACGCAATGCATCTGCGAAGCAGATGCGTTCCCATAGAAGATAAGGGGCTCGTAATTCGCACCGCAATGCCCAGAAAACGCACACGTTTTTTGTGCAATGCGCAGTGCGAATACAACGCACATATGTGAACCAGATGCATTCATATGAATGTATTTTAAAATGTCCTGCGAATTAGATGCGGTGTAAGCCGCATCTAATTCGCATAGGTGTGAACCCGGGCTTAATGTTTCACTCAGTTAGTATTTATTATCACTGGTATTATTTCACCATTTCATTGTTTTCACAATAGAGTGATTTTGCACTTGCACTTTTAAAGGAGCGCGGTTTATAATTAACTTGTTAATTATTTTTTGTCTTATCACCATTTTATAACGTGCTGCTCCCTAAGTAACTTATCCATATGCGCGAGTAGGTAGTTATTACCATATTTTTGTGATATCGAAGGGTCCCAACTCCACCGCAACCTGTTGAGACCCCGTGTACTAGGTCCTGATTGCTCTTCCAAACCTGCCAGTAATAGAGAGTTCTCCAACTTGATGGATGTCCCATCAGTACAAGAAGTTCCAGACGAATGGTACCTGCCTCCTCTCGTGCTAGAGCCTCCATTCCTGGTAGATTCTGAAGAACTAGATAGTTTCTTGAGAAAGGATACCACAAGGACCATATACAGAAAGCGGTCGAACAGTACCGCTATGGGCTAAATGGAAATAAACGGAGCACAGAAGTGGATAGGCAGACGGACACATTGTTTATCACCAAATTTAATGATCAGCACTGGGCCATTAAAAGGGCTATTCAAAAACATTGGCCAATTCTTAAACAAGACCCTGCTCTTCATTAGGTGCTTCCTGATAAGCCTCAGGTGGTCTTTAGAAAGGCCAACAGTGTTAAGAGCATCATTGCCCCAAGTCGTATCCAAACCAAGCAACATAGGGCCAAGGATGTGCACACGTTTCTTAACTTGACAGGATCTTATAGGTGTAAATCATGTAGATGTAAGGCCTGTCAGTTCATGATACATGGCAAAAAGAGGTTTACCACTAAAGATGGCTGGGAGTTTGAGATCAAACAGTTTATAAGTTGCAATACCCAGTTTGTGGTCTATGGCTTAAGGTGCCCCTGTGGGCTCCTCTATGTGGGGAGAACTGTACGCACCATGCGGGAGAGATTCGGAGAACACCGACGGTTTGTCAAAAAAGAATGCGATAAACAGTGTCCCGTGGCATTTTTTGCGCACATATGTGCAATTTATGGGAGAGGAAAGTGAATATGTGTATATTGTATAATATTGCACCAAAATAATAATTTGCTTTCTTAATAGGAGTAGTATGCTCTCTGTCTCTTGGTTGATCCCTTAATTAGCATATTAAGCATATTCAAATTATTGACTTTAACATATTAGTGTTCGCAGGGAGCAGATACATCTTTATAAATTTTTAATTGTATTTATTACCATCTGTTAAGGAATCTATTATGATGATTTATCTATTAAGTTGCTATAGTCCCACTGTTGTAACCAATGGTTATAAGTATGTTTTGCCTTCCCTACCCCTGTGTCCCCTCAAGATCTGAGACAGGGAAGGCATCCCCCGAGAGCGATCTCTCTTCCCCTATAAATTGGCGAGTTACTAGCGAGTTAGTGGGCATGACCTGAGGAAGGAGGCCATGCCTCCGAAATGCATTGTCATGGCATCTGTGTGACGTCCTCATTCTCTTCCCCCCTGTATCCTGCTCGTGTGGGTTTGTGTGCCCTCGAAGTGCAGCCCCGACTGGACGCAAGCACATTAGGATCTGCACGTTGAGAGTGGTGGTGGATAGCCTCTGATGTGCTGCCAGGATCTGGGAAGCTAGGTTAAAGTCCAAGGCTCCCCCTTCCCCTGTCAGGATCTTAAGGTGGTATAGGAGTGCAGCCACAATGGAATCCTTATGCTGTATCCATCTTCGCACAATGAGAGTTTGACCATTGTAGTGTTTTTAACTTTACCATATTAAAGCCGAGTTACACTAGGGCGGCTTTCCGCTCTCTTTTGTGCTTTTTTTATATTCTGAAGGAAGCCCCAGCACAGTGTCTGTGGACAGTCCAGAGGCTCCTGCAGACCCAACTGACCATTTTAGCTCTTTTGAAGAGCCAGCCTTGAGCCTGGGTGAAGGGAGTATTATTGGTTCTAACGACTCGCATCTATCCAAGGCTCCAGAACTACCAGCAGAAGATGACTATACAAATGGGGATTTCACAGAGGACACTGAAGCTCGCTTCCCCAAGCGGTCTAAACGCAGCCAGCTTCCTGTAAAGTACTCAGATTATGTTGTTTGAAATGTTGATGCCATTGCCTTAACCATGTTTGCTGCAGTTTCTTGTTGTTCTTTCCTGTGTTGAGATGCCAAGGACAGCATCTGTCTAAGGGAGGGGAGTGTAGGTAGGTGCAGTCTATATATTCCACTGCAGGTGGCGCTCATCCCAAACGGCAATGTAGGTGGAGGAGGAAGTTGAGAGGAGCCTTGTACCTCTATGATCTCAATCACAGATTGGATGCTGGAGTCCCATGTGACCCATGTTGGCAGCCCTCTTAGGTCAGGCAGAATCTATTTAAGACTCAGGCTTCCGGGTTTGGTGTGCCTTTTGTGTGTGAATAGAGTAGGGACAGGTCACCCGCCTGTCAGAGACAGTGCTTAGCATCAAAGAGAGTTTCCAGATGAGTAGGGAAAATACAGGGACATGCCATCCTTCCTGGAAGCCCCCCCTATTGGGTTCAGACTGGCCAGGCCACATTCAGTCCCTTGAGACAGACGCTGTCGACAAATCTGGGACCTGCTGCTACTAGTTATCGCTGTACATATTGTGAGTGCGCCCGTTTAGGTTGCCTTCCCGCCTGGTTTGTTGTGCAATACTGAACTACAATTTCAATAGAGTTCTGTTTTTTCAACTGGACTCTGAGTGTTTATACTTTACTTAGTGTGCCCTCTCACTCTCACCAAATATTTATTTGCTGTTTGACATACGTACTTCCATGTGCTCCTTGCTGTTAAGGCCAGGTATAGGTTGGGGCAATTGCCGTTTGTTTGTACCGTTGGTTATTTGGTGAGAGGGCGCACTGGACACCTTTGCTGCCATTGTGCCATTTGCTGGGTGTCCAGTGCACCCCTGTGCCTTTAAGGAGGGGTGGGGTACCTCCCAGTATACCTGCCCTCAATCTATCCATTATTATATATGTGCTTCTACTATGGAGGCTCTCAAAATTTATAGTTAGGACTGCGGATAATACTGGGGTGCCGTGCCGTGCCGTGACGTGGCGTGGCCTCTGCAGCTTACACATGTATTTACCAATGTGTGCAAACGAAACCACTGTTTTTAACGTGAACTGTTAGACAGGACAATTTGGCTTGTTGCAGGCTGGCTGGTAAGTTGAGCTGGGAATTTTTCTTTTCCGTTGTTTGACCCCATACTATGTACCCTGTACGTTACATAAACCTAACTCCTACACTATATTCATTACAGACACCTGACACATACAGTGATTTCGTTGCCCACTACATGCGTTACACATGCTCCTAACCCCTACACTCTGTAGGTTACATACTTCTGACCTCTGCACTCAGTATGTAGGCTCAGGTTTCTCACAGTTAGTGCAGTCTTGCACATCAGCAGTTTGCTGCAACGCACTGTGTGCACTGGCTCATTTTGCTCCTCTAAGTGCCCAAGGGTGTTATGGAAAATCCCAAATTGCTTCATTGTCACTAAAACAAGAAGCAAGGGGAAAATTTCCCACTTGGCACCTGTTATGGTACCACAGTGTACACCAGTGCGAGGACAGTAGAAGGAAAGAAGGCTGGACGGCCGTACTCCTATGCAAAATCTTTATTTAAGTGCTGGATACAAAGGTGAACTACAGGTATCAGCTTACATGTTTCATGAGCTATGAGTAAGCACCCGACCTTGGTGTGAACATGTAAGCTGATACCTGTAGTTCACCTATGTATCCGGCACTTGAATAAATACATTGCATAGGAGTGTGGCGGTCCAGCCTTCTTTCCTTTTAAGTATCTGTTTGCATACAGGGCTTGCACCCTCCACGTGGGACAGAGGCTTTTTGGAGCAGCAAGGTAAGAGAAACTGCCTTAGAGCGATGTACATGCACAGTGCGAGGACAGTGTTTACCCACACGGGATGCACTGGTGTTCTGTGCATGCGGTCCCATTCATGTCAATTAGGCTGCAGTGGTTGCCAATTTGACGTCCATGCAGGGGAAGGTGTACAGCCCCGAACACACACTGTCTGCATTCGGGCCCTGCACCCTCATGGATGTAAAAAACAAATTGCTGCGCTATATAAAAAATACAATAGTCTATATGGTGCTCAAAAATATGTGAATAGTGACAAGCAAATAAGAATCCTTGAAACAGTGTCCAAAGAAAATGGATGATTGGACGAAATTCCACTAAGTACACCTCCACCGTGATAATGAGTAAGGTGTATGCTTACCAAATCCCTAGGCTCCACATTAAGAGAGTCTAGACAGGCATTAGGTTATGACAAAGCACTTAGATCACATCCGTCAGTGTTTGGACCAGGAAAGGTGGTATCAAAATTATTATATTAAACAAATCTCTAGTGATCCTCAGACATGATCAATAAGGGAGAGAAAGGCAACCACATAGTGTAAAAACCATAAGACACTTTATTTTGAAAACAAGCTGCTAAACACTTACATCAATCCAGTTAAAAGTCAGCATTTAAAACCATGGTTCCCAGGGCCCTCATCTCTCCGTGCACGTGCGCAAAAAAGCGAACACATGCGTAAGTCACAAACGCATATGTAAACAGTGTTTGTTCCACAAGTGTGAGATATCTCCCCAAACTTTAGAGCAGGAGCAAAAATTCTAGCGCTAAGACCTCCTCTGTAACTTTAAACAGTTAACCTGTAAAAAATATTTTAAAGCGTCGCCTATGGAGATTTTTAAGTACCGTAATTTGTTGCCATTCCAAGTGTGCGCAATTTTAAAGCATGACATGTTAGGTATCTATTTAATCGGTGTAACATCATCTTTCATATTTAAAAAAAAAAATTTTTCAAAAAAAATTGTGTTGGCAAGGATCGCCATTTTATTCCCCATGGTCTGTGCTAAAAAATGTGTATATATAATGTTTGTGAGTTAGAAGTAATTTTTTAGCAAAAAATACTGACTAAAACTTGTAAAGAAAAAGTGCCAGAAAAAGCTTGGTCTTCAAGTAGGCAAGCTGCTAGCAGGCTTCAGCAGGCTTTCAGCAAGCTTCAAGAAGTGTTAAAGTGGCAATCAACACTCCCATGAGGATCTGTGTTCAACATTTACAAACTGGAGCGGAATGCTACTTTAAAAACTTCAACAAAGTGTGCAGATGTTTTGAACCTGCCATTATTGCCCTTCTGAAAATGCTAGCTGCCTGGCTTAAATTCTTTTTATTTACTAACCCAGCACAAGCATCCTGCACATAGGTATCAGAATTTTTTTTACTCCATATTCATTGCCAGTGGCTCACAGAGTAATAAAGCTATTAGGACAACATGACAGTCAGACAACTAGCATGATCAAATTGAGAATTCAGCAGTGGTAGGCTACCTAATTCTCCTGTGACAGGTGTACTTTAAGCCATGTGCTCACTGCCTATGAATATTGTCCACAAGAAGCCAACATAACAAGTATGAGCAATAGAAATAGCTACAATGAGATGCTAGCAGCATCATCTCAATTTCTGGGTCTGGGGTCCCAATACGTCCATCCCGAGCATCTAATCTTTATCACTAGCACACTAGCACCATCATCTGTCTGAAAGAGGAACTGCAAGTAATTCGCCATTCGGTCTCCCGTCACTATGAAGATGCTCATTAGCAAGATGAACAAAGAGTCAGACCTCTGTAGCTACAGTCATCTGTTACACTTTAATTTTCGGGTTTTGTTATAGTATTCTTTGTGCCATCTGTCCACAGCAGTAGACCTTGACTTACTGAATCCGGGAGCCAATGAGGTTAAACAAAACCACATGCTGTACTGTAAGCTGACTGTGGCCAAGACACTCACAGTTTATGTGACCCTTTTCCTTGATACAAATCTAAATAGGAACAATTGGGTAAGAGAAGGTAAAAGTATTTTTGCAGCCTTGTTTGTAATTCCTTCTGTGATATATCAAATCAATATTATAGTAGATGTTGGTCATATTTAAAGAGATGGCGTTAAGATTTTTGCCTATTTTAATTTGATCTATTTCAGTGCTTTGAACCACCTTATGAAAAGCAAACACTATCCCCCTTTTCACAGGTATGCAACTGATTTTTCTTCTTACGATAATGCAGTGAAATCAAACTTATTAACAGGTGACAATAAGTCTCATCTCCAAAATTTTTTTATACAAAAATACAACACACTTAAAGTGGAAGTAAAGCTAAAACCTAACTAACTCTCTGCCACATTCTAAGCCTAATCTATCTAGCCCTGTAAAGAAAAAAAAAATCACTATAGTTACCTATTCTGCAGCCGCTTCGGTCCAGTCCCAGGTTGAGCTCTCAGTGACGGCTTCAATGTGTAGGAGAGGCAGTTGACAACGGAAGCCCCATAGTAAATCTATGGGTGACATCACTTCCCAGGCATTACCCAACCATTGTCAGCTTTCTCCTGCACACAGAGGATGCCAATGGAGACCGGACCGGAGCGGCTTCAGAATAGATAAGTATAGCAAATTTTTCCTTACAGGGCAGGATATATTAGGCTTAGAATGTGGCTGAGAGTAGGTTTGGAGATAGTTAGGTTTTGCCTTTACTTCCACTTTAAAGTGGTTTTAAAGACTGAAAGTTTACCTTCATGCATGAAGGTAAAAAACCTTCTGTGTGCTGTTCGCCCAGACCCCCCCTGATACTCACCCAAGCTCCCCCTCTCGATCCAGCGATGTGCATGAGAGCCTCGGTTGTCCCAGACTCCCTCTCCTCATTGGCTGAGACAGCAGCAGGAGCTACAGTGCCTTGCAAAAGTATTCACCCCCTTGGCTTTTTACCTATTTACATTACAGCCTTTAGTTCAATGTTTTTTTAATCTGAATTATATGTGATGGATAAGAACACAATAGTCTAAGTTGGTGAAGTAAAATTAGAATATACAGAATATATATATAGAATATTTTACATACAAAAAACAATTTTTCAGAAATAAAAAACTGATAATTGGCATGTATGTATTCACCCCCTTTGTTATGAAGCCCATAAAAAGCTCTGGTGCAACCAATTACCTTCAGAAGTCACATAATGAAAGGATGTCCACCTGTGTGCAATCTAAGTGTCATGTGATCTGTAATTACATATACACACCTTTTTGAAAGGCCCCAGAGGCTGCAACACATAAGCAAGAAGCACCACTAACCAAACACTGCCATGAAGACCAAGGAACTCTCCAAACAAGTAAGGAACAATATTGTTGAGAAGTACAAGTCAGGGTTAGGTTATAAAAAAATATCCAAATCTTTGATGATCCCTAGGAGCACCATCAAGTCTACCATAACCAAATGGAAAGAACATGGTACAACAGCAAACCTGCCAAGAGACGGCCGCACACCAAAACTCACAGACCGAGCAAGGAGGGCATTAATCAGAGCGGCAGCACAGAGACCTAAGGTAGGAGCTGCAGACTTCCACAGCAGAGACTGGAGTATCTATACATAGGACGACAATAAGCCGTACGCTCCATAGGAGTTGGGCTTTATGGCAGAGTGGCCAGAGGAAAGCCAATACTTTCAGCAAAAAACAAAATGGCACGTTTTGAGTTTGCGAAAAGGCATGTGGGAGACTCCCAAAATGTATGGAGGAAGGTGCTCTGGTCTGATGAGACTAAAATTGAACTTTTTGGCCATCAAAGAAAACGCTATGTCTTGCGCAAACCCAACACATCATATCACCCAAAGAACACCATCCCCACAGTGAAACATGGTGGTGGCAGCATCATGCTGTGGGGATGTTTTCCAGCAGTCGGGACTGGGAAACTGGTCAGATTTAAGGGAAAGATGGATGGTGCTAAATAAAGGGATATTCTTGAGCAAAACCTGCACCACTTTGTATGCGATTTGAGGCTAGGACAGAGGTTCACTTTCCAGCAGGACAATGACCCCAAACACACTGCTAAAGCAACACTTGAGTGGTTTAAGGGGAAACATGTAAATGTGTAAATGGCCTAGTTAAAGTCCAGACTTCAATCCAATAAAAAATCTGTAGTCAGACTTAAAGCCTGCTGTTCACAAGTGCAAACCATCCAACTTGAAGGAGCTGGAGCATTTATGCAAGGAGGAATGGGCAAAAATCCCAGTGGTAAGATGTGGCAAGCTCATAGACACTTATCCAAAGTGACTTGGAGCTGTGATAGCCGCAAAAGATGGCTCTACAAAGTATTGACTTTAGGGGGGGTGAATAGTTATGCACATTGAATTTTTATGTTATTTTTTCCTATTTGTTGTTTGCTTCACAATAAAAAAAAAAAATCTTCAAAGTTATGGACATGTTCTGTAAATTAAATGATGCAAATCCTCAAACAATCCATGTTAATTCCAGGTTGTGACGCAACAAGACACGAAAAATGCCAAGGGGGTGAATACTTTTGTAAGGCACTGTATTGTCTCCCACTGCTGTCAATCACAGCCAGTGAGCCAATAAGGAGACAATGGGGGGGGGGGGGGGGCAGAGCTACAGCTCTGTGTGTCTTATGGATGCATAGACCAGGGCAAGGGAGTGAGCATGCACCAGTTCCCCACATAGCAAGCAGCTTGTTATTGGGGCACTGGTCAAGGGGGAGAAGCCAGGAGTGCCGGCGGGAGACCTGAGAAGAAGAGGATACAGTCCATGTACACCAGGGCTGAAGAAAAAAGCAACACAAGGAGCCAAAAAGTTCAAGTGCTGACAAGAAGCATACCGATAGGAAGAAAGAACAGAGAGACAGAGAGATGAGCTAATCACTGTGCTGCTTCTCTTTTACTATCCAGTCACAGGTTGGGGTGGGTCCAGGATAATTTGGGCTCAGGGAAAAGGGGTTGAATGGTGCTGGACTTTAGACTGAGGACCTCTAGCAGCAGGAAAAAGTACTGCAGGGGAAAACTCTGGAGTGAAGGAGAATTCTGCGGCAAAAGCTGGTGCAGCAAGATCCTGGATGGGTGGCCAGGATATTCAGAGTTAGTTTACTTTTTTAAGTTTGTGAAAATGTGAACTTACCCTTTAATGAGAACTTTAGTTTAAATGGAATAAATGTGTTTTTTTTTTTTTTTTAAAAGGACAGCTTCCAGAAAAAAAGAAACATATACATAGCATGTTCAATGATAGAACAAAGCATTAGAAATGTGTCACTTACACAGTAATGCCCCGTACACACGGTCCGATTTTCCGACGGAAATTGTCGGAAATTCCGACCGTGTGTAGGTTCCATCACACATTTTCCATCGGATTTTCCGACACACAAAGTTTGAGAGCAGGCTATAACATTTTCCGACAACAAAATCCGTTGTCGGAATTTCCGATCGTGTGTACACAAATCTGACGCACAAAGTGCCATGCATGCTCAGAATAAATAAGGAGGTGAAAGCTATTGGCTACTGCCCCGTTTATAGTCCCGACGTACGTGTTTTATGTCACCACGTTCAGAATGATCGGATTTTCCGACAACTTTGTGTTACCGTGTGTATGCAAGACAAGTTTGAGCCAACATCCGTCGGAAAAAATCCTAGGATTTTGTTGTCGGAATGTCCAATCAATGTCCGACCGTGTGTACGGGGCATAAGTTTTATACTGTAACAATTACAGAGATGGAGTGGTCTTAAAGAAGAGAATTAGCTAGACTAAGGCTTCATGTACACTTCATGAAGTACTTTGACAGCCGGCCATTGGAAAAAGCAAAACGCGGCAAAATCGCCCCACAATTTTGCACTTTTTGCAGCCAGCAGTCAAAACCTTCCTATCCTGAACGTGATTCTTCTGCGTTTAGGAGAGGGAGGTTAGGGGAGGTTGTACCTCCTCTGACCTCAACAGCTCCTAAATGATCCTAAAGGCCTATACATGGACACATAGGCTTTTATGGAGTTGCGTTTAGGAACTTTGGCAAAAACACCAATAGCTCCTAAACTCATGTTTAGGAGCTGCTAGTGTACGTGTAGCCCCCAGCTACATCACTAACCTAGTCCCAAAATACCAACCAAGCCGCTCTCTTCGGTCATCCCAAGACCACCTACTCTCTAGCTCCCTTGTCACCTCTCCCATGCTCGCCTCCAAGATTTCTCCAGATCTTCTCCCATCCTTTGGAACTCCCTACCACAATCTGTCCGACTGTTCCCTAATCTATCCATCTTTAGGCGATCCCTGAAAACCTCTCTCTTCAAAGAAGCCTATCTTGCTTTTAACTAACACCGTTTTACTTCCTCCATCAGCTCATCCCCCCCACAGCTATTACCTTTTGTATCAATTGACCCTTCCTTTTTAGATTGTAAGCTCTAATGAGCAGGGGCCCTCTGATTCCTCTTGTACCAAATTGTAATGTAACTGTAATGTCTGCCCTCATGTTGTAAAGCGCTGTGCAAACTGTTGGCACTATATAAAACCTGTATAATAATAATAATAATAGGGAAAGGGATAGGGTAGGGCTAGGGGAGGGAGGGAATAGGAAAAGAATAAAGGTTGTGGTACCAAGCCTGTGTCTTCCTCACCACCAGAGATACACAAAAGGCAGGGAGAAAAATAAAAAATAAAAAAAGGGCATGGGAAGGGAAGGAAGGAAAGTGATTTATTTTCCCTATGTCCATCCACTGGGGGCAAAAAGTGCGTGGTAAATAAAACTCGATCTATGGTTCTGTACCTTCCAGACTTTTGCCATCTTATCGTTTTGTCTAGCGGTTAGTTTTTCAAAGATCATGACTTGAGAGACCCCATGTCTGAACTCCTATGAAGGAGACAGTCCAGGTTTTCCACACACAAGCGATTACTGTTTCTGCAGCTGGGAAATGTGTGAGACTAGTTTGATTTGGGAGTTGGTGCACTCTTTGGGTTTTTTATTTAGAAGGGCTTCATCATTATGAAAGGACCTGCCTGTGGCCATATGGGTCATTTGACAGACCATGATTTAAATCATTTTCAGGCAATCCCACCAAATGTGTCTAAATGAGCCTTCTGTTTGGCAAATTCTGAAGCACAAGGGGGAGCGAGTCAAGATTGCATGGGAGATTCTTGAAGGGACTAGATACCAGCGAAGGAGTAACCTGCATTTGCTGCCACTGCCAAAACCTGGGCAGAATTTTTGGCTGTGTTGGTCCACATCTGGATCTGGTTCCCATCCTCTTCCTTCATGTGTCCACCCAATTCTCTATTCCATTTGAGAGAGTAAGAAGGAAGGGTACATGTTCTCTCTGTGAGCAAGAGAGAGTACACCAGGGTAATGAGGCCTGGGCCTCCTGGTTTGTTCAATAGGGCCCCCTCAAAGGGTGTATGAGAGGATGGATCAGTCCTGTCACACATTTGTAATTGCAAGAAATGTTTAATTTGGAGATAATGAAAAAACCCAGATAGTTACATTTATGTTTATCCTTGACAGGCCCAATGGGATAATGCCTGAATCCATCAGGAAGTGGGTGGTTATGTACAAACTGTGATGAAGCCAGGTATTGAACGCTTATGGGTTGGTATAACCTGAGGGAAATAAAGAATTTCTTAATAACAATAGTAAAGTGGTGTGTGGCGAAATTAATTTATGTACGAGTCTCAGGCTGTCCCAAAGCCTTAGAGAAAGTTTGTTGACAGAACATGTCAAAAGGATATGGTCAATCAAAACAGGGGCACAAATGTATGCTTTCAAGGAAACCCACAAGGGGGCCCCCTTGGTGGACTGCCACTGCTCCACTTAATTGAAATGGGCTGCTTGGTGGTATCTATGTAGAAGGGGAGGCCTAAGCCTCCCTGGAGTTTGGGTTTGTGTAAGATTGATTTAGTCGCTTAAGGTAAGGTACCCTTGCAGACATATTGTAAGATTCACCTCTGTATTGCTGAAAGTCAATATGACAGAATTGGGATAGGCAAGACTTGGGCATAGTAGAGAAATTTGGATAACAATGTCATCTTCACTGCGCCAATCCTAATGAACCAGGACATATTGTGGTTTTCCAAGGATGTCAGTAACAAAATCTAGAACAGTTTAAGATAGTTGGCCTGGTAGAGAGTGTCATATGACAGAACAAGATTAATGCCTAAATACGGCAGGGAGGAAGGGGCCCAGGAGAAGGCAAAGGCTTGCCTGAGAATATGCACAGTATCAGGGGGCAAGGAGATGTTTAGGGCCTTAGATTTGGTCTGGTTAACACAGACCAGAAAGTTGGCCAAACTGCATCAAAAATGGCAAAAGATTATGAAAAGAGATCAACAGGTTGGCTATGGTAAGAAGCAAGTACCCAAACTTTGTGGTGGTCACCTACCCACTTTGATCGCTTGCACTTCTCTGCGTTGGTTGATAGTCTGGCACAGGGTTCTATTGCAAGAGCAAACAAAAGTGGGGACAGGGTGCAACCCTGTCTCATTGCTCTGTTAAAAGCAAGTTTGTCTGATCAAAAACCAGAATATCTAATTTGGGGCTGTGGGGCACTATATTGAACCCTGATCCAGGTAAGAAATCCAGGACCAAACCCACAGTATTGAAGTGCTAACTGCAGGTAATCACAGCCAAGAGAACCGATGTCCAAGGAGAGAAGCATTAAGGGTTTTAACTTTGGTATACTATGCGCAGTGGAAGGGAAATCTGTAGTACTTTAACACCTGCTTGCCTGCCTGGAATGAACCCTACTTGGTCTTTAGAAATAAAATCTGTGAGCATTAAATTTACATTGGTTGCTAGTACTTTGGTCACCATTTTGATGTCTGAAATAGGGCAATAATTGGTGCAAGAGGTCTGTGGCTGGTTTAAAAATCATACAGACAGTTGACATTAGGAAATTACAGCCAAGGGGAGGCCCTTTCCTAAGTTCATCAAATAGTCTAGTTAGAAATGGTGAAAAAGGTCAGTGGATTTTTGGTAATATGCAGCCGTGAATCCATCAGGGCCTGGTTGTTTTTCTAGGTTTCATCATCTTTACTGCCTGCTGTACTTTCAGTAAGGATTTTCTGCATCCACAGAGGTTCACAAGAGATCTGGAAGTTTAGGGAAAGATCTGCAAAAAAGGGTGTGGAAGAACAGTAATCTATAGGGCCTGTACTGCTATATCGTTTTTTTCAAATGCACCTGAAAAATATGCAAGATATTAAGCAGATTCACTGTAAGGCTGGTGCGTAGTTGAAATAGTTTACAGGCTGGTTGGTTGTCGTGAAGCCTATTGGCTAAAAATGTGTCCGGCTTGGGGGGTGTGTCAAGGGCATATCAGTGGCCATCAAGCGAACATGCGTGCGCGCAGGTGCATGAGGGGCCTTCCCAGGGCAGTTCTGCTGAAATCTCCATCAGGGGGTGCCGGAGCGCTCCCGAGCGCCCGTTCGCGCTAGCGCTGTTTTGGCGCCAAGGGCCCTTTAAAAGACTGTCAGATGCTTCCATCAGGTGCTGTTCGTCTGCAGCTCTGCACCTGAGTTCCTGTATCCTGCCTGTTGTTGTATTGCTAGTGACCCGGCTCCGTCTGACCATTCTCCTGTCTCCTAAAGGACCCGGCCTGCCTGACCTCGCTTATATCTTGTGACCCTTTGCCGAACTCCTGCCTGCCTGACTATTCTTGGATTATCCCTTCTGCTATAAACTTGCCTGATCTCCTGCCAAACGGACTGTCTGACTCTGCTTTGCCTGTGTCCTGTGACGCTGCTTCCAGCCAGCTCTGCCAAGTTCCAGGTTCTGCTGCTGCCAAATCATCCACCTGTCTGCCTACTGATCCGCTTCAGCCTACCTGAATCCGCAGCTCAGCCATCCCGGAGGGACGTCTTCCCAGTTCCAGTGTTTGCTACCGCAGGAACCTGCATCAGGCCCTCCTACCCACTGTGCTCAAGAGACCACTGTTCCCACTTCCAGTGGCTCCTGAACCAGCGTTTAAGAGAGGTCTCCTTCTACCAGTCGGGCTCAACTACCAGGTACCTAACAGGGTGCATGCGTGGCGCGAAGCTGGACGGAAGCAGGGGATAAGAGCTCCGTGAGCGGAGGAGACAAACGCCGGTTCCCCAGGGCTTGTCAGCAGCAATTTCTGCCTGTAACTACCCCGCACCCCTGGCGGAACACACAGAGCATGCTGGGCTTGAGGAATCGCCGAAATAAACCGGCACAAAGATCCCTCTGGGTGAGGGAGTAGAGCAACATGGCCTAAAATGGCACCCAGCCAGGAACTGCTCAGGCGAGCACACAGCCTGCAGACTCTTTACCGGTGCACTCCATGGGAGATAGCGAGAACTCACTACAGCTCACTAAGGCTAATTTATATGATAGCATCACAAATATGTATGACAACATTGCATAAAAAATTCCAATCGGAACTGCACAAATCCACAAATACTCTGTCCCTGGAGATTGCTACTCTGGGCTACAGAACTGATTTGCTGGAAACCAGGCATGATGAGCTCAGTCTGGCATTATCTGACCTTAGAAAGAAGCATGAATCCCTTTCTGAATCAGTGTTACAGCTACAAGCCTACCTTGAAGACCTGGACAACAGGAACAGGCGTAACAAAGTGAGAGTACGTGGGATACCAGAGACAATGACAGACCTGCTCCCTGTCATACAAAAGCTGTTTCAGTCGCTTCTCCCTGACTCTCCCACCTCAGCCTTTACCTGTGACAGGATTCACAGAGCTTTACGCCTAAACCTCCTTCTGAAAACCCCCCGATATCCCATATATTCAGCTAGATGGCACTCCTTTTCAAATATATCCAGACCTCTCACCTACCACCCTGGATAAACGCAGGAAGTTGAAGGAAATAACCATTGTGCTCCAAGCGGCTAGAATCTGATACCATTGGGGATTTCCCTTCAAATTGCAAGTCCCTCACAATGGCACCACCTACACGGCTACTACAATTCCAGAAGGAAAAGATCTTTTGGTAAAGTTGGGCCTCATCAACGCTGCAGATCATCCAAGGATGCCATCCACTCCATGTCCCTCTGCGTTACATTGTGGTCCACGTTAACAATGGCCTTCTGTTACATTCCCTGTAACAACACAGTCATTCACAAATTCATTGCAACCGACATGCTCAGTTGATATTTGTTCACCTCCAAACTGTGCTGAAGTTCTGTTTTTCAAGTTACTATGCAATTTTTTGCCTCACTCTGCATACCTATTCCTCTGACTCCTGTGCTACAGTATTTGAAATGCATGATAGCCGACAATGTACTTGCATTGGCCGCCTACTATTACTGTTTATGGTTAGCATAGCGTTCGGCCGCAGGGACCCTGCGTACACCTCACGGTTTGGACTACATTCTATCCTTTTGTATACTACAATAATCTAAATTGGGTCTTAAAGTGATCTCCCATAACCTTAAAGGTTTTTAACTCACCGTACAAATGTAGAAAAGCCTTTCATTCCTATAAATTACTGGGTGCAGATGTTCTTCTGCTTCAGGAAACACATTTCTCCTCACACAATCACCCATCATACTTGGATAAAGCTTTTCAGCAATGTTACTTCACCACTTATGAGTCCAAATCACAGGGTGTAGTCATACTCATTAGAAACTCAGTTATGTTTGATGTACAACAAACCTATAGAAACCCTGCCAGTCACTTTGTAATTGTTAAAGGCTCAATACAGGGCAAGGGAATCACTATGGCTCCTGTGTACTCCCCGAATGAGTTCCAGGCCTCTTTCTTTAAAACTTTTTTCAGACATTAGATAAATATCACTCACCCCACCTGTTGGTGGGCAGTAACTTTAACCTGGTAGCTCACTTGGGCCTGGCCAGAAGTCGCACGGTGACATCAGCTAATGCCTTTCCAAAGTCACTCCAACACCCACTTAGGTCACATCAATTGCTAGACATCTGGAGAGCGCATAAGGTAGGGGCCCGAGATTATACCTTTTACTCCCATCCCCATGACAGCTATTCTCGGTTAGACTATATTTACTGCTCCCCTGTCAAAATTTATACTTGCCCTTGGTCAGACCATCAGATAGTGTCTTGCCACTTTTCCCACACTGGCCTCTTTCCGGCTCTAGGAGCCTGGCGTCTTAATGACTCCCTACTCACAGACCCCGTAGTGCTTACCCAAATATCAGACCACATCACAGAGTACTTCACTCATAATGATGTGGAAGGAATCTCTTCCACACCCTTGCGGGTGGCCCACAAGGCGGTGTTGAGGGGCCATCTCATGGCAATAGCCACCACTAGGAAACGCCAAAAATTGCATGACATACGTTCGTTAGAATTAGATAGGCTTTATCATAAGCATAGCTGAACCCCAACTCAAGATTTACTGCGTCTAATCAACCCAAAAAAAAGAGGTGCTCTGGATACTTTGCTCTCGGAGCAAACAGAAAAGTCCCTTCGCTGGTCCAGATCCCGTTTCCTCTTGCACAGCAATTCGGCTTCGGCTATGTTTGCGAGAAAGCTAAAACAATCGATCCAACAGTCACATTCCTATAAACTCCGAGGCTCTGATGGTAATAGAACTTCCCACCATTCTATCAAAAGCTTCTTCCTGATCCACCAGCCGTTGCGGGCTCTACACCCCAGTCCTGGCTTGATACACTCCCATTACCAGTGCTCACAGACAAATAACTACAATCTCTAAACGCACCTTGCACAATGGATAGCCTCCATTATCTCCTCACTAAAATCCTCTAAAGCTCTGGGCCCCGACGGCTATACAGCACTGTATTATAAAAAATTTGCAGGACTACTAAACCCCAAAATGGCAAAACTATTCAACCGCATTTTTTAAAGGCAACCGATTCCCCACAGATATGCTATTAGCAAATATGTCCTTGATCCCAAAACCGGGCAAAGACCACGTCCTCCCTCAAAATTATCACCCTATATCAGTAATAATGATTTGAAGATCTTTGGTCGTATCCTAGCAGACCAACTAGCGGCAGCGAGTACGTCCTTGATTTCCACAGACCAAACCGGTTTTATACCAACCCGTCAAATTATGGATAATATAAGCCTGCCATCTAACATCATCCAAGATGCAGATACTAACTCCCATAAGGTCTTGTTTCTGAGCCTAGATATAAACAAGGCTTTTAACAGCGTTCTCTAGCCCTACCTCCATACTATCTTATCTGAATTTGGATTTTCCGGCAAACTTGTTAACGGTTTTCAAGCCTTTTACCACTAGCAGTGTACAGGAATCAAGCTCCCTGAGTGTAACTCTGATTATTTTTCCCTGGGTCAAGGTACAACACAGGGACCCCCTCTATCCCCCCTTCTATTTGCCCTCGCAATAGAACCCCTAGCCTGCTCTATCACCTGCAACCCAAACATCAGAGGTTATATCAAAACTGACCAAGAATTAAAACAAAGTTTATATGCGGACAATGCTATTTTGTTCCTATCTGACCCCTTATCTCTTTACCCAACCTTCTTACCACCTTATACACCTTTCACAACATATCAGGCTTAGGAGTGAACCCATCTAAATGTATTGCCATGCCGATTACCACCTTTACTGACTGCCCTTAAGGATAGATTTGAATTCTCCTGGAGCATGGGCACCCTACAATATTTAGGAATTTGCTTGGTCCCTTCATTAAAACAGATGTATGCAAAACTACCCACAGGCTTTTTCCAACATTAAGCGGTTGCTCGCCCACTGGTCCCCATACCGAATTTCATTCCTGGGATGAATACAAGCTGTAAAAATGTCTTTCCTGCCGATTCCGAAACTGTTGTTCTACTTTAGAGCTCTTCCACTATATGTACCCCGCTCAACCATGGAGGCAATACTACGATTTATCTGGCAGAGCAAGAAGCCTCATCTGAATCGTTCACTAATGTATAGGGCCAAAGATCGGGGGGTTGGCCGGACTTATGGAAATATTTTCTAGCAGCATGATTAACACAATTAGCACAATGGCACACTCCCCCTACTCACATACAGTGGCTCCAATTTGAAAGGATTTTGATTGAGCCTTTTTATCTTCCAGGCCTCCTATGGTCACGTTCTATTGGCCTAAGATATATTGCTCCGCTTAACAGCATAGTGAGCCAGTCCCTCTACCTCTGGACCTTATATAAAGAAAAGTTCATGCTGCTTTTCAAACCCCCTTGATTGGCCTCCTTTTTGGGTGACCCCAAGTTTACCGCAGCTTTCAACACAGGTATGGAATTTGACATATGGTCTTCACATGGTCTGGTGACCTTAGACTCGTTGCTACAAGGCACCTCCTTTTGCTCATTTCAACACCTCCAACATACCTACGCATTCCCCTACTCTGAATTTTATAAATATTTACAGATTCACCACTTCTTTACTGACATCCTTTTTCGGGATGGAGAGGAGGCCAGAACACTGTTTGAAAACTTATGTCACAAGTGGTCTAGAGATAGGGGGACCATTTCTACCCTTTATTGTTGCCTCAATGACCATCTCACCACAGCAAAGTCTTCAGCAATGCTGAGCTGGGAGACCGAGATGGGCCAAGAGCACTCTGCAGAAGATTGGCTTGATATGGTGTCCAACATGCATAAATGCACACGTTCAGTTGCCATCAAAGAGACTGTAGTTAAACTTCACACCAAATGCTAGTATACCCTTGTTAAAACACATAGAAATTACCCTTCTATTCCAGATTCGTGCTTTAGGGGATGTGCTGAAAGAGGTATACGCCTCCATATATTCTGGAGCTGTACAGCCTTACAGTCTCTATGGCAACAAACCTCTATAATAGTGTTGCAGATAACAGGTACACCTATCACATTGACCTATCAGATGTGTATCCTGTTCACAGATCTCCCAGAGGTCCCACCCCCTTGTCAAAAATTGACTCACACGCTATTTAGTGCTATTCATTGGGCTGTAGCTCTTAATTGGTGATCCCCGTCAGTCCCATGGTCCCAGGTGCTTCTCCGAATGGAGTCCAACAAACCAAGGGAGAGGATATACCATACTCTTATGGACTCCACGCAAATTTTTGGCCGCAAGTGGGACTCATTGTCTGCCTATTAGGTAACCAGTAAGGCCAGGAAACCCTTTTATCTTGCTACGCCAACCAAGTGGGATCTGCCCGTGGGAATTGAGCCATATGCCAGTAACTCCACCCGCCACATGAATAAAATTGCACAATCTTCAATATGATGCCAAACCACCCTGTTTATGCAGATATGGTATTGTCTTTTTATATACACTCTTTATTATTTCTGATCTTTATTTTGATAAAGTTATGTTTCTTTTATTGCAGTACTGAGTAGAGAGGTACTTAATAACCTGTTACTCATCCTCTGTATGGAAGGATTTATTTCCTTATATGTACAGTACTCTCTATGCTCGTGTTAATTTATGTCATTACTATTTTTACCACAATAAAAACATTTGTAAACAAAAAAAAATGTGTCCGGCTTGTCACCTTTTTACATAGAATCGATATTGGGTCCATCTTATTTATTGGTCTGCTAAGTAGGAAAGCAAAGGTTCAGTTCTGTTTTCAGGTGAGTCAGCCTTTATCAATGAGCAGGACTCGGTTCTGCTTGAAAGGCCTCAGGTGCATGAAGGAAGTCACCCTTGTTTAAACTGGGCCTCTCCATTAATATATTTTTTGCTGAGAGGCTAATTGGATGAATGGTTGCTTTGTGTCCACAGTGGAAACCATAGCAGGGTCAGTTAACAGAGTGTCCCACATGGACCAGGTCCTCTGGACAATTTTAACTTTATACAAAAGTCCTAGGATTTTCCTGCTTATTCCTGCAAATTTAAATTGGGGAACTCCTGAAATTAATAACAACTTCAATACCGGGCACTTTCTTCCTTTCCTGCCCAAGCCAAAATTTCAGCTTTCAGCGCTGTCACTTTTTAAATGACAATTGCGTGGTGATGCTACACTGTACCCAAGCAAAATGTTTATCATTTTGTATCCACAAATAGAACTTTCTTTTGGTGGTATTTGATCACCTCTTGGGTTTTTATTTTTTGCTAAACAAAATAAAAAAAGACCGAAAAGTTAAAAAAAAAAAACGTTTTTCTTTGTTTCTGTTATAAAATTTTGTAAATAAGTTTTCTTCTTCACTGATGGGCACTGATAAGGCTGCACTGACAGGCACTGATAAGGATAAGGTGGCACCGATGAGGTTGACCAATGAGGTGGCACCGAAGAGGTGGCACCGATGAGCACTAATATGCAGCACTGATAGGCGGCACTGATATGCAGCACTGATGGGCATTGATAGGCAGCACTGATAGTCGACACCGAAAGGCTGCACTGATGGGTACTTATGGGTGGCACTGATGGGCATTGATAGGCGGCACTGATAGGTGGCACTGATAGGCATCACTGATAAGGAGGCACTGGCAGGCATTACTGATGTACACTGATTGGCATAATTTGCGGGCACAGATTGGCATCATTTGTGGGCACATATTGGCATCCTTGGTGGCCATGGGTGGCATACCTGGTGGTCATCAGTGGTGGGCATCCATGGTGGTCCTGGTGGTCCTATGTGGGCATCCTTGGGGGCTGCACTGATAATCAATCAGCGCAGACCCCACCTATCAGTAGAGCAGCCGTTCGGCTCTCCTCTAGTTGCGTCTGTCAGACGCGATAGAGGAAAACCCAATACACGGCTCTTCCTGTTTACACCGTGTCAGCTGTAATTGAACTGACACACCGCACCACCGATCACTGCACTGCATGCCCCCACGGGCACGCGCCAGCTCGTTATCCTGAAAGACGTCATATGAGGATAACGGAACCACCCCCCGACTGTCATTTTGCTATAGGCCGGGTGAGAAGTGGTTAAAGAAACAGTTCTAAATTTGAAAAGCATGTATATTCTTGGTTTGATATGTGTATTTCTTCCAGACTTAAGTAATGCAGCATAAAACTATGCCTATGTACAGGAGCTGCCTGTAATAAAGACCGGTCACTCCTTGCCTTGTGCGGAATAACTAGTCTAATCTCTGCCCTCTTCTGTTGTTTTCTGCAGCCAGCTTGGTCACTTCCACAACTCTGACTTCTGCACAGGCTATGTGCAGCCCAAATATATTGTCACCGCTACTTTTACAGGGTAATAACTGGGTTCACAAAGGTATTTGGTGCACACAAAGTGAATTTATATTCCTTGTGGCTATTGAAGAAGATATTTACATTTTTATTATACAGGCTTTATATAAAACCAACAACATAAAGGGAGACAGTACAGTTACAATACAGTAAAATATAAATGGGTTAAGAGGGCCCTGCTCATATGAGCTTACAATCTAAAGTTTTTTTTTGCTGGAGTTCCACTTTGAATTTCCCCCTTACTCCCCCTTCCTCCCCCAGTAAGCGTTTATTTATTTTTAATTTATTTTTTATAATGATCTTTTTTCAGGTATAAAGGGTATCCTTCCTCTCCACCTCTCCAACGATCCATAAAGTGGTAGTAAACTCTGTTACACCACTTGTACCTACAGGTAAGCTTATAATAAGGCTTGCCTGTAGGTACTGTGAATATCTTTTAACTTCCACAGTTTAGGAGATATTCAGAGCTGTATGCAGCCAATGACATTACCGGCGCATGTGCTCTGAAGGTCCGATTTACAGTGCCGGACCTTCAGAGCCTGTGCCGTAAACAGTCACTTTCGCACGCATGCGCGAAAGTGACGTCATTGTGGACCCTGGCCATTCATGTAGCCGGAGGCAGCAAACCCAGAAGGAAGACCGGGGAAAGATGTCATACTAGCACATTATGACATTGCCCTGCAGGGAATTATTTTTTTTTTAACCACCTGAGGTTTACTACCACTTTGATACTGTAGAGAGTGTCAAAGGATGTCAGCACTGTTCTCTACATTATTGTCCTGTAGGTGCAGAAGTGCAGGGCATCATGGTGATTCTTAGCCCACCCCCCCACAAGGAGCAGGCCCATGAGGCTCTGCACGCGCACAAACTGGGTTAAATGATACTGCCCATGCATCCTCGTACAGTGGTGAGTCTATGAGGGACAGCGCAAAACAGGAGGTGAGCATTGCAGTGGGAGCTGCTTTTTTATTTTTACAATTGCTTGCTACCTTCAAAAAAATTTAATTGGGCAACACATTTATATCCTGCTAGTGCAATTAAAGAGCAGTTAATATGCATTTCTGCACCCAATTCCCTTTTTTTGTGGTTCAGATCTACATAAATTTGGTGTGTTAGTGAGGGATAGTAGGAGGACTGGCCACAAACAGGCAACTAAACACAGCTCAAATACTTGTATGAGAACTGTCTTATATGCCAAAATATCTGTGATTTAGTACATCATCAGGTCCTGCACTTCAACCACAGACAGGCAACACAGACAGGTCCAGGACTGTGTACAGCAGCAGAGTCGTTCTGCCTCCTATTGCTGACCTTCCCTCTCCCCGTCTGGCCCCTGCTGTGCAGATTACAAAAAGCTGCTAAAAATACAAACGTGGGCATTTATGCCAGATGCCTTTAAATTAAATTGTAATACTTTTTAATAAATACATATACTTTTTAGCATTACTGGAATATTTGTCAGCAGTTCAGCTACACTTTATAAACAAATGTCAAAGCAGATGCACATGGAAATCATGTTTTTTTTTTTTTTTTTTAAGAAAACATTGTAGATTTTTAAGCATTACAATGTATACATTTCATGTGGCAATTTTAGATGTCAGATTACACTCTCTGGAGTTTACTTTGCACATGCACATTGTAGTAGTTTCAACTGTTCACCACACGAGGGGGCAATTGTATAAGTCAGGATTATAGACCACTTTGTGAACCATTCATGATAATGCATGCTTATTTTAGGGTCGAATTCAGGAAAAAATTCATCCCTGATTGGTCCCTGAAACGTAGAGAACAGGGACGCACCAAACCCCTGTTGCGAGCCGCATGCGGCTTAGATGTGAACCCAGCCTCAATGACAGGACCATGCTAATTTTCATTACCAGACAAGTAAAATTATTCAAGATCTGTTGTGATAATACGAAAGACAGAAGAAAAGCTCTAAAATTTTTAAAGCCACCATCACTTAGCCATCAACTGCATCTAAAATTATATTTTAGTTATTAAAAAATGATATGTTGCAGAGTTTAATTCCAACCCGGTTTCCTTCATTGGGAAAAATGTAACAGTTGTGTATATGAGGCAGGTACGGACTTGTGTCAAAAGAGCGCAAACAGGAACATTTCTTGTTGCTCATTATGACCAGTTTCCAACAGTCAACTCTGTACAGTACAGAACTGAAAATTAAACAAGCATTCTGATTGGCTGCTTTAACAACAAACTAACTTGTTAGCGTACTATAGTATTTTATTCAAATATACGGCCCATTCACACTGTGCAGCGGGTTAAAGCAAGGAGTTACTATGCCACACGGCACACTGCAGCCTGTTTTTTTGGGTGGACTGGCAACGTACCTATGGAAAGTCAGACCTGATCCTTTTCTTTTTAAGGCTAAGTTCACACTGCTGTGATCAGATTTTGATCTGACTTTCAGTATGATTATGTGATAAAACTTGGATACTACGTGGATGGGGTTTGCATATTCTTTAGGGCTGAAATCGCACCAATATTGCACAGGACCCTTTTCCAAAATTGCACTGCAATTATGTGAACACACACCGCTGAAAAACAATGGGGTTTACTTACTAAAGGCAAATAGACCATGCACTTTGCAAAGTGCACTTGCACCAGAGCTTATTAAATGAGCAGAAGCTCTACTGACTACTCCATCATTCAATCATGTGTAAGCAAAAATGCTGTTTTTTTAAATTTTCCTTGCAAGTGATAGGGTATTCTTTACCTCATTTACTAAGCTCTGGAGCAATTGCACCTGCAGAGTGCAACAGCACTTTGCAAAGCGCACAGTCTATTTGCCTTTAGTAAATAAACCCCGATGTGTTTTCCATTGTCATGTGATTCTGTGCGGTTTAAGTCGCATCTGAAATCCCACTAGTGTGAACCAGGCCTAACAGCGCAATACAACGCGCATCATGTAATCACTTTCTTGTCAAAAACAGTAGGACTGGATGGCAATCGGGAAGTCAAAAGAAAATATCCAACTGCAGGGTAATATCCATTTTAATAGTACAGTCGTTTTCAACTTTTTTTTTTAACTTGCGTACTTGGCAGCCCATTTCTATTTCCTCCATCCCCTCACCTCTCCAAAATCGAAATAGGGGGCACGGCTAAAAGCAGCACATTAATCTTGCTGTGCCAAACCGACATCTCTACTGGTCAGGACTGGAGTGCAGCAGGATGTGAAATGCAGCATGCACTCATTTTCTGTTCCCCCCCCCCCCC
>JBBGZY010001468.1:1487500-1642500 GCA_037952925.1 Lithobates clamitans
GGAAAGGATAACAATGGCGGTGAAAGCTTGGCAGTGCCAAGGCTGTAAGCAAGGATTTAGGTAGGCTGAGGGAAGAGATCTTCTCAGTACTTGATCTGTGGCCATTTGTCCTCTGGTTGGCCAAGCCACCATAGATCTATACATGCAATGTTTTAAATGCCACCTTTTCAGGACAGATGGTGCGTGGGAAGAGGAAAGGATGACAATGGTGGTGAAAGACATTTGAAAGTCTGCTTAAAGTCTGCTTTTATTTATTTATAATTTTCTTTTAGGCATATGTAAGCTACTGTATCTTTAGTGGGATGTACGGTACTTGTGAAGACTGGAGATCTTGGCAATGGCAAGTGGGAACATATCTTCCTTAAGTGCCGCTTCAGCAATCCTGAAGGTGCCAACTCATCCCCCCCACTCCCCAATGATATTAAATCTGAACTCCATGCAACATCATTTTAAAGCACAAGTCCTAAATAGCTTTACAGGGCTTAGTAGCTGTTTACCGCTGCAGTGTTTGCTTTCTTAATTCAACATAGAAAGAGTGCTTTTAATTTCTCTAGATCAGCCTTTCTCAACCTTTTAAATATAGAGAAACCCTTGGAATAATTTTCATGTCTCAGGGAACCTCGCTAAATTTATACATATCTAACTTATGGCACATTTCTTTGGTCAGTAAATTGGCAAATGAGAAGGACCCCTTATTATTATTATTATTATACAGGATTTATATAGCGCTAACAGTTTATGTAACGCTTTACAACTTGCTTATATTAATGGTCAATGGAAGAAGCACACTTTTACATTGTTGACTAATGGAAAAACTGCTCTCCTATACACAGCTAAAAAGATAATTGATATTAATGTTTACTGAGAGTTAGAAACTCTTCATTGCACAAGGAACCCCTATCAACCTCTGGAGGAATCCCAGGGTACCACAGCACACTGATTGAGAAACCCTGCTCTAGATAGTACGGCTCCCGCCATACTTCTGCCCCAAGCAGTATCAATACTACAGGTATGGTGGACAGCGCCATTATTGTCATTTATACATCTCCATCGAGGTTTGGACACGTGGATTTTGCAGCTATTTGATTCTGATGTAGGAAGCTTAATAGATATTACGAATGGCAATCTCCTGGTTTTACAGGCTGGTTAGTTATGGTTTGTGGCTGGCACTTTTTTGTGTGCCCGTTACAATCTGTTGGTCACAGACTGTGCTGCAGGTATGTAGACAATGGGTTATAGGTAACATCTATGTACACTGCCTTGAAAAAGTATTCATACCCCTTGTCATGTTACAACCAAAAACGTTAATGTATTTTTATTGGGATTGTATGTGATAGACCAACACAACGTGGCACATAATTGCGAAGTAGAAAGAAAATGATAAATGGTTTTCAAAATTTTTTACAAATATGTGAAAAGTGTGGCGTACATTTGTATTCAGCCCCCCTGAATAATACTTTGTAGAACCACCTTTCGCTGCAATTACAGCTGCAAGTCTTTTTGGGTATGTCTCTACCAGCTTTGCACATAAAATTTTGCTCATTCTTCTTTACAAAATAGCTCAAGCTCTGTCAGATGGGATGGAGAGCGTCTGTGAACAACAATTTTCAAGTCTTGCCACAGATTCTCAATTAGATTTCCATTTTTTCACAAAAGTGAATACACCCCTCACATTTTTGTAAATATTTTTTTATATCTTTTCATGTGAAAACACTGAAGAAATGACACTTTGCTACAATGTAAAGTAGTGAGTGTACAGCTTGTATAACAGTGTAAATTTGCTGTCCCCTCAAAATAACTCAACACACATCCATTAATGACTAAACCGTTGGCAACAAAAGTGAGTACACCCCTAAGTGAAAATGTCCAAATTGGGCCCAAAGTGTCAATATTTTGTGTGGTCACCATTATTTTCCACCACTGCCTTAACCCTCTTGGGCATGGAGTTCACCAGAGCTTCACAGGTTGCCACTGAAGTCCTCGTCCCCTCCTCCATGACAACATCACGGAGCTGGTGGATGTTAGAGACCTTGCGCTCCTCCACCTTCTGTTTGAGGATGCCCCACAGGTGCCCAATATGGTTTAGGTCTGAAGACATGCTTGGCCAGTCCATCACCTTTACCCTCAGCTTCTTTAGCAAGGCTGTGGTCTGCTTCAGTATGTCATAGTACATGTTGGCATTCATGGTTCTCTCAATGAACTGTAGCTCCCCAGTGCCGTCATTACTCATGCAGCCCCTGACCAGGACACTCCCACCACCATGCTTGACTGTATGTCAAGGTACTACTACAGTGAGCCCACAGGTGAACAGGTGACATGGGATCCTCCAGGGCGTGGAGTCTGCCGGTATTCTGCCAGGAACCCCCTCACGAGGGTTTGGGCTTAGCGGCGTGCTGAACCCAGGTCACGACCCCCAGGTTCACCCTGCTCGTTAGGGGAGTACCAGAAGACACTGTCAGACACAGATGGATGGATGAAGCAAAGGAGAGCCGGATACCGAGTCAAGGTCAGGGCGGGCAGGAAACAACGTAGTCAGGAGAACTAGCTTAGTCGGTACACAAGAGATCAGTTCACGAGAGGTCAGGTTAAAGCAGGTTACACGAAGGGAGCTCAGAAACCAGTGTTGCTCAAGCAACCAGAAACTTGTCTGAGTGGAATTTAAAGAGAAGCACATGGGAGGCTGGACAGGAAGCAGCAGGAAGGAAGTATATAAAAGACAACAGGTGAAGCTGGCGACACCCATAACTGCTGAGTGCAGCAAGAGCTGAACTCAAGCTGTGGAACAACAGGAACCAGCCGACCTACAGCAGTAACAGGTATAACACAGATCAGCACCGCAGCCAATTTGTGACACTGTAGGCAAGACACACTTGTCTTTGTACTCCTCACCTGGTTGCCGCCACATACGCTTGACACCATCTGAACCAAATACATTTATCTTGGTATCATCAGACCACAGGACATGGTTCCAGTAATAGACAAAAAAATGGGTAGTGGCGCTGCTAAATAGTATGAGATTTAATACATTAGTGCAGCAATAAGTCCTTGAAGTGAATACTCAGTATATGTGGAGGAGGAGAGATGAAGAGGGGAGACCTGTATAGATTATTTAAGCAGTCCAAAACAACCTTGGCAGCCTTTGAGGGGGGAGTTGAAAGCAGACTCCAGATATGCAAATGAGAAGAGAAACACAGGCGCCTCTAGGTTAGAACTGTGAACATTTTAATTTTAACGTGGTGCCAGGCGTGATGACGTCACTGGTGGGTTGCAACACCGTTGCAACCCACCAGTGACGTCATCATGCCCGGCACCGCGTTCCAGCCGTCACCATCGGCCTGATCCGAGCCTCGTTTTCATTGCTGTGGTCCCAGAGATTCTGCTGGCTAGGATTTGTCCCCCCACAGGCAGGAAAATCAGCTGTTTAGAACGCCGCTCTGCAGTGAACGCCATGCCAGTGTGGATGGACTCGTGCCTTACTTCCTTAACCTCCATGTAAGTGGATAATGCACCTTTATCTCATTAAAATGTTCACAATTCTAACCTAGAGGTGCCTGTTTTTCTCTTCTCATTTGCATGGTTCCAGTAATCCCTTATCAATCTGCTTGTCTTCAGCAAACTGTTTGCCGGCTTTCTTGTGCATCATCTTTGGAAGAGGCTTCCTTCTGGGACAACAGCCATGCAGACCAATTTGATGCAGTGTGCAGCGTATGGTCTGAGCACTGACAGGCTGACCCCCCCACCCCTTCAACCTCTGCAGCAATTCTGGCAGCACTCATAGTCTATTTCCAAAAGACAACCTCTGGATATGACGCTGAGCAAGTGCACTCAACCTCTTTGGTTGACAATGGCGAGGCCTGTTCTGAGTGGAACCTGTCCTGTTAATCCACTGTATGGCCTTGGCCACCGTGTTGAAGCTCAGTTTCAGGGTCTTGGCAAACTTCCTAAAGCCTAGGCCATCTTTATTTAGAGCAACCATTCTTTTTTTCAGATCCTCAGAGAGTTCTTTGTCATGAGGTGCCATGTTGGAACTTCCAGTGACCAGTATGAGAGATTGAGAGCAATAACACCAAATTTAGCACACCTGCTCCCCATTCACACCTGAGACCTTGTAACACTAACGAGTCACATGACACCGGGAGGGAAAATGGCTAATTGGGCCCAATTTGGACATTTTTCACTTAGTGGTGTACTTACTTTTGTTGCCAGCGGTTTAGACATTAATGGCTGTGTGTTGAGTTATTTTGAGGGGACAGCAAATTTACACTGTTATACAAGCTGTACACTCACTACTTTACATTGTAGCAAAGTGTCATTTCTTCAGTGTTATCACATGAAAAGATATAATAAATTTACAAAAATGCGAAATCCCGTCCGCCGGGCAAAGTCTGCCGTAAAGTCCGCTCGTGTGGCATTACAGGTTTTCTTCTAAGATTGCCCTGAATTTGGTTTCATCCATCTTCCCATTAATTCTGATCAGCTTCCCTGTCCCTCCTGAAGAAAAGCATCCTCACAATATGATGCTGCCACCACCATGTTTCACAGTGGGGATGGTTTGTTCAGGGTGATGTGCAGTGTTAGTTTTCTGAAACACATAGCATTTTACTTTTAGGCCAAAAAGTTCAATTTTGGTCTCATCTGACCAGAGCACCTTCTTCCACATGTTTGCTGTGTCCCAAACATGGCTTCTCGCAAATGGGACTTCTTATGGCTTTCTTTCAACAATGTCTTTCTTCTTGCCAGTCTTCCATAAAGGCCAGATTTGTGGAGTGCACGACTAATAGTTGTCCTGTGGACAGATTCTCCCACCTGAGCTGTGGATCTCTGCAGCTCCTCCAGAGTTACCATGGGTCTCTTGGCTGCTTCTCTGATTAATGCTCTCCTTGCCCGGCCTGTCAGTTTAGGTGGACGGCCATGTCTTGGTAGGTTTGCAATTGTGCCATACTCTTTTCATTTTGGGATAATGGGTTCAATAGTTCTCCGTTAGATGTTTAAAGATTGGTATTTTTTTATAACCTAACTCTGCTTTAAACTTCTCCACAACTTTATTCCAGACCTATCTGGTGTGTTCCTTGGCCTTTGTGATGCTGTTTGTTTGCTAAGGTTCTCTAACAAACCTCTGAGGGCTTCACAGAACAGCTGTATTTATACTGAGATGAAATTACACACAGGTGGACTCTAATTAAGTGACTTCTGAAGGCATTTGGTTCCACTAGATTTTAGTTAGGGGTATCAGAGTAAAAGGGGGCTGAATACAAATGCAAACCACACCTTTCAGATATTTATTTGTAAAAAATGTTGAAAACCATTTATCATTTTCCTTCCACATCACAATTATGTGCCACTTTGTGTTGGTCTATCACATAAAATCTCAATAAAATAAATTTACGTTATTGGTTGTAACATGACAAAATGTAGAAAATATCAAGGGGTATGAATACTTTTTCAAGGCACTGTAGTTTCAGACCTTTGTCTGGGAACTGAACTCATCTCTGTCCACATGAGCTATCCTTTACTTACAAAGCACTTCCATCCAGTCCGATCCAAACACAATGCTCAAATTGTAAACCTTTGTAACCTTCAGTGCAGCTACTGTTGCAGCTTACAGTATAAAGACATTGTACATAATCTGACTTTCTGTAGTTTTTTTTCCCCTGAATGTAATATTCTAATAAATAGAGCTGCAGTACAGCTTCATGTCTAATATTATGTCAGGCATATGGAGCTGGATACATTTCAACTTTTCTGGTTTTAATTAATCCATTTGACATCTGCTTATAGTGAATTATTTATAAAATGTTTTTTTTTTTTTGTAATTTGCAGATTTCATTTGTTTTTAATGGCACACAACCATCTCGGTACTTTCATTTGCATTAAAGGAGAACTCTGCTAAGTGATGTAGAATCTGGTAACGTAACCAAATTTCAGGAAAAAAATATAACTTAAAAAAAAAAGTCATGTACATGGAGGAATTCTGAAACTTAGCACAGTGTGTGATCATTCCTCCTGCATAGGGTACCGTAGGCTCAGCGCTTATTCCCAGTGATCTCAAAGCTGGTTAGGTACAATAAACAAATTGTTCTGTGTGTCTGACTGGGGAGATTAGCTAGTTTGCATTCCTCTTGACTCATTCATTGATTCGGGGGGCTTCTCGGCCTTTTGGCTAAGATCAAGTGTAGTATCTGTTCTTATCTGTTTCCAGAGGAGGGGCTGTGCTACTCTCAAAGGGGAGAGCCAGCAAATCCAATGGTGTTATAGTGCCTGGAAAGGCGGTTTCAGCAGGGACTGTGCCAAGCTGCCCGACAGATACTGGGGGCTGGCCAATGGTTGAGGCTGAGCTGTCCGGAAGGGTGCTCCTGGTGAGGATGGGTGCTGCATCTGGGTCTGACCAGGGGGTCGGGTCCCTCGCCTTCTGGCCTAGATTGTGGTAGCTCTAGCTACGGACAGTTTTTCGGGAGAGAACACTTACTCCTCCTTTGGGAGGGGGGGAGTGGCTAGTATTTCCCGAATGTAATTAGGAAGGAGTGATGGGAGCGGCGGTGGGGCCTGATGGTAAAGGGCTCTCACCAAGCTCCCTGAACTTCATGCCTTTCTGCCTGGAGTGGGGGCTGCTGTGGACTGGGTCGCTGGTCAGAGTTGGTCCTAAAAGCCTATGGAGTATGTGCCCCTGCAGTGGCAGTCCGGGGGTGCCAAAAAATCACTGTGAGTGAGGGTCACTTTGATTTGAGGCACCACGGTCACTGCACCATATGACATGCTTTTTAGCACCTGCCTCTTGGGCCGGGCCTTTTTTTATTCCTGGCCGGAGGGCCTGGTGATTGTTTTACACAATGGCCACCTTTTCACTCTCCTATCCACTTATTCCTTCCCCACTTTGTTTATTTATGTTTGTCACTTTTTGTATTTTTGTGTTGTACACGGTTTGTTGCACTGTGTGATAAGTAGGGTTGCAGGTCCTCGGGCCTGCCCTAAAAGTCTTGGGAAGGGGTGGACATGGCCTTTTGGCTTGGTTCGCCCTCTCTCATGGGGTCTCCCTTCGGGGGAGCTCCACCTTGTACTTGGGTGGGTCTGTTTCGGCAGGCCCTCCAGAGAACGGGGGCCACCTGGTTTCGGCCAGATGGACCAAGTGTAAGTACCCTTCTCCCCGTCTGGAGCCTAACGCCCCGGGGGATTCAGGGCAAGGTCCTCTGATTTTAGAGGGCTTGTGTACCCGTTGCACTTTTTTGTGTTTCACTCTTTATGTGTGTGCACATTTTTTTGGCACCGGGTGAAGTTTTTGGGTGTGTTTGTACACCATAGGCTTTAAAAAAAAAAAAAATTGATTTGGGGACGTTGCTAGGTCTACAAAAGATCTGGGGCTAGAGCCCATAGCAGCGAAGTAAAGAAAGTCATCAGCTTGAGCGGGCATACACTTACATCAGGGTCCCCAGAGAGCCCCCTCTTACATCAGAGTCCCCAGAGAGCCCACGCCTTGCATCAGTGTCCCCAGAGAGCTCCCCTTACATAAGGGTCCCCAGAGAGACGCTCCTTACATCAGGGTCACCAGAGAGAGGACGGGCAGTGAGAGATGATGTAATCTCTCTGCTCTTCCTGCCGCCCGACTCTCACGGGCTGCCTGTCCACTCTCCGGTTCTCCTGTGCTGCCCACCGCACTACTGCAGAGAGGCCACAGCTCGGTAGTGGGCCGGAGGCCCTGTGTTAGGGGACCCCTGAGACTCGGGGCTATGGGCCCCAGATTCAGGGCGTTAGCCCCAAAAGCCACCCCCTAGTGACACCACTGCATTGATTATTTGTTTTTTTAACCTGGAGATTGCCGCTGTTGCTAGTACAGTACAGTGAGAATTTGGCACAATGTCTCCAGGTGTAGGATACCATAAACATAATGTAGGATGTCTTATGGCCCGTACACACGATCGGAAAATCGGACGACAAATCGTCCGACTTTTTTCACTTAATAGTCGCAAGTGGAGATTGAATATGTTACTAAAGTCACGAAAATTCTCGTATGACAGAAAAAAAAAATCGGAAGTGATGTCATGCGTGGTTGTGTATTTGTATTGTATTTTCGGATGACAACTGTACTGACTAAACGAAAATCGTAGATCTGGTATCGTACGAGAAAGATTTTCGTGCTTGTCCGATCGAATAATATCGGATGAATTGTCGTGATTGTCACTCCAAAGCTCTGTACTAACGATCCGATTATCGTACGATCGCGTTGAAAGCGGTATTTTTTGTGCGATTTTCGGATCGTGTGTACGGACCATGAGGGCCCATTCACACCATATGCTTTTGTCCTATGTGTTTAGTGTACACCACTGTGCTGCAGTGGCATGTGCTGAAACAGAGTAGGATGTGCAATACCTTTATTTACTGCACAGTGTCGTGATGCACTACACAAGCATCGCAACAATCTGCTGTGAATAAAATTAATGAAATATCACTTTGTGACATTTCAATAAAGTTGTTAAAAAAAGAAAGTCAACCACATTGGCACATTGGCACTGTTTTATTCTCAGTGCACACCAGCGCTTCCTTTGTGCCTACTGGTGTGAATGACCTCTTGGATCCCTAGTTTAGTTTTGGTGCATGGCTAATGCGAAGGCAAGAAATTTGGGTAATTCATTTAAAATATCTCAGGTTTAGGAGATATTTACAGTATCTATAGGTAAGCCTTATTATAGACTTACCTATAGGTAAGAGTCAGAGATGGGAGTTTTCTCCCATTTAAAGTGAACTTTTCCCTCAAACACCGAAAATCACTGGAGCATGCACTCCTGAGTACAGATTCCTAACGATATATTACAGCTTATCATTAGATGTGGTGGCTTCCTTTTTTTTTTTTTGAGTCTTTCTTTCTTTCTTCTGTTTTTACCTAGTGAACCTGCCAGTAATACACCTCCTGTATTAGGGTGCCCCCACTCTGGATGAGGGAGCACAGGGGGCACCTTTGGACAGCAGCATTGTCAGCCTGGGGGGAGGAGAGTGTTAGATGTATTAGCAGATTTAAATACACTAACAAATTGAAGCTCCACTTCAGCTAATACTTTATAATAAGTTAATGCTACAGTTTTTTTCCCTTTTCGGACAAAGGTTTTACATAAATACGTAAATGCTGATCATTGTAAGCACTCCTGTCGGTGTTAAATGATTTTTTCAGACCTCTGACTGCTACCTCTGCAGGACAGCTTGTTCTGTTTAGAAACAACAGATTTACTGCCTGGATCACAAGGTGACAATAAAGGAAAGAAAGGAAAAGAAAGCCTGAATCGAATGCAGCCAGCACATCTAAGAATTGGTAAGCTGCAGTATAATACATGTTTGCTTTTGGGTTTAATATGGCTTTATTATGACTTCCTGGTCTATAGAGGCACTGGTGATGTAGCCAGTGCCTTCCAGGGAAATCTCATAGGTAAAACTGTGTAGAAAACAAAAGAATGATTGGGCTCTTCCTGGGATCGTGCAAAATTTTGCAAAGGCTTCCAATATCTCTGCAAAAAAGCCTATTTATTTTTTCTCTACCCAGATCTGGCGTTGACTTAATTGGTGGGCCGGCAACAAAAATGTGGATGAAAAATCCGGCCACCAATGCTATTTATGAGTCAAGGTGTGGGCTGATTTCACTGATGAGTGTAGTTTTCATTTGCGCCTAGGCCCCTTTCACACTGGGGCGCAGGCAGCGTTGGCGGTAAAGCGCCGCTATTGTTAGCGGTGCTTTATTGCCGGTATTTGGCCACTAGCGGGGCGGTTTTACCCCCCCGCTAGCGGCTGAGAAAAGGTTAAAAACCACTGCAAAGCACCTCTGCAGAGGCGGTATAGCTGCGCTGTCCTATTGATTTCAATGGGCAGGAGCAGTGTACACACCGCTTCTTCACCGCTCCAAAGATGCTGCTAGTAGGACTTTTTTTCCCGTACTGCCAGCGCACCGCTCCAGTGTGATAGCCCTCAGCTGTTTCGGGTCGGTTTGCAGGCTCTATTTTTAGAGCAATAGCGCCTGCAAACCACCCCAGTGTGAAAGGGGCCTTAAAGAAATTGTGGCAGAATAAAATGGGGGAGGGGGGTTGGGGTCTGCTTTAATAGGTTCTGTTTAGCGATCTAAACATTGCTTTTATTAGAAAGTATGGAAACGTTCTTGTTTAGACTGGAGTTCTTTAAAGCGCTTAAAGCGGACCTTCAGGCATTTTTTCATCTTTCCATCTTTCCTTATACAGCCCACTTCCTGTTTCTTGTCTGGTAAAAAGCCTAGGCTTATGACATCATGCACAGCTCTCTCTCTCACTCTCGTGAGAGTTTGCCAGGAAGGGTCTGCAGTTAAAGCACATCTTGTTCGTTTCACTTCAAATCCATTGTGGTGGTATATAGAGCCAAAAAGATTAGAATTGTGTCGATGTCCCAATATTTATGGACCTGACTGTATTAAAAAAATATGCAAAGTGGTTGGAGAGAAGCTTCAAAATGGCAAAGATGTTTTTATTACAAATTATGTGAGCATAATTCCTCCTTAACTTGGAAAAGATTAGAATGACAGTCTTCTGTTTTGACATGACATTAAACACAAATGTTTTAGACACTTTGATTGCTACAATGTTATTTCTGGAGAAAGCATTTTCTGTCTGCTAAATATTCCCCAGCGACCGCCACTGTCAACTTGTGTTGTTGCAATTTAAAAAATGATTTTTTTACATCCTATAAATACCACTCAAATTAAACCATAATTTGCATAATTAAAAGGCATGCATATCATTAATATGAGACTGCTCCCTAACATTAATTATAATGTGTTTAACCTCTTAACCAAAAAAACAGTATGGAAGTATTGTAGTGGTATATAAAGAAGCCACAAAAGGATTTCTTTTTCTACCCGGCTTTTATTTTATCCAGTAGGTGGCACCCAATTCCTGCTTTTCCAAACAGACTAGACCAGGGGTGTCAAACTAAATTTCATTGCAGGCCACATCAGCATTATGGTTACATTCAAAGGGCAAGTTGTATCTGTAAGAATATATAAATTTATCTGGGGCTTTTTTTTGAGAGAATCGGTGCAGGAACTCAAACAAGCCTTCCCCTCACTGAACTGAATCAAATGGTGTGTGGCCAAATTGCAGTAACAGCAGAAGGATCTTAAAGGGACAGTAAATACCAGGAGTACATTATGTGCGGAGTTCAGGGATGCGCTATGTGCTGGGATGCGCAGAGTGCAGGGTTTAGGGGTGCCTTATGCACAGAGTGCAGAGTTTAGGGGTGCCTTATGCACAGAGTGCAGGGTTGAAGAGTGTACTATATACAGAGTGCAGGGTTTAGGGGTGTGCTATGCACAGTGTACAGTGTTCAATTCTCTTTCATAGGTGGTCCACATCTCACTTCCGCCTGCCTCGTCTCTAACCTCTACATAACTCTCCCCCATCCCCCACCTCTGCCCAAATCTCCCTACCCAGCTCTCATTTCTTCCCCCCTCCCCAAAAGCTCACAGCTTCCTCGCATCTCACCTACCCGGCTTGGCTCTGCCTCTCTCTCACACTTGCAGGGAGATAATTGGTCAGCATCTGTGCACCAGGGCACAGTTGGGGATCACAGTGCAGCTTACCATGTGATGCCCCAACCCACACTGCACCTGCATCTCCCTTGTTCTTGCCATCAATGTATGGCAGGCAGGGATCTGTGAGAGCCGCTGAGAGGAAAGCTGTTCTTGTAAACCTAGAAGCCCTCTGTTTTTACAAATGACAGTGGTGAGTGGATGGTGAAAGCCAGAGGTGGCGGAAATGAGTTCCGCCACGTTCACCGCTGAAAAAAAGCCCTGGGTGCGAGGGCCACATGAAATGGCCTGGTGGGCCGGATTCGGACAGCGGGCCTTGTGTTCGACACATGTGGACTAGAGCTTTGTAAAAGGCAATTCCTTCTTCTCTCTGATGAGCTACTATGGGTGATAAGGCCAATGGTAGACTGTGTGATGTTTAGAAGGGAGGTGGCCAGCTCAGATGTTGGCACTCCCATAGACTTACATTGCTGTGTCTACAGTAAATCTTTTGAAATAAAAAGAGTTGTACCTTGAAAAGGACAGCACAGAGGTCATTAAAGGTTAAGTTCACCTTCATAACATGTTGCATGTTCCACCCGTATTTATAATGGAACATGAAACATGTGCCACCTCTTCCCCCGAAAATCCCCTCCCTGAGACAGGAGGCAGGGGTTCCTCTTCCTGCACCAGCTGTCACTTTTTAAAACTGCATGGGGAAAAGAACCCTGACCACATAGCCATGTTATTTATTCATAGGAGTCTGTGAATGAATGAACTACAAGTCCCATCTTCCACTGCAGCAGATGAATTTGTAGTTCCAATGGGCTGCAGGGGCGCTGGTAAGCATGCTCGTAGTCCAATGACATGTCCTCCTGTCTTTCAAACAGGAAGCCCGTACACAGGTATGGGCTGAAAGCTGGAGGACATGTCTACAGGTGCCCACATTGCAGCCCTGATCTACTGATCGATGGCATGAGAAGGAAAGAACTGGGGCATGGTCAGATCATAGATGGCATGAGAAGGAAAGAACTGGGGCATGGTCAGATCATAGACTGAAATCATTGGAGCAAGCCCACCAGGAAGATGTCACCTTTACTGGGCCAATCATCGGCAGCCCTTGCATTCCCTGCCACAGATGATTGGCCAAGTACAGGTGAGAGCTTTCTGGTGGGTTTGCTCACATGGGCTCAGACTAGGGTATAAACTCAAGCTTATTCCTATACAGGAGTAAAGAAAATGGCAGCTCAGGACCCAATGTGCAGCAATTGATCACAGAAGGACAACACTGGAACCCGGTGTTATCAGGGGACGGCTGTAAGAACCCCCAAAGAGATAGCCAGGCTCCTGATGGCATGCAATGGCGCATACGCTGTAGAGTACCCTGAGGCCTCCTAGAATTTGTGACGTCTGTATTCCCAGAAGCTGCGGATGACTGGGACATCATTCTGGCTTAGGCAAGAATCCCGGAAGTGCAGAAGGAGACAAGAACAAAAATAAAAGAAAAAAAATTATTATTAAATGAATAAAAATTTAAATAAATGCCCAATTGTGAGATTGGTGTGGGTAGGAGTTCAGTGATGAAGAGTGGGTGGAAGGGGGGAGATTCGCTTTTGCACATTGCACTTACCTTCTGAAGTCCTTTCTCAAGGTAATTCCTGAAGTTTTTTCTTTTTAAAAAGTATTGCTTATGGGATGATTGAAGTGAAACAATCTTCACTAGGCTAAGCAAGGATACTATCCTTTTTTATCCTAGTAAATCAGCCCAACTGTCTCCCAGCTTAGAGCATTTATCTTCCCTCTGTCTTCCCTCACAGCATTTCTTCAAATGATTAAAAATAAAAACCCTTTGTTAGCTGTAAAACTCTTCTCTTTTCTTTAACCACCTCACTGCTGGGGCAATTTTTTAATGTTTCATACACATGATAAAATCAGCATCAGAAAATTAAAGAGGAACTGCAGTCGGCTCACATAATTTGTAATAAAAACATCTTTGCCATTCTGAAACTTCCCTCCAAGCACTTTGCATATTATTTTTTATATACTGTTATTCTGTACTTGCCAAATATGCTGCAGAAATCTCCCTTCACTAAGTCTGACTGCAACCATTTTAACTGTGGGCAGCTGAAGCTGCTGCCTGTTCACTTCCTGGATTTACACAGACACACAGAGACACACCTCCAGCTCTGCAGTTCTCATTGGCCCTCTTATGACTTATCCCCCCTCCTTTTCTGGCAAACTCTCACAAGAGTGAGAGAGAGAGCTGTGCATGATGTCATAAGCCTAGGCTTTTTTTCCAGACAAGAAACAGGAAGTGGGCTGTATAAGGTATTTACTGGCAGAAAAAAAAATGTTTTATCCAAAGTTAAAACAACAAGGACAGAATATTTAATAGATGGAAAGATGAAAAAATGACTGAAGTTTCCCTCTAAATAGCACTGCCAAACAATTTAATATTTTCTGAAATCAGACGCCCTGGAGACTAAAATGGTGGCAGTTGCAATCTTTAAGTAGCTTGATATTTGTGCAGCACTTTTGAGGGCATTTAGGTTTTTTTTGCCTCTAAACTCCCCTCTATGTTAGCCTATGTGTCCATGTATATATACTGTAGGTGTGTACAGGTGTTTAGACCCAGAAAAAAAACTCCATCATTTGCACATTCAGGAGATGAGCATTCTGGCCGAAAATTACGCCTGTAAACACATCTAAACACCCCTAAATGTTAGGTGCATTTAACGCTTGAGCGTTCATTTATTTCAGTGGCCAGATCAAAATAATATTTTGATGCCTACCTTCAGGTGCATTTTTAACTCTGGTTTTTTCCTGCCCGGAGAAAAAGTGTTCAGAAGAGCTGGGCAAACACCCAGTGTGCACAAGGCCTTAAACTTTGCCTGTGTTCCAGTTTAAGCGGGTGCCATGTCCACTGCCCCAGGTTTCCTATTTCAGGGTGGCTCCTTTCTCTTACAGCATCCTATGGAGTCACCCTTGCATGCAGGGGTGTTCAGCAATATAAACACACAGCCCTGTACCCTGATGCCGCGTACACACGACCGGTTTTGCCGTCGGAATAAACTCTGAAGGTTTCTCCGACGGTATTCCATTCAAGCGGTCTTGCCTACACACAGTCAATCCAAAGTCTGACCGTCCAGAACGCGGTGACGTACAACACTTACGACGGGACTAGAAAAAGGAAGTTCAATAGCCAGTAGCCAATAGCTTCCGTCTCGTACTTGCTTCAGAGCATGCGTCGTTTTTGGTCCGTCAGAACAGCATACAGACGAGCGGTTCCGGATTGGTTCCGTCGGAAATATTTAGAGCAAGCAAGTAAAGGCGCAAAAAAACGGAAGTCCTTATATTACCATCATGTTAGTGACAAGCTGAAATTATAGCTGATATAGTCCAAAAAAGTCTATATAGACAAGGCAAACTAATATAAGAAGATCCACACAGAGGGCTGCCTTCCAGGAAGAGCTGAAACCAAGCTCCAAGATCTGCAGGATCTGCTGTGCCCTACGCACAGCAGGCAGCAGCGACACCTGTGATCGATCTGATGGACTCCCTCTTTGGATCTTAACCACACTACATGCTGTATTTTATTCTTCTAAATGTGAGTTTTTTTGTACAGTGTTTTTAATAAATTGGCTTACATACTACACTTAGAGGCGCCTCCCCCCCTTGTGTTTTTTCCTGCGGAAATATTTAGAGCATGTTCTATTTCTAGGTCCGTCAGAATTTTCTAAAAGAAAGTCCGATAAGGCCTACACACGATCGGAATAGACGATGAAAAGCTTCTGTCGGACATTCCGCTCGTGTGTACGCGGCTTAAGATGTCAGGGCACTCCCCAGCACGGGATGAGCAGGAGCCAGAAGCATTGATAGTACGGTAGTAAACCACCAAGTGCTGGGGTAAGACTTTGTAACAAATAGCGTACTGGGAAATGTTTATTTGATTGTGATAAGTGTGTTTTCTTTGTTTCTCAACTTCTGTGTTTCTATTTCATCCAACCGTGTGGTCTCGAGCATTATATTGCATGACTATCCTATATAGCATGTAATATATATATGTATATTACATATATTATATATAAAAATTTTTATTTTGAATGCCGCTCCTCGATAGCGCACAAGTGCGGTTTTGCTCTTCATCCCACTGAACTGCCATTGCAGCTTTATCCTATTTCCCCACTACAGACTTGTTTATGAGAATTCATTGTTGGGATGGTGCTTGCGGCGCCTGTTCCATATTAATGACATATATTTACACTGGGTGCTCTCAGCACATTAGAAGTTTCCTGTAACTCCTGCAGGTGAGGAGATGAATGGCTGCTCATTCATCCACAGTGCAGAAAATGAACAGGAACACTGCACACCCATTATTCTTCCCATACTCGGCAGCTAGCTGATATTAACACTATTTTCATGTCTATTGAGGGGAAAACACAGTAAAATTATCTGTGGGAAGTGTGATCATTTTTTATGCATCTGGGTAGGATGCTGGTATAATGGGAATAAAAATAATAAAATACGACAGAGCTAATTATATCATGCAAACATAATGACTTAAAGTACATATTCTAGAATGGACTAAGAGGGCTTAAGTATTTGAGCCCGAACAGCATTGGCATGTGGCCGCCGCCTTCCAGATTTTTAGTTACAAAAAAAAAAGGGGGGTCACTTTAAGAAAAATTTATTTCACTCTTAGACCCCTTTCACACGGGGGCAGTGCGGGCGTTAGCGGTAAAGCGCCGCTAGTTTTAGCAGCGCTTTACCGCTGTTATAGCGGCACTTTTCGGCCGCTAGCAGGGTGCTTTTAACCCCCGCTAGCGGCCGAAGAAAGGGTTAATAGCGCCCGTGTTGCGGTGCTGCCGAAGCGCTTTTCAGGCGCTTTGGCAGAGCTGCCCAATTCATTTCAATGGGCAGGGCGTTTTTTATGAGCAGTGTATACACCACTCCCACACTGCCCCAAAGATGCTATTTGCAGGACTTTTTTTCCCGTCCCGCAAGCGGACCGCCCCAGTGTGTAAGCACTCGGGCTTTCACACTGGGGTGTCGGCGGACGCACTATTAACCCCCAGCACTGGTGTAAGCGGACGCACTATTAACCTCAGCCCTGGTGTCAGCGGACGCATTTTTAACCCCCAGCATTGGTGTCAGCGGATGCACTATTAACCTCAGCCCTGGTGTCAGCGGACGCACTATTAACCTCAGCCCTGGTGTCAGCGGACGCACTATTAACCTCAGCCCTGGTGTCAGCCGACGCACTATTAACCTCAGCCCTGGTGTCAGCGGACGCACTATTAAGCCCCAGCATTGGTGTCAGCAGACGCACTATTAACACCCAGCACTACCCCCTACACTCCACAAATAACCCCCCCGCCCCCCACACTTCACAAATACCCCCCTCCATCACTTCACAAATATCCCCTGTTCACAAATTTCAAACCCAGTCACCCCATTAAGGACTTTGCTCTGCCTCAGTGTGATGGCTCACTTACCCCTCCTCCTGGCAGTCAGCTGGTGGCCTGATCTTCTGCCTCCCGAGTCCTCTCCTCCTATCGGGTCCTGGCTCAACACAGACCTAGTGGCAGGGCACCCCGAGAACGCCATGATCTTCCGGGATGAGGTGGCAGCAGGACCCTGGATCCGGGCACAGCTTCCGAGGGAGCACAGCTCTGAACGATCATCAGAGCCTAGGTGGGCGGGGCGATGGGCGGATCCTCCCTCCTCTCTGTTCTCTCTGCTCTCCTGTGCTGTGTCTGTTTCCTTTGCTGTGTGCGCTGGGCTGCAGCAGCATGCAGGGGAGAGGACACCGGAGAGAGAGAAAGCTCCCAGCCGCTGCTTGGTGCACCCCACGCACCCGCCCAGGATCGGCCCTGCCTGCGGGCCATTTGTAACCGGTCCACGGGCCATAAATGGCCAGCGGGCCAGTACTTTGAGACCCCTGTTTTAAAGGCTAAATGTTTTTTTCTTTTTTTTTTTTTTTTTCTTTTACTTTAATTTATTCTCTGCATTAAGGTAAAAAAAACTTTTCCTTGCAGCTCCCCCTCTGCTCCCCCTAAATACTTACCTGTGCCCAATTTTGATCCAGCGCTGTGCACAAGAGCAGTGGCACTGCTCTCTCGTTCCCTCCTCACTGGACTCATGAAGGCAGGGGAAGCCATTGGCTTCTGCTGCTGTCAATCAAATCCAGTAACATGGGACAGGGCCAGGCCGCACTGTTTGTGTTAATGGGTGCACACGGAAAGACTTGCTATGGGGCACACGGAAGGCAAGGAGGATCCAGGATCACTGGCAGGGACCCTAGAAGATGAGGATAGGCGCTGCTCTGTGTAAAACCATTACACAGAGCAGGTAAGTATAACATGTTTGTTATTTTAAAGCAGGGTTTAAAGTGAGGTCAGAGCCTGAGCAGGATTCACAAACATGACAGTTAGGGATGCACCGATACATATCAGTGCCCATACTGAGTATTTTTTTAACGAGTACTCGTGAAAATGCTCCCGATACCGAAACCAATACTTTGTGGTGCAATTTGCGTCCATACAAAATGAATGGGTGCAAATCTCACTGCAAAGAATCGCATGCAATGTGAACAGGAATGCAGTGCAATTCCTGTCTGAATCGCATGCCGTTTCCTGCACTGTTCCTGCGTGAACCCAGGCTGAAATCGCTATGACAAGCCTGGGTTCACAAAGAAGCAGTAGGGAAACTGCATGCGATTCGGACAGGAACTGCACCGCATTCCTGTTCAAATTGCATGCAATTCTTTGCAGGGAGATTTGCACCCATTCATTTTGTATGGATGCACATAGCACCGCAAAGTATCGGTACTCAGTATCTGCGAATACTTGACAGAAAGTATAGGTGCTCGTACTCGCTGATAAAAAAACGGTATCAATGAAACCCTAATGACAGGTATCCTCACACAGACCAAATAAACGGTTCTGTTCTGTCGGGATATGTCCAGCTGGACAAGGTAAAGCAAAATCACAGTGGTTTCGAGTAAACTTATTTGTTTATGTTTTTGAACTGCTGTTTTAGTTTTATATATCGTTATAATAGTCTTTGTTTTACAAATAAAACATGCAATACAGGGTGCAACCTTATCACAGAAGTTCTAGCCCACTAGCTTGTTCACACATGTCTTGTTCTGTGAAAAGAAGCTGGCAGTGGATCGCTTTTCATAGACCAGTGCAGGCACACTTGAGAGGGATTCAGGAGGTGAAATTGCCACCTCCTGATTGTTTGTTTTTGTTTTTTGTTATTGTTTTAACAGTCGAATGGGCTGTTTCAAAGGTAATATCTTGGCACAACCATGAACCTGGCGCGTGATTAAGGAAGAGCAGTAATAACGTGACTCAGTTGCTTCTTTTTACCGCCCCCCCCCCCCCAACTGCAAGTGTAGACTAAGCTGAAGGGTGTTCTAAAGACACAACAGAGCCTTCGGACACTATCCCTCTAACTAAGACTCCTTAGGTCCCATTCACACCTGAGCGTTTTGTAGCTTGAAGCCTGAAGCTACAAAAGGCTGGAGGGGAAAAAATCCATTCCAATCCAATATTCTCTATGGAGATGGTTCACATCTTTACTCCAAAATGCCTGAAGCCAGAAGCTCCAAAATGCCTGAAGCTCGAACAAGTTCTGGAACTTTTTTTTAGGCAGATTTGAGAGTTTTTATGCTTTTTACATTGGTGACCTTTTGACCTGTACAAAATTGAGGCAAAAACTTTCTGCCTGAAAACGTTACGCTCAGGTGTGAATGGGGCCAGTTGGGCCCTGTGCACAAGCAGGTGGCGAGAGGGAAGAAGGAGTCACTGCTCTTATTCAGTTATGTGTTTGCAAATTTCAGATTGATCTATTGAGCTCTTGAAACAACAGGCTTATTTTTCAGCAAGGCAGATAAGGATAGACCTGAAAATACATGAAAAGGAGCCTAAAGCTCCACCTGCTGGCTAATGTTGGAAATGTAAAAAATATACGGAGTATTTTATAATTAGCTGACGGAAAGATTTTTTTTTTTTCTCTGATCGAAATAAATTTAAAAAATCAAAACTGAAATACATTCACTTAACAAAGTGTAAAATTGTAGTTCTTATAGACGCTTTGTATCATCCCATGACTCATGACTCCCATCTTCCATACCTAGAAATCATAATAATAAATACCATCTAGATTAGAAATTTTGCAGCACAACAATGATGTTCTGGGACTTGAATCAAGAAATAACATTGTCTCTTCTCTGTAGTGTTTTTATTGATTCATGCAGTTTTCTTCCAGTGTTCAGCTCTTCACCTATAACTTTTTATTGAGCAGATAAAAGATGACTGTCATTTACAGTATTGGATTGTACATTACGGGATTCACCGCACATGGGCTATGTGCTATATGATAGATCAGTGCACCTCAGTGTAAAATGGATACTGATGCTAAGAGCCCTTGTCTATGAATTAAAGGACGGGTGCTGTTATACTGCAAAACTAGTAGTTATAGTCCACTTAAACCTGACCTCAGTTATCTTTTCTTCTGCAATTTCTGCCTGATGCTGTATTGTAATTGTTGACATCACAGAAAACAGTTCTGGAAACAACTGCATGATACATGGCTGCATACATTTTCTATATAGTACAGTGATTTGCAAAACATTTATACCTTTAACAATCCTTCCCTAGACTCCCTTCACACTTGTGCGACTTATCACGCAACTTTGGACATCAACCTTCGCATGACAAGTCATTCTCCATGTTTTCCAATGATAACCATTCATATATGTGCGAATTAAAGTTGCAGCGACTTCAAAGTAGTTCATGAACTACTTTGGTCTGACTTTCATGCAACTTGAGGGCCATAGACTTCAATGTTAACCCTCAAAAGTTGCACGAAAGTCGTACCTGAATGTTATACAATGCAACATTTGTCCATTATAACTGGTCAAAGCCAAAGTGGTATCCAAGTTGCACCTATCCAAAGTTGCGTCAAAGTTGCACCAAAATTGCACTCCAAATTCAGCGCAACATTGGAGTAATACAGTTGTGAATGCAGCCTTAAAGCGTGGGTTCCACCTACATCATATATAAAAAAAAAAATATTAAAAGCCAGCAGCTACAAATACTGCAGCTGCTGACTTTTAATACATGGCCACTTACCTGTCCCAGAGTCTAGCGATGTCGGCAGGCGACGCCGAGAACCCGCTCGGTTCTCGGCAGCTGCCGCCGCCATCCTAGGTGAGGGAATCAGGAAGTGAAGCGTTGCGGCTTCACTTCCTGGTTCCCTACTGCGCATGCGCGAGTTGCGCTGCACGTCCCAAGTGGTCCCCGCTTTCTGCTGGGAGCTGTGTGTTTCCCAGGAGACAGCGCGGAGGGACAGGAAGAGGCATAGACTCCCATGGGAGTCTATGTCGGAAGTGGGTGCAAATACCTGTCTTAGACAGGTATCTGCACCCCCCCCCCCCCCTGAAAAGTGTCAAATGTGACACCGGAGGGGGGGAGGGTTCCGAAAAGCGGAAGTTACATTTTTGTGTGGAACTCCGCTTTAATAGCTTATGATATGTTCACTTTAGAGTATATGTAAAAACAATTTATTTTTATTTTTTTTTATTTTTTTATTAGTTTTGGGTGACGTAAGGCAGGGTTAGGAAGTCTGTCACATTTATTGCTGCCTCTGCCCCAGAGTGAGGATTTTTCCTCTCTATAAGTCTTGGTGATCATTGTAACTCGAAATGTGATAGGAAATTTCTCTTCTCTTCTCTGAAATTTATCTTCTCTTCTCTTACCTCGTTCACCCACCCCACACCCTACCTCCATCCAATCTGCCAAACCCCACCACAAGCTCTATATCAGGGGTGTCCAACCTGTGGCCCAAGTCGGCTATGAATACGGCCCAACACAAAATCATAAACTTGTTTACAAATGTTGATTTGTTTTGTAATTCTTTTGTAAAAATGCATTTACACTTAGCGAACACATGCTGCCAAAGAAAAATTTAACAGTGTGTCTTAACTGGGCTTTTATAAGTTTTATCTTCCTAAAGAAAAATATCCCACTCTTCACAATCTTGCCTTATTCATGCCATAAGTTTTCGGCAGCACCTATATTTGTGAGCAAATATTTTCAAGAATGAAGCACACAAAGGGCAAAACTAGAACCAATATATCTGATGAACACCTTGAGATTTCATTGAGAATTGCTACTACATCCATCCAACCAGATAATGGTGCGTTAGTTTATCAACAACAGTGTCAAATATCGCACTAGTTTTATGTTGCCCTCTTTTACATTTATAATAAAAAATATTAATAAAAAATGTAGTTTGTTATTGTTGTTGTTATTGTTGTTGTTGTTATTACTCAGCTGTTGTTATTACTCAGCTAAGCACATTATTATATCAGTGATTGTTAACATGTGATCTGCCCAACTTCTACTCATTTGATATCCTTATTATTAGTGTATTTTATGTGTGGCCCAAGACAATCCCTCTTCTTCCAATGTGGCCCAGGAAAGTCAAAAGTTTTGATCTATATAGTTCTCTGATACCTTCCCTGAGAGACCTCCCACCTCTTGCACACTATTCCATGATACCCCAGGACTTATCCTTGTCAACTGTCCACCACAATAAGTCTCCTATTCCACCCTTTCCAGGGTGCATATTTATAACAAAGGTGTTATACCTTATTGGAACTCTTGCATTGGTTACCAATGTACCCATTGTATACTATAAAACCAATACAATTATTTAAAAAGAAAAAGTTATATAAGTATATATTTGTTTAACAAAAAAGGCAATCATGCTTGCATAGGGGTGAGTGAGTGCCTGAAACAAGACTTGAAGGTTAAATTTAATTTACTCACACATGTACATCTATCTATCTATCTATCTATCTATCTATCTATCTATCTATCTATCTATCTATCTATCTATCTATCTATCTATCTATCTATCTATCTATCTATCTATCTATCTATCTATCTATCTATCTATCCAGTGTCTGGCAGGATTGGGAATATTGTATATGTGGACACTGAGTTGGAGGCTTTGTCCCTCCCAATAATCTTTGAAGGCTCCGAACTCCAGACCCTAATCCAGGAATTACAAAACCCAGGTAAAACTGTAAGAGCAATTTTCTCCACTCAGTACAGACACTCTGGAGTCCCTCCCTCTGCATTTGTGAGAACCCTGTGTCACCTTTGCCTATTCTTACTCAGTGGTATGTGTGTGTGTGTGTATATATACAGTATCTCACATAAGTCAGTACACCCCTCACATTTTTGTAAATATTTTATTATATCTTTTCATGTGACAACATTGAAGAAATGACACTTTGCTACAATGTAAAGTAGTGAGTGTACAGCTTGTATAACAGTGTAAATTTGCTGTCCCCTCAAAATAACCCATCACACAGACATTAATGTCTAAACCACTGGCAACAAAAGTGAGTACACCCCTAAGTGAAAATGTCCAAAATGGGCCCAAAGTGTCAATATTTTGTGTGACCACCATTATTTTCCAGCACTGCCTTAACACTCTTCGGTATGGAGTTCACCAGAGCTTCACAGGTTGCCACTGGAGTCCTCTTCCACTCCTCCATGACGACATCACAGAGCTGGGGGATGTTAGAGAACTTGCGCTCCTCTACCTTCTGTTTGAGGATGCCCTACAGATGCTCAATAGGGTTAGGTCTGGAGACATGCTTGACCAGTCCATCACCTTTACCCTCAGCTTCTTTAGCAAGGCAGTGGTCGTCTTGGAGGTGTGTTTGGGGTTGTTATCATGTTGGAATACTGCCCTGCGGCCCAGTCTCTGAAGGGAGGGGATCATGCTCTGCTTCAGTATGTCACAGTACATGTTGGCATTCATGGTTCCCTCAATGAACTGTAGCTCCACAAGGCTGGCAGCACTCATGCAGCCCCAGATCATGACACTCCCACCACCATGCTTGACTGAAGGCAAGACAAATTTGTCTTTGTACTCCTCACCTGGTTGTCGCCACACATGCTTGACACCATCTGAACCAAATAAGTTTATCTTGGTCTCACCAGACCACAGGACATGGTTCCAGTAATCCATGCCCTTAGTCTGCTTGTCTTCAGCAAACTGTTTGTGGGCTGTCTTGTGCATCATCTTTAGAAGAGGCTTCCTTCTGGGATGACAGCCATGGAGACCAATTTTTAATGCAGTGTGCGGCGTATGGTCTGAGCACTGACAGGCTTACCCCCCACCTCTTCAACCTCTGCAGCAATGCTGGCAGCACTCATACGTCTATTTCCCATTGACAACCCCAGGAGATGACGCTGAGCATGTGCACTCAACTTCTTTGGTCGCCACGGTGAGGCCTGTTTTGAGTGGAACCTGTCCTGTTAAACTGTATGGTCTTGGCCACCATGCTGCAGCTCAGTTTCAGGGTCTTGGCAATCTTCTTATAGCCTAGGCCATCTTTATGTAGAGCAACAATTCTTTTTTCAGATCCTCAGAAAGTTCTTTGCCATGAGGTGCCATGTTGAACTTCCAGGGACCACTATGAGAGAGTGAGAGCGATAACACCAAATTTAACACACCTGCTCCCCATTCACACCTGAGACCTTGTAACTCTAAAGAGTAACATGACACTGGGGAAGAAAAATGGCTAATTGGGCCCAATTTGGACATTTTTACTTAGGGGTGTACTCACTTTTGTTGCCAGCGGTTTAGACATTAATGGCTGTGTGTTGAGTTATTTTGAGGGGACAGAAAATTTACACTGTTATACAAGCTGTACACTCACTACTTTACATTGTAGCAAAGTGTCATTTCTTCAGTGTTGTCACATGAAAAGATATAATAAAATATTTACAAAAATGTGAGGGGTGTACTCACTTTTGTGAGATACTGTATCACCGATTAGCCATAACATCATAACATGACCACCCACCTAATATTGAGTAAGTTCCCCTTTTGCTGCCAAAACAGTCCTGACCCATCGAGGCATGGACCCCACTAGACCTGTGAAGGTATGCCGTTTCTGGCAATAAGCCGTCAATAGCAGATCACTACTGCCACCAGCTTGCCTTCTTCCCAATGTACATCCTGGTGCCATCTCTTCCTCTGGTAAGTGATGCACATGCACCACATGATGTAAAAGAAAACATGATTCATCAGGCCAGGCCACCTGCTTCCATTGCTCTGTGGTCCAGTTCTGATGTTCACATGTCCATTGTAGGCGCTTTTGGCTGTAGACACAGGTCAGCACGAACACCCTGATGCAGTCTCAAACACAACAAACTGCAATGCAATGTGTGTTCTGACAACTTTTGGAACCAGCATTAAAGTGGATGTAAACCCGCAATTTTTTTTTTTTATGTCATAATGTAGAGTATAAGATTTCCTATCATTTGAGCCCAGTCTTGCCACAAAGAGTTAATCCAGCTCTGAGCAATCCGCTTTTATTCAGTGAGATAAATATTGACAAACAGAGAAAAACTTTGTCAAATCCTCCCCCTTGCTGTGAGTGACAGGTGATTTACATATCTCGTGCACTAGCCTAAGACATGCATTATTTTTTAATTCCCACCCCCACTCCTTTCTTCAGCAGCTCTGCAAGGATTGGCTGTTCCACACCTCAGCATGATTTGGCATGCTGAAGTCATGTGGTTACTTTCCTGTCTTTTCACTGGATGTTAGAGATCATAGCAGAAGTTCAGTGTAAGAAATACACAGGAGAAAAAGCATATTGACAAGGGGAGTGTAGAGGTGGGCGGGGAGTGTAGAGGTGGGCGGGGAGTCTACTGACATCACGACTCCACCCACCGAGCTCCAGACAACAGACCCACCCACAGAATATGCAGTTTTTCGGGTCTCATAACAGACAGAGGGAAGACATTTGACAGGTAAAGATACATGCAGGAGGCCTGTATATCCTTATAGATAACCCCTATGGCAGTAGTTTAGAAAGGATGACATTATGTTTACATCCACTTTAACTTTTTCACAAATTTGAGCTACAGTTGCTCTTCTATTGGATCGGACTACACTGGCCAGCCTTAGCTCCCCATGTGCATTATTGAATATTGGCCGCCCATGACCTTGTTGCCGGGTTTCCTTCCTTGGACCACTTTTGTTAGGCCCTGACTACTGCAAGCCAGGAACATCCCAGAGCTGCAGTTTTGGAGGTGCTCCTACCCAGTCGTCTAGCCATTACAATTTGGACCTTCACTTTACCTGTCAGTGGTCATAATGTTATAGGTGGTTGGTGTACAGTGAAAATGGCAGAGACGGCGATCGTTCAGTATTTCTCCCCATCTCTTTGGTAGACCCATTTTAGATGAAACATGTTTACTTTCTATTCCAGCCAAAATCATTAAAGGCAGAGCTCTAAATGCTCAGCAGTATCATAGCACCACATCCAGCGTGAGAACATTTGACTAGAAAGAATTCATTTCTTGTTATGTTCATTCCAGTGAGCATGAAAGGCATTCCTTCCACGTTCCCGTTTTGCGGTTCTGACCAATGTGGAGGGCATGTGACTGGGAGCAATGTGTTTTGTTGGAGCTGGATGTGGCAGAGAAAGTAACAGTTGCTGGCCAGTAGCCAGAAGCATGTCTATAGTCTTTTATTTAACTACAATCGTGTCGCTGCATGTATTACAAAATGTGCATCTACCTTTTTAGTTTGACAGTTTGGGTAAAAAAGAAAAGATTATTAAAGGTCATTCCATCAAAAGCTGATATTTCAGCATTAATAGATGCTGGCGAGGTAATTCTTCTAGCGGTTTCACATGGATTTGCAGTGGTACTAGCTTAAAGCATTAATGTCTGCAAACCTCCTACAGCCATTATTACTGCTTGCGTGATGAGTAGTTTTCCTGTGTTTAACATGCATTTGAAGCGCACATCAAAGGCACGTCAGCAGGGCCGGCGCTCCCACTAGGCGAACTAGGCAGTCGCCTAGGGCACACTGCCGCCTAGGGGCGCAGCCACAGCCGCTGGGTCCCCTCCAGAGGATCGGTTCCCCCCTGGCGGGAGTGTAGCGGGAGGTGCTCCATATGGCTGGCTGCAGAGTCGCTGGGCGGGGAGAAGGAGCAGGCAGATCTCCCCCTTCCCCGGACTAAGCCAGGGGCGACCATGCTGATGTCCAAAAGCCATGGGTGTCAGCTCTCTGCCTGCCCCGCCTCCCTCCCTGGGTGATGTGCAGCCATTGGAGGAGCAGGGCAGGCGGCATTGTGCAAGACAGCCAGGATGGATCCACCCAGGCACGGACTGGCCACAAGACACATGCTGGGCCGAGGCCGCTGAGCCACTTGTTCTGGAGGAGCGAGGAGCCAAAAGCAAAGCTGCTTATCCAGCCTCTCCGCGGCCAGCCCCTGGAGCCCAGGGGGGGGGGGGGGACTGAATGATCAGCTGAACGGGGTTGGAGCTGGAGGAGGTCTCCCGTGTGTGACTGGTGACACAGACTGCCGCCCGCTGCCGGCCCTGCACGTCAGCACATTACCATTTACAATATATATATTTTTTTTTACTTAGGTGTATGGTTTGCTTTGGGCTCATACACAAAGCTGCACAAAGATCAGTTAACTTGTGCTGCTTTCAGATCCATAAAAACAAACAAGATAAGTCTTCTTCCATGGCCCTGTGTATAGACCAGCCTTTCCCAGGGAGGGTTCTGTGGACCCCTAGGGTACCTTCTGAGGATGCTAGGACTTCCTTGAGCAGTAAGCATGGCAAACTGATCTCCACTTTACATTGATTACCAACACAAGGAGTTCATTTTCCACTTGCCACCAATGTAAGGGGCACTCGCCTACGCCAGTCACTAATGTTGGGGGACACTGCAATTTTTACTGTCTTGGTGTCAGGGCTGGGCTCAGCCCTTCCTTCTCTGAGCTGGCCGCTCAGCTGTTGGCTAATTGCCAGCTCCCATCTCTCTCCACAGTTACTCAGCTGTTGATGATCCTGCTCATCAGTCCTGCCTACTTTCAGTCCAGTCCAGAGGAGCTTTGCCTTCGCCTTGGTCACATCTCCTATCGCCTTGGAAACTATCTCCTGCATTCCTGTTTAAAGACTGGCTTTGCTGACATCCCTTCTGGCTCCAGATCCTGCTTGCTGTTCCACTACTTTGATCCCTGACTTCTGGCTTGGCTGACTAACGGAGTAACCATTCTGGTTACTGAACTTTGGCTATGTTTTGAAAACGTTTGTTCTTTTTACTTTTGTTATTAAACAGGTGTGATTTAACTGCACTTCTGTCTTGGTCTGTTTCATGGTTTCTGACAGTAGGCGAAGGCGATGAATTCCGAAGATACAGTCACAATCGTTGCAAACGCTCCTGAGTCGCACGGCTCACCTGGAATCTCCCACTGTGGCTGCTCCGGTACAACTTGAGTTTCAGGCCGTCCCTGCTGCTGCACCAGTCTCTGTTCAGGAACTGCCTTGGCTCCGCTTCTGCTGCCAAGTGCCTCATGTCCATCAAACAGAGTATGAGAACTGTTGCCGACTACACCATTGAATTCCGTACTCTGGCAGCAGAGGTTGCTTGGAACAATGAGGCCCTCCTTGCTGCTTTTTCTCATGGTCTCTCGTATTCCATCAAGGATGAGATAGCAGCCCAAGATATACCCACTGAGATGGAGAAGTTGATCACGTTTGCCATCCTCATTGACTCCAGACTCAGAGAAAGATTCTTTTTTAAGGAGCGCTTGCAGAAGCCCCCTGTACGTTTGCCTCCAAGCTTTGCAGTTCCACCCATGCCTCCCTCACCTCCCATGCCTCCTGGTACCAAGTCGGTCAGTGACTCGGTACCAGGAGGCATGGGAGGTTAGGGAGGCATGGGTGGTCGGTCAGTCCCAGAAGGGCACGATGGGCTCTTTTCTTGTCAAGTTTCAATTACACTGTCTCATTCTTACCCGGTTCTAAGAATGTAAGGGCTGATGCCTTGTCACAACAATTTTCCTCCACTTCCAAGTTGGAGTCGGTTCCGGTTCCTGTGATTCCTCCTGATCGTATTTTGGCTATGGTTCGCACCAGTCTCACTTCGCCTTTGGGTGACAAAATTCTTGCTGCTTAGGTCCATGCTCCTCCTGAGAAACCTTGTGACCGCTGCTTTGTCTCAGAGAGTCTCCGTACTGCCGTGCTCCAGACTTATTCTCCCAAGGCAGCTGGCCACCCTGGTAGGAATCAACTCATTTGGGCCATTTGCCAACAATTCTTGTGGCCTAGTCTACGTGCTGATGTAACTGCCTTCATAGCTGCCTGTTCTGTGTGTGCTCAGAGTAAGACTCCACGACACCTTCCAGTGGGCCTCCTACAACCCATACCCAATAGAGAGAGGCCCTGGATCCACTTGTCTTTGGATTTCATTGTGGAGTTACCCAACTCCCAAGGCAACACTGTTATCCTTATGGTGGTTGACCAGTTTTGAAAGATGTCATTGTATTCCACTTAAGAAGTTGCCCACTTCTAAGGAACTGGCTTCCGTTTTTGCTTGGGAGATCTTTCGCTTACATGGGTTACTCAAGGTGATTGTCTCCGGCAGGGTAGTCAGTTTGTGTCCCGGTTCTGGCGAGCCTTTTGTGCACAGTTGGGAATTCAGCTTGCTTTCTCCTCTGCGTATCACTCGCAGTCTAATGGGGCCACAGAACAAGCCAATCAGGCTTTGGAGCAATTCCTACACTGCTATATTTCTAACAACTGGTCAGACCTATTACCGTGGGCAGAGTTTGCACACAACAGTGCCTTGAATTCTGCTTACCGATTGTCCCCGTTTATGGCGAATTATGGTTTCCAACCTTCCATGTTGCCTGACTCATTTGTTCCGCAGAGTATTCCTGCATTAGAGGAGCATCTCCGTGGTCTTTGTTCCACTTGGGCACAAGTCCAGAAGGCCAGACGCCTGCCTGCGCCTTCCTACCAGGTTGGGGACAGGGTCTGGCTGTCATCTCGCAACCTCTGACTTAGTGTTCCCTCACTGAAGTTCGCACCTCGGTTTATTGGGCCTTTCCGTATTCTTTGCAGGATTAACCCAGTGGCTTACGCGTTAGACCTTCTAATATGCGTATTTCAAATGTATTTCATGTCTCCTTATTAAAACCTTTGGTCTGCAACCGCTTTACCACCTCGGTGCCACGTCCTCATCCTGTACAGGTTGAGAACCATGAGGAGTATGAAGTACAGTTCATTGTTGACTCCCGTAGGTTCTGTGGGTGCATACAGTACCTGGTGCATTGGGAAGGTCCGGAGGAACGCTCTTGGGTCTCATCGTCAGACGTACATGCCCCTGTCCTCCTCCATGATTTCCATAGACGTTTTCCCCTCAGGCCTGGTGGTCCTCCGAGGGGGAGGGGTCGTTGAGGAGGGGTACTGTCAGGGCTGGGCTTAGCCCTTCCTTGTTTGAGCTGGCCACTCAGTTGTCGGCTAATTGCCAGCTCCCATCTCTCTCCACAGCTACTCAGCTGTTGATGATCTTGCTCGTCAGTACTGCCTACTAAAGCTGTCCAGTCCAGAGGATCTCTGCCTTCGCCTTGGTCACATCACAAGAAACTATCTTTTGCGTTCCTGTTTAAAGACTGGTTTTGCTGACATCCTTTCTAGCTCCAGATCCTGCTTGCTGTTCAACTACTTTGATCCCTGACTTTGATTATGCTAATATTCTATGAGCTGTATGTATGTTCATTTTTAGCAAGGGTTCCTCAGCACCTGAAAAATGTTTCAAGGGTTCCTCTAGGGCAGGGATATACAATTAGCGGTCCTCCAGCTGTTGCAGAACTACAAATCCCATAAGGCATAGCAAGACTCTGACAGCCACAAGCATGACACCCAGAAGCAGATGGGACTTGTAGTTTTGCAACAGCTGGAGGTCCCCTAATTGCATATCCCTGTCCTAGGGTAAAAAGGTTAAGAGGCTGTTTTTATGCTGTATATGTGTAAAAATATTTGTGCTAATGTTCACAATCATACAGGGAAAATTGTGCTCTACTGGAGTACAAAAGCCGCCTGCACTCTAGCAAGGAAAGATGCTAGGCAGTAATAGCCAATTGCGTCCTAGCAGCGAAGGGCTTTTCAATTGAAGTTTTTTAAGCCTGAGGGGTATTGGCAGAGCTACACACAGCTTGAATGGTCAGCTTAATGAAGGGGTGAATCTCCTCAACGGAGACAAAAACTAGCAATAAAAACCTGGCAAAGTTCCTTTTTTTCCATTCATAGTTTTTATTTCGATCTTTAGCAAAACAGATGGTACATACAACAAAAAAAATAGCCTGCATAACAGGTGGAATAGTGACTTAACACATATCATGCAGCAGTGAGAACGAAGGAAAATTAGGTTCACATCAAAAACAGTCTTTCTCTTAGGACATTAGAAATCTGACCACATGGAAGACAGTAGTGCAAATAAGATGCAATATTCCTAAACATGTAGAACTGGTATGTAGGCAGAGGTCCAGTAAAGTAAGGCTTAAGCCAAAGGAGTGTTTTTTTTACAGGATATATACATATATTGGGTGTACGAAATAGGCCCTGATGAATGAGCAAGAAATAAGGAAGAAGACATATATACTGTATATACACATATATACAGGTGCTTCTCATAACATTAGAATATCATTAAAAAGTTAATTTTATTTCAGTAATTCAATTCAAAAAGTGAAACGCCTAAATTTTATATAGATGCATTACACACAGAGTGATATATTTCAAGCATTCCTTTCTTTTAATTTTGAGGATTCTGTCTTACAGCTAATGAAAACCCCAAATTCTGTATTGTAGAAAAATAAATATTACATAAGGCCAATAAAAAAAAGGATTTTTAATACAGAAATGTTGGCTTACTGAAAAGTGTGTCCATGTACAGTATTGTGTGCACTCAATACTTGATTGGGGCTCCTTTTGCATGAATTACTGCACCAATGCAGCGTGGCATGGGGGCAATCAGCCTGTGACACTGTTGAGGTGTTATGGAAGCCTCAGTTGCTTTGATAGTGGCCTTCAGCTCGTCTGCATTGTTGGGTCTGGTGTCTCTCATCTTCCTCTTGACAATTCCCCACAGATCCTCTATGGGGTTTAGGTCAGGTGAGTTTGCTGGCCAATTAAGCACAGTGATACCATGATCATTAAACCAGGTATTGGTACTTTTGGCAGTGTGGACAGGTGCCAAGTCCTGCTGGAGAATGAAATAAGCATCTCCATAAAGATGGTCAGCAGAGGGAATTATGAAGAGCTCTGAAATTTCCTGGTAGAGGCCTGCACTGACTTTGGACTTGTTGTGGACCAACATCAGCAGACGACATGGCTCACAAATCATCACTGACTGTGGAAAATGTTGCATTTCATTTGGAAATCAAGGTCCCAGAGTTTGGAGGAAGAGTGAAGAGGCACAGAATCCAAGTTGCATGAGGTCCAGTGTAAAGTTTCCACAACGTGCCAGGTTCTTGTTGGCAATGGCAGCATATTGGAAATACAGTATAGTGGGATAGATCTTTTGAAGAAGTGCAGGAGTCCCATACCAATGTATGAACAGTTTAAATCCCACTTCCTAATACCTGCTGGAGAGGGAGGATCAGTGAGCAAAGTAAAGGATACGGTCTCTCTAGATCATTTGCATAGATTAATTGTTGATCAATGCATAGGAGGTCAGTAGCGGGTGACACATTGTTGAAGATTGTGAGCAAAGTTGTTGGAATGGGGAAACCCAACCCCGATTTACTCTAATCAGCCTGATGGTGGTTAATACAAAGTTGCTAACCATTGGCCACTCTATGCAAAACTTTAAAATCAATGTTTTTGCCTTTGCATACACTTTATTATGCTGCGTACACACGATCGGAAATTCCGCCAGAAAAAGTCCGATGTGAGCTTTTGGTCGGAAATGCCGACCGTGTGTATGCTCAATCGGACTTTTGCTGGTGGAATTTCCGTCAGCAAAAAATTGAGAGCAGGTTCTCTATTTTTCCGTCGGAAAAAGTTCCTATCGGAAATCCGTTTGTCTGTATGCAATTCTGTACGATACGGAAGCGTTCGGTCTGGTAAAACTAGCGTTCGTAATGGAGATAGCACATTTGTCACACTGTAAATTTTTGGATCTTTTTAATGCTGCGCATTCTTTTGTTCTTTCTAATGCTAGAAGAATGAAGTTGTTTTGCTGCTGATATTCACACAGAGTTCTGACAAACTTATTTCTTTATTATTTCTTGTCATCTCCTTAATAGTATTTTTATTTTTTAAAGCCAGATCTCCATAATAATGTTTAGAATTATTTTTTATAGTGATTTTTTTCCCCTTTTTTATTTAAATCAAGATCTCCTTTTTTTGATTATTTTAAAATAATTTTCTAGTGATCTCCATCATTTTTTTTTTGTGTCAAGTTACCACAACAACATTATTATCTTTTTTTTTTCCCTCAAGGAGGTTGGTGTGCCTGCCTACTCACAAACAAACTATCCTTTTTTAATAAAAACACATAGGCAAGTATTTGCTGAAAACAAAATTACCATTTATTCTGGGTCATAACAAAAGAAAGAGGGAAGGCAACGCTGGAGAAACTGCAGATATTTGCAAAGCCTTTGGACCCCAGGGCACACATCAACTATTTGAAAAAGAAAATTGGTAGCCTGAGGCGTACATATGATAGGGAGCACAAGCTGGTCCTGGACTCTGAGAGATCAGGAACAGCAGCAGATCACATATATCTCCCCAGGCTGTGGTACTACAACAGCCTGCGTCTTCTGTCAGACCAGACTGAACCCAGGCCATCACACTCTTGTCTTGCACGCTTCCCTGCACGCTGTGGCTTTGTTCATCGAGTTGTGGCAGGGGGTGGAGGAGGTGGAGGAGGAAGATGGATAAACAAACTCAGAAAGGTGTGTATTTTATGTCAGTTGGCCACTCAACCCCACTCAACCCCTTATTTAGGGTCTGTAAAATGATGTTCTCACACTAATGAGGTGTTGGCCCTCCTAAATCTCCTGCATTTTCGGTGCTACTATGCAGCCATAGCCCTCTTGATTGCTGGGGGGGTCTCTCAGGGTCGCATGAGCATCCCGAATGAGGGCAAGTGCTGCCTCCTCCACGTTCCTCCCCTTCCTGGGCCTTTTGGGTGGAAGGCAGAGGGGAAGGACCTGGGATTGGGTCAGTCCACTTGGCCTGGCCACCTCCTGGCTGCCACTTCCCCCTGCCACCTCCTGGCTGCCACATTCCAGACCCTCATCCTGGCTGAGGCTTTCCTGTGTCTAAAAAAGGGACATGGTTTTAGTTTTTGCTTCATCAATCCCACACAATTTTCAGCTCATGAATGTTGCAAATTGAATGTTAATAAATAGAAAAGACTATCATTCTGACCCCAGCATTTTTCATTCTTGTCCCAATCATTTTTGGCCACTACTGTCTATTGATATGTAAAACACTTTTTGTTCAATCATTCATTTCTTATCAATAATAACATCTAGTTAACATCATTCATTTTAGGACAAGAAATATGTAGAAAAATACTAGACCTGCCTCAAGCTGGGCTCCTCCACTTCTTCCTGGATGGAAGGCCCAGGTTGGTCCTCGGAAGCCTCAGCTGGGGGGGGAGGGAAGTGTGGAAAGTGATGACCTCACTTCAGTCTGGTCTTCCAGAAACCGCATTTTATTGTAGTACCATAGATTGGGTACATACACGTCCTCTGCTGCTGCTCCTGACCTCTGGGATACCAGGACCCTATTACGCTCCTTCTTGTATGTGCTCCTCGAGCTACCAATTTTCCTGTCCAATAAATTGCTGTCTGCGTTGGGGACCTCCGTCTTCACATATTGCAGCAGTTTCTCCAGCGCTGCCTTCTTAGCTGGTTTGTTATTATATAGATTATGTTTGACTTGCCACAAACTGGGCAGCTCCCTTTACCTATCGATAAACTCAGGCTTTTTGAACGGATTCATTATTTCGGCAAGACAAAAAACAAGAGAAAAATACTAATGTCAGGCTAAACTCTCATAATCTTATCACAATATAGGCCTCAATCTAGAAGCAGTATAGGCCACGGATGCCCCAAGTTAAAATGTTACCTTCGTTCTCACGATCGGCACTTCCTCCACTCACAGATCGTACGTCCGATGCACGCGCCTTACGCTTTTTATACACTGTGCGAATGTGTGAAACTCCACCTGCGTTGCCCGCCCCTGACGTTCTTTCTAGCGTATTCTGCGCCCCTTCTCTTTCGGCGCAGTGGGAGAGGACATGGCGGAGACACAGTAGGTGCGTAATTCCAGTAACGACGAGGAAAGCCTGGAGGCAGAAACGTCCCGATCCCAGAGGAGATATAAGTCCTCAAATATATCCTTTGTAGAGATGGTGAAGATGGTTGACATCTTGAAGAGGGCCGACGGGAAGTATGGACCTTACCTGAACCCAAATGTGAGAAAGGCCAAGATCATGTCTAAAGTTGTGAGAAGTCTGCACAGAATTTTGAGGTACGGCGATCCAAGGAGCAATTGAGGAAACGCTGGTCAGACCTGAAATTGAGGGAGCAGGATCAGTACAGAAGGATCAAGAAACTGCTTCTAAAAAGTAAGTATTTGTTCTGTGTTCCTATTATTATTATTACTTGCATGCTGCTCCATGTGCTTTTCTTTACTTTTGTACAGTTTTAAATGGCAACTTTCAGGCTTGGGGGCACAGTAATCAGTCGTAGTAAACATTGTTCGTTCGCCCACTAATAATACAATGTTTTTTTCAGAAACAGGGTAAACTACATTTGGTCATGTCTATTTGTTTTAAAATAAGTTTAGTACATTGTTGACTAGATGTGTTTGTAAATAGAATGAAATGCAAACTTGATTCAGTGTAATGTAAGAAGAGGACACTCAGGAGCACTAGTGTGGGACACCAGAACAAACTTTTTAGGGTGTCCCACACAGGTGCTCCAGGGGATACTAGGGGTGTCTCCATGTGTGAGTATTGTCCAAAAAAAGTAAGTATTGCAGCTTTGGTAATGGAAAAAATCATGTATTCAGCTTGGAACTCTGCCAAAACAGACAATTGTACGACACTTCCAAGCAATGTTTCATATTCCTATTTCTGGTCTCAAATATCTGTGTGCTAAGTATACCTTTTGTTCAATTCTCATAGGGGAGAAAAGACTCGGGACGTCTGAGGACACCAGGAACCCCAACCTCATAAAGAAGGGGAACTCAGCACACCACAACCTGAGGATGTGGAGGAACAATAGGTGGATGACGTGGTTGAAATAGTGGCCCTAACAGGTGAGTGTGTGAGACCACAGCTTCAGGTAATAGATGTATGCCTGTGTATTTATAATACATGGTGTGTTTTTTGATTTTAGGTGATGTGCATGTTGTTGGAGAACAATCTCCTCATTTCACCAGTGCAAGTGCACAAATGCTAATCCAAGACATAATGGTGTGTAGTCGGGATTTAGACATTATAAAGCAAAAACAAACGATGTTGAACAAAAAATGAAGAACATGATTGATGTTCTAGGGAGAATCTAAATAACAACAAAATGACACCATTTTAGAAGTCTTTGTAGAAATTTCCTAAAGTTTTAACACATTTTAAAAGCCAAATTTTGAAGATGCACACAGTGTGTCAACATGTGCTATCTGCCATCATGGGATATCAATGTAAGTGTTTTGTTGGTGCAACCCCTTCCTTGCAACTCAAGTAGGTGAGAGGAAGGGGTTGCACCCCTAAAACACGTCCTTTGATCCCCCATGATGGGAGCTAGCACATGTTGACATTAGGCATGGGATCAGGAGGGAAATCCCCATTTTGAATCACAATTTTTGTGCATCTTCAAAATTTGGCTTTTACAGGGGTGACATCACCTCATCTGATGAAGGCAAGATCAACACAGTTTTGACATACTCATGTCTGATATTGCTTTCACTTTTTGTACGTTGAACTTTGTAAGTTCCAGAGTTGTGTATGTTATGGTTTGAAACATGCATGTTAAAGCAAAATATAAAACTAAAAATGTCAAACTTAATTAAACAAAGATGTATTTTTGGTGGAAAAATGTTTTACAACACATATGTGAATGTACACGGAGTAAAAGTTTTTATACTCAACAATGTATGGCTTCTTCTTTCAATGCTCAATACCAGTTTTTGTATTAAGTTGCAGCCTCTGGCCCAACTGAGGCCACATAATTTGGAGTATTTCTCCTTAAATAATTATGTAGACTACAGCATGCTAGCACTATGTGATTCAGTTTATACTCCGCCATGTTGATTGCCGTAAGGAAAAGGCGGAACCGGCTGGCCATTATACCAAACGCATTCTCCACTACTCTTCTGGCTCTGGCCAGCCGGTAATTAAAAACCCACTTCTCCGAGGTGAGGGTCCTCTGGGGGAATGACTTCATCAGATGTTCACCGAGACCAAATGCTTCATCTGCGACCAAAACAAATGGGAGTCCTTCCACGTTCTCTTCGGCAGGTGGCAATCCCAAGCCACCACTCTGGAGATGTCGGTAGAACTCGGTCTGGGCAAAGACTCCACCATCCGGCCATTCTTCCCCACGTCCACATATAAAAACTCATATGCCGCCGACACCACCGCCAACAACACGATACTATGAAACCCGTTATAGGTAAAAAAGTGGGGTGGTGGTACGATGTGGACATGTTTCCCATCAATTGCCCCTCCACAGTTGGGAAAGTCCCACCACTCGGCAAACTGGGAGGCCACAGTCTGCCATTCCTGTGGCGTTGAAAGAGACTGTGGAGTCAAACCAGAAAAAAATAAAATTACTACTTTTGCACATAACATTGCAAGCAGATTAGACACAAACATTCTTGGCCAACATCAGTATAACATTTATTTAAAGGAGTATTTAAAGACAAAAAGATAAAGTACACTTATCAGATTCCTCACACTTTCTGATGGCCCATTGTAAAAAATTTTAGAGGGGGTTCTAGATGAGTTTGGGACCCCAAAAAAACATTATGGCACTCTGCCTGAATTTAAGGACAACAATAACACTTGTACACATTTTAGGGGGTGTTTAGGGTAAAGCACTACTATGGAGCTGACAAAATATATTAAGTGACTGGGCTAGGTGTGTATGGGCCCAGGATAGCATGCTGGGGAGGTTAGGGAAGGCAAATATTCATGAAGGACAAAAAAGGAGCATTAAAAGCTTACAGCATGTATGAGGACAAAGGGGACATTCACAGCATATTACAATCATGGTAATTAGGGAATGATGAAAGAAATGCAATACATTAGCAAACATTAAATACATAGAATGTGATGTTAAAGGAGAAAACTTACCTTAATATAGTCCTTCTGCAGGACCTGTATAATGGCAGAACATGTCTTCTGGAATAATGATCCCCAGAGCCTGGGGGGGGGGGCTGTTGAGAACTTGAGGTCCTGCAGACTTCTCCCTGTCGCCAAGTACCGCAACGTGGTGACGAGTCTCTGTTCAGGAGTGATGGCTTGCCGCATGCAGATATCCTGCTTCGTAATATAAGGGGACAGCAAAGCCAACAGACGGTGAAAAGCGGGGTCCGTCATCCGGAGAAAATTCCTGAAATTATCAGGATTATAAATCTCCTGGATCTCCCGCAACAAAGGCATATGACAGAATTGGTCACGCTGGAGCAACCAATTCTTGGTCCATGAACTCCTCCCCGCCCTGTTCATGGACTGGGCTTGGGTCAAAGCAAGAACCCCAACACCAAACCCCCGCACAGCACGAACTCTACGACGAGTACGTAACCGCAACATGGCTTCAAAACGGTCGGCTGGTCAGAACGAACTAACAGAAAGCACTGAAAAACAGCAAGGCCTGAGAGCTGAAAATCAGAAACGAGTGGACAAGAATGCACTGAAAAACAAATATGTACTATAATAATACGCACTGAAACCCAGATGCGAACTGACTACACGCACTGAAGAACAGATACGAACCCACAAGCACAAACTGAAGAGCCGTAACGATCTGAAAAGCATGAGGCTGAAAAGCGCGAATCGTCTCTCACCAAACTTCTACTAACACAAGGTAAACATGAGATTAGCAGAAGGAGCCCAAAGGGTGGCGCCCTTCATATAGAACTTTACTTTTGTAGTGCCGTCGTAGTGTTGTACGTCACCGCGTTTGACGGTCGAAAGTTCACAGAACTTTTGTGTGACCGTGTGTATGAAAGCCAAGCTTGAGCGGAGTTCCATCCAAGGTTTTTTCCAACAAAAATTACGATCGTATATACACGGCATTAGTGTAGTATGGGATGACATTTCTAAGGCTGCATTTGACTTGCTTTGCGTTGCATTTATTTGCATTGCAGGTCAAACGCAGCAGTATTTCACAACATGAGTACAAGTGCCTCTATGCTGGACATTCACATGGCAATTTTTAATCAGTTTTCAATCAGTTCACAGTCAATCAAGTAATTATTAGAAACTAACCAATTTATCACTCACAAGTTCTACCACCAGAATTTGGTGTGTTTGTGAATTCAAAACTGGGCAATAAAGGCAGAGCTTCAATACAGTTTATTGAAAGATCTTTTCCAAAAAAAAAAAAACTGCAGCTATGTCTTTGAATAGAATTGGATTTTTCTGCCAGTATTGATTGGTTGCTATACACAGCTGCTCCAGATTCTGTATGCTCTGGTTTTAGTAAACTCCTCCCAATAGTGTTTATGAATGGAGGCGTCTGAGGCTGGCCTGGTTCACTAACATTATTGAGCGCATTGGCTACCTGATGGTGCTTTATTAAGCTAAATAACAGTCCACCAATCTGCCAATTATAGACGTACCATGGTAGAAAAGCAGTTAATGCAATGAATGTAAGTATGATGTACGCCAATGCGCCTGCGTAATGCACTGCACCAGAGATGGACCTTAGGGAGTTCCGCTCTCCCTGTTGGATATGTAGGATCCAGTAGCAACTGTGAAGGTGAACGGGATGCAGGTGGCTATTACCGCCAGCAATTTCTTTGAACTGGATTGGATTTTTCCACCAGTATTGATTGGTTATCATGAAAATTTGCTCCTGATACTGTCTGCTCCAGTTTTAGGAAACTCCACTGGTAGTGTTTGTGAATGAAGGGGTCTGAGGATGGGATCAATGACATTATCAAGCGCAATAGCTGTCTGATGGTGCTTTATTCAGTACCGATTATCAATGGCACTGGGTAGATAACAGTCCACCATTAGACTGTTTTTAGCTGTACTGTGGTATAAAACTGATTAACTGCATCCCTGCTGCCCTGGCATCACTTTAACTGAGCTTGTACATGGGGAGGGGGTCCTGCCTAATCATGTGACCGCTGTGATCGGCTGTCACAGTGGTCACATAATTGGGAGTTGGTCCCATCAGTTGCTGATTATTAGTACAGACCGAAAGCTGACTTTAACAGCTCGGTCTCTGTGCTGGGAGCAACCTCACTCTCAGCACAGAAACCTCTGCCAGTGCCAGGACAAGGTCATCTAGAGCCTAGGGCGAACATGCTAAATTGCACCCCTCCCCCCAAGATGCATTAGCGTTATGTGTCAGCAAAAATACCCTCCCCCCTCCAAAAAAAAATTTAAAAAAAATTGAGCACTAATCTTCATGCTCAACCCCTAAGCATAAATTCCCCCTTCTCCCAGTACAAATCCACCCCCTACTGAAATCACCCCTCCTAGCACAAATCCTCTACCTTTCAAATTTCCCCACCTAGCACAAATCCCCCCCCTACACACACACACACACACACAAATTTCCCCTCCTAGCACAAATACCCTCCCCCAATCGTCCCTACTAGCACAAGTTCCCCTGCCCCCCCCAAAAAAAATTCCCCTTTACCACATTACTCTGATAGCAGAAACCCCCCAAATCCCCCTCCTAGCAAAAATCCTCTTCCCCCAACCCCCCTCCCAACACAAATCCCACCCCCAAATCACCATTCCTAGCACACCTCCCCAAATTTTCCCTCCTAGAACAATTATTACCCCCTGCTGCGACGCCCCCCCCCCCAAAATTCCCCTTCTCAACACAAATCCCCCCCCCATCTCCTTGTTGTGCCCCCCCCCCCACCTTACATGATACCACAGTGCCCAGGGCAGCCGCCCCTTCCTTGTCCTGGCCTTGTCCTCTGCCACCCATAAACGTAGCCCAACCTCTTTGTCGCCACACATACATGGACAGCAGGAGGTTAATGCAATGCATGTTAACACATGACATAATGTGCATCAAAGCACAGGATAATGCACTTCACCAGAGATGGGCCCTAGGGAGCCCTACTCTCTGTTGGACATGTAGGATGCAGTAGCAAAAACACATGAAGGTGGATTAGAACACTAAAATCTTCAAGGTGACTGAGATCAGAATAAGGCACTATGACAGTGAGATCTTACTGCCGGAATGGCTGAATCCGGAGGGAGAAGGGGGTTGGGGGGCAAGTATTAGGCTGGTAGACTATGGCTCCTTCGCAATGTTCATGCCAGCTTAAATTTTAATCAGGAATTTTCATTAGACATCACTAAAAAAAGAGACGTCTCAGCAGCCGATTGCATGTTACAGTAAGCTGACTCATTGTATAATAAAGCAGCACTTCTTACCCAACCTTAGTTACTGAGATTCTGTCCATCCCGGCAACCAGTAATCATGGCGTATAAATATGATGATTCCGATACCTTAAATGTCATCAGATTAAAGAGACTATATGATAAGGTAAGCACTATTCCAGGAAGAGCACAATAGGATGTAAAATCGCTGGAAATGTCTCTTCGTTTAACATTTTGTCGCAGTCACGGAAGGGGTGTTCAGCTTGACATTTCCCACTCTTTGGCAGGTCCAATTATATCGTTTAATTGTGCACACCGACTCCAACATTACGTGAAATGATCTGCGCTATGTGTTTATGAGAATAGGTACAGTCATAGGAGAGGAATAGGATTCAAGGATAGGATTTGAAAAGAAACGGTAGAAGGGGATATGAGGAACCAGAAGTATTAAAGGGAAAGAGTAGAACGTTTTGGTAAGCATTATTTTTTGGAATGTGTAACTTAAGTCTATATAGGGTTGCCACGTCATCCCTTTGAACCCGAAAACATATAAATTAGACCCTATACACACAATTAGATTTTCTGCAGATTTTTGTCTTCAGATTTACCAAAACCATATAATATAAGGTCCAACCTTAAAGGGGTTATAAAAGTTTGTTTTGCATTAAGGTGAAAAAATACCCCCCCGTTTTACTTACCTGAACACCTTCATTCAGTCGGTGGGGACGTGCTGTCGCTCTCTCTACGGGCTCCCGGCTCTTGATTGGATAGATTGATAGCAGCGCAGCCATTGGCTCCCGCTGCTGTCAATCAAATCCAATGACACGGGCACGGGGGGGGCAGGGCAGAGTCCTGCATTCGGCCTCTATAGACCCGCAAGTTAATCCCCCGGGGGAGCGCTTCTCACAGGGGGTTATCTGATGTGGGGAGGAGCCGTGAGAGCCGCCGAGGGACCCCAGAAGAGCAGGTTCTGGGGCCACTCTGTGCAAAATGAGCTGCACAGTGGAGGTAAGTATGATATGTTTGTTATTTAAAACAAAAACAAAAAATTACCCTTACAATCACTTTAAGAGTTTCAATTTGTATACAATCAGGCAGGCCCTTGCACTTCATGGTTTTGGTAAATCTGAAGACAAAAATTTGCAGAAAATCTAATAGTGTGTATGGGGTCTAAAGGCCAATCTGAAGATAATCTTTGTCCGATGAACGATCTGCCGATCGTTAGTATGCTGCTTTTGACAGCCGATTACGAATTTTCGGCAGACAAAAACTGGATCTGCAGGCTTGAAAATTTTTGTCTGATGTGACCATAACGTAATATTTTCTTTCAATAGTATGGTTTTCTGACAAAAGAGCAAGAAGAGCAAGACTAGACATGCTCAGAAATGAAAGAACACATACAAAACAATTCAACACATTACGTCACTTCTGACGAATTCTGTCGTCAGAAAATTTACTGATGGTGAGTACCCTCTCCTTTTTCAATACCCTCTTCACTTTTGATTTGAGACTAGTACCAAACAAAAAACTGACGAAAATTCGTCCAATATTCTGACCGTGTGTACAAGGCTTAACACGGGTTCTGGGGCTGATTAAGGGATAATTAAACTCACTTAGTGCCTTACCTGCATTAAATTAGCCTCAGAACCTGCGTAATTGATATGTGCTGGGGTTTAAAGGGATAAGGTGGCAACCCTAGGTCTATGGAACACTTGCAATCCCGTTGCTGGCGAGTTGATGCTTAAAAGCACAGAGAAAATACTCACTTGCTACAAAGCATTGCTCTTGCACTGCCTGGATGAGCGAGGCGGCACTGCCAGCATCATAGGATGGCACCCAGAAGCAATAGAGTGATGACCTCCTTCATCCAACTAGCAGAGGGAGCGATGCATAGAAGAAGTATTAGCATAGTAGTAGAAGAGTATTTCTCTGCCATGTATGCCATTAATGCATGGCTAAGCTGTAACCTGGCCATACAGTAGTAGATTCTCGATTGAACATTAGTATGAAAAATCTCAATGCATTTGATGACTTGACAAATGTTGTTCAAAATTTTGTTTACTTTTGAAGTGGAAGTAAAGTCAGGATTATTCACCTCTACTCCAATGGTACGATGCCCATGGGGTTCTTCACCGGTGCTAGCTTCATACCGGTGTCACGTCACATTCGGCTACCCACCACATTTTGCTACCCGCTGGAGTGCGCATGCGTGACGCCGCCATATGCGTTCCAACACTGTTGTAAGACCACTTTGCCACAGGGTCGCTCGCCACGCTTCAGGCACGGCCTTGCTTCGCTCAGCATAATTATAATCTAACTCTATGTCCACTTGGATGGTGGGGCTTGAACCTGGACTCAGGGGTGTGGCCACAAAATTCTGCGCAAGCACAGATTGCCACAGTGTTGGAACGCATATGGCAGCGTCGTGCATGCACAGTCCAGCAGGTAGCCAAATGTGATGGGTCGCCATATGTGATGCTACACCGGCACCATGCCGGAAATGTAAACTGAGCTGCACATTCTGCTGAATACTGCGAGCAGGCAGGTAAGTTTATTTTGTTATAAGCAGTAAAGAGCCTGCCGGTTTGTTTCCTTTTTTGATAACTTTAGTTACAATTTAACATTATTTGTAATGAATGGACTTTCCCTAATAAACACCAAATAGATTTCGTACACATTTTATTTTGAATTCTTCAAAACTTCAGTTGATCATGAAATAGCAGATTCATCCAGAATGAAAAAGGGGGCACAATATGGGTCCACTTTTTTGAGGTTGTGGCCTCCCCACCACAGTTAGGTCATTTAAGTTAGCAGCAATAAAGTTATAGGTAGTTTAGGGTGGCTGCCCCTTTAAGGAAGTTGCGCTGAGATATCTGGGAGGAACCAATCAGATCGCAGGGAAAATGCTGAAATGAGGGGATAGGCTATAAAAAGGTAAGCAGGAGAGGGGCTTTTCCTCTTTCCCACTGGACCAAGCAAGAAGATTGAAGCTCCCTCCCGCCCCATTCGTGAACACCTGTTATGTGGTAGAATCACCCCGGATTCTGGGGGGGGACTGTTGTTTACATTATAATTCTGCTACTGCTCAAATTCTAATAACTGAGCAGATAGAAATCTGTTTGGTGGATTTATGAAGTTATGATATAATAAAAGAGTTATGAAATATTACATTGTTTAAAACCAATAAAGGTGTCGCGGCCAATTTCTTACCAAGAAAAAGGATGTTTGTGTTATTATTTAGTTAAATTGTATCTGGGGAAAGTTGTTGTGGGTGTGGCCTACAATCCAATCATTTTTCAAACTGTAGAGCAGAGCTCTTTTTTCTACCTGTGGCTCAACTGTCAAAATGTTAACTACCTAAATATATTTATATATTTCTAGGAAATTCTTCAATAAGATGAATAAGAGCCGGTTCACACTGGTGCAATGTCAGAGATTAGATGCGATTTTAGCCGTAGAGATCGTATGGCTGAATTCACATCAAACTCGCACAGGACCCTTTTTATTGTCCGCAGCAGAATCGGACCGCATGGGTGTTCACACCCATGCAATCCGATTCCTGTCCGAGTTTGCAGATCGCACTGCGATATGCGAACTGATTTGGGGGTGTCATTAACTTTTACCCGACACTCCCAGCAGTTCGCATAGGGCAGTGTGAACTGCCCCCGGGAAACATGCGATGCGGGAACCCGCAGTGGATTCGCAGGGTTCCCGCATCGCAGCAGTGTGAACCGGCCCTAATACAGTATCCTGTTTTTCACACTCTATTAAATTCCTTAACGCTGGCTTCACACCTATGCTAATTGGAAGCAGGTTTTTACCGCATTCAATTCGCATAGCAGATGAATGTGACCGGCTCTCTATGAAGCCGGTTCACATGACTCCGGGGCGGCTGCGGAGCGCACTGTGCGTCTTTGCCTCCATTTTAGGGCCGAATTCAGGCAAAGATTCCGCCCTGATTCGTCCCTGAAAATGGAGAACGGGGACGGACAGCGTTGCTGTGCGATCCACGCCCGGTTTAGTTGTGAACTGAGCCTTAAGGAATAAAGAAATCATTTTCTCCTACCAGTGTTAACAGTAAAGTGGCTAAAACATCAAACTTCATCTGTCACAGCTATAATGAAATCTCTCATTGGGGGTCCCAGGCGGCAGTCAAGCCCTGGTAGAGCATGAACCGTGCCCCACTCCACCCAGAACGAGTAATCCTTTTTGGGTGGATTTGCTTTCTTGACTACAGGAATCTGTTAATCATGTTCAGCTGTGGCAGTAGATAAACCTCTCTAATTACTTGCAGAGAAAGAGCTGAGGTTGCTAGGAGCACAATCAATGCATTGCAGCTACTGAAACTGCTGACACGCCATCAAAGAATGACAGCTAAAACAGTCTGTAACAATCCATCGGGCGATGTTACCGGGGTCACCTTTTCCAGGATGTTTCATGACAGCAAGAGATTGATGTTGTCCACGAACTTCTTTTTTAAGAATATTTCTTTTGTTCTTTCAGTGTAAGGCTCAGCATACTGTGCTGTTTATAGCTACCCTTCTTATTAAATCTTTTTGTATCTATAGCAGCCCTGTACTTACTGTAGGGCACATGTGAGGCAGCCTACGTGGGTAAGAGTGGTGCATAAGCAGAAGTTACCCGTATGCCGCGTACACGCGATCGGAATCTCCGTCAGAAAAAACTCGGATAGTTATTCAGACGGAATTCCGCTCAAGCTTGCCTTGCATACACACGGTCACACAAAAGTTCTCTGAACGTTCGACCGTCAAGAACACGGTAACGTACAACACTACGACGAGCCGAGAAAATTAAGTTCAATGCTTCTGAGCATGCGTCAAATTGTTTCCAAGCATGCATGATTTTTTGCCGAATTGCATTTTCAGATAGGAACCTTTCTCGACCGAAAAATCTCCCAATCTTTTGCTGGCTGGAATTCCGCCAGCAAAGGACCGATGGAGCATACACACGGTCGCATTTTCTGACAAAAAGCTCTCATCGGAGTTTTGCTGGCGGCATTTCTGATCGTGTGTACACGGCATTAGTGAAAATGGTGCATCATAGAGAATCGGTAGATCAGGGGATATAGACATCTGAAGTTTAGTAGAAACCTCAACTAGTTAAAATCAACCTCCCACATACCTCCCAGTCCTTCCTATAGTTTAGTGAGGCTGCTTATTATATTAAATCCCACATTTTTTAATAGTTCACCCTGGATGCATAAAGAAAATCAGCTCTGACTACTATACTCACCTTCAATCTGGAGCTGTCAGCTGCAGTACTTCGTCTTCACCACAAGATGTCCTCAGTCATGCAGGTTGAATGATACTCAGCTCTACAGCTCACAAGACCTTTGTGTGAATATCAAATTGTGAATATAAGAACAAATAGAAGAATAATTAATGTGGCATACTTAGTGTATTTGACGCCAATGGCTTTTTTAATAAAACAAAATAATTTTTAATAATAATAATGAAATGTATAATAATGAATAATAATAAGACCCATTTTACACTGGGGCCCTTTGCAGGCGCTACAGGGCTAAAAATAGCGCCTGCAAAGCGCCCTGAATGTGCCGCTGCTCTGTCTCCAATGTAAAAGCCCCGAGGGCTTTCACACTCGAGCGGTGCGCTAGCAGGACAGGAAAAAAAGTCCTGCTAGCAGCATCTTTGGAGCGGTAAAGGAGCCGTTTGTATACCGCTCATTCACCGTTCCTGCCCATTGAAATCAATGGGGCACCGCTGCTATACCGCCGGCAAAGCGCCTCTGTAGAGGCGCTTTGCGGTGGTTTTTAACCCTTTCTCGGCCACTAGCGGGGGGATAAAACTGCCCCGCTAGCGGCCGAGTACCGCCGCTAAAAATAGCGGCGCTTTACCACCGACGCCGCCCCTGCCCCAGTGTGAAAGGGGCCTAATAATAATATCCAGAAAATAAAAGTATAGCTTTTCTTTAAAGGTATAGTATACTTTCAATTGTTCTCGTTGTTTTATCTAATCATTAATGTAGTTATATTCCCTGTGTGGTTTGTTTGGCTTACCTTGTAATGGTGGGCTCACATGTTGTCGCAGCTTTTAGTGTCATGGCTGATCGATTCCCCTCTGTCCATGTATTCATTCACCTAACTTGTCCCTATTTACCAAAGGAACAGGCAGCTTCTTGTTCTGAGTCATGCAGCACCCAATCAATGGCTCACTATTTCCTCAGTGCTGTATCACAAAAGTTAGATTTCTTATGTGATAAAAACACATCTTCCCTTCAGTACTCTGCCTGCTTGTGTCTGTGTCAGATCTAATAACTGTATCACGTACCTGGTCGGAGGCCGAAATGATGAGAGGGCTCCCCTTTGCGGCTGAGTGTAGAGCACCCCCTGAAGGTGGTGATAGGGAGTGCTGCGCCCAAAGAAGCCCGGGTTGCCAGCTGTGTAGTTGCCTGATGATCTGATTTGATAAAGCACCAAATGGAGGCAGGACCAGACAGGAGTGTCAACAGGGCAGGTAACACCAAAGGTGTGCAGGCAAATCTTGACAGCTGAGCAGAACAGGAGGCAGAAGCCAGGACCGGGGTCATACTCAGGAGGTCAGTCAGGAACAAGGACAGGAGCATGGGTCATGCACAGGAATAGTGAATTCCATGAGAGCAAGTCGAGGTCACAGCCAGAAGAGAAGCCAAGGTCAAGGTGGCAAGCCGAGTCAGTAATGGGTAATTCAAGAAAACACAGGAGCACAGGATACCATGGGCTGACAATCATCCAGCAACTTGTGAGCAAGCTGTGCTTATAAAGGCCACTGGGCGCCAGAACCTGTCGTGCATTACGTGCACGAGTGCGTGCGCCCAGGCATCCACACACAATGTATCTTTGCGCAAATTAGCGCAACCACGTTGGGTATTGACAAATATGTCAGTTCTACTTTGATTAGTTCCCTTACAAACTGCACCAGCACTGGGCAGTGAGCCTCAGGGATTGTGGGATATGTAGTTTCTTCACAGGAAGTGTCAGTTCTTGGACTTCAGACAGATGTCATGCTTTAACCTGTGCAGTGCCAGGCCACATGCCTCATGTTTGATCACAAAAAGAAACTTCTGACAAAGGAATGTGAAGATTTCCTCCACTCTAGGCTGTGCAAGCAGGGCAACAAAATGACACCATGAAACTACATGATCAATGAACATCTTATGTAGGTGAAAAACACATGTTGCAGGTAGGCAGTTTTATAATGCCTTGAAATTGGTGGTCAGTAGAAAAATGCCCCTCACATTGGTGGTCAATAGAAAAGTACCCCTTACATTGGTAGTCAGTAAGATGCTCTGTTACATTGGTGATCAGTGGAGAAGGGCTTGTGGTTCTCAACCTCAGTCCTCAAGTACCCCCAATCTGCCATGTTTTGGGAACTTCCCTTAGATAAAATAGCTGTTATTAATACCATGTCATTGATATTGATTTACAGCAGCTGTGCAAAGTAAAGGAAAACCTGAAAACGTGGCCCGTTGGGGGTACATGAGGACTGAGGTTGAGATAGAGTTGCCACCTTTTCATCAAACCAAACCAAAATTGACAAATATGTCAGTTCTACTTTGATTAGTTCCCTTACAAACTGCACCAGCACTGGGCAGTGAGCCTCAGGGATTGTGGGATATGTAGTTTCTTCACAGGAAGTGTCAGTTCTTGGACTTCAGACAGATGAAATTGGTGGTCAGTAGAAAAATGCCCCTCACATTGGTGGTCAATAGAAAAGTACCCCTTACATTGGTAGTCAGTGAGGTGCTCTGTTACATTGGTGATCAGTGGAGAAGGGCCTGTGGTTCTCAACCTCAGTCCTCAAGTACCCCCAACGGGCCATGTTTTGGGAACTTCCCTTAGATAAAATAGCTGTTATTAATACCATGCCATTGATATTGATTTACAGCAGCTGTGCAAAGTAAAGGAAAACCTGAAAACATGGCCCGTTGGGGGTACATGAGGACTGAGGTTGAGATAGGGTTGCCACCTTTTCATCAAGCCAAACCCGAACACTTTAGCGGCCTGGGACACCTTTGGATGCCCCAAGGAGAGCAGTACTGTGGTGCGCATAGCGTGCTGCAACGAACAGTGTGGCCAAATTGGTCTTGTTGACATCATCACCCTGCACCCCAGTGATGCCGAACCTGCCCCCAGACAGCCGCCCGCAGCTCCCGGACGGCAACAGATTTGCGCCCCATTCCCCAAGATATCTTGGTTACTTGCAGAAAGGGGAGCTACTGCCCGGTCTGAATAATATGTCCAGGTTTCAGTCTGCCTGAAACCCGGACACATGATTCAAAACCCAGGCTGTCCGGGTGAATCCTGGGCAGGTGGCAAGCCTAGGTTGAGAACCACTGGTCTGAGATAAGAATCCTCCATTGCAGATGGCTGAAAGGTTCAGTGGTGTTAGTGCTCTTTGATCAAGAACCCCTAGAAACCTCTGGAGGAACCTTGCTTGAGAATGGCTGGTCTATACACTCGGCCTTCTCCTTCATATAGGAATAAACCCACACACTTGGCCTAGTCATATCTTCATATTTATGGAAGGGTCACTTGAGACACGTGCTTGATGGAAGTCACATATAATGTCCAACCACCCTTTTATCTCATGGCCTCCCTAAAAGTGCCTAGTCTATTCCTGCCTGCAGCAGGAAGTATACCCCCTACACCCACAGTGCAGGGCCCATTTAAATGAATAGTGCTGCTCTGAGCACACCCGGCATACATGCACACAGTTGTGGCACGCTAGTGTGGCAGTCAAAGGGTTAAAACAGGCAGTGAAGAGGTGATACAATGCCTCCTCACTGCCTGTCAAATGTTAGGAGCGATGCAAAATCAGAATCGCCCTTCAGACATCAAAGTGTGTGAATGAGACCTTAGCAGAGATAACTGCATAGTACACCAAGGCTTCATAGCCTGCATTTTATGAATGGGCTGTAAAATACAGGCCACAATGTGGAGTAACTTATTGGAGTATAGCAGGGAATGGATACTGATAGCCACTCCTCAGAACAAATCTATACATTGCAGTCTGACAAGCGAGTATAATTTGTGAGCATATTTTATTATTTGCATCTTGATCTGATGGAACCAATATTAGAAGCTGTGAAATTGAAAACGACCTAATTAAACAGCTTGCGTGATTGCCGTGTCACTTTGTCTTTATGGTAATTTAAAAAGCAGAAAAAGATTAAAAGTCTGAAGGAGACAACAAAGAGAACTCCAGAGCTTCCTTGCCAATATTTGCTAAATCTTTTACTGAAATGCCATCTTGTGAATGTGCTTTAATGTTTGTCATGAGCAAGTTTTAAAAAACTGGAATGCCAGTACAGTTGTCTATCTCTTTCATTGATACCTTCAAAGGAAACTCTGGGCAACAAGTAAAATCAATCCATTGACTGTGTATGCCATCCAGGAAGCACTGCAGCTGTGCTAAAGTCAGACGGCCATTTAAAGCGCACACAAACCCAAAACCCAAAATGTAATATACTACAGCTTAACAGTCCTTGGTGTGGTCGCTGCATTACTTTTCTTTTTCAAGCTTCTTTCTGCTTTGTTTTCACCTGCTAGTCCTTTGAACAACACTTCCTGTCCCTGAGTGGCTATGTAACCCCTCCCCCTATCTATGGAGAGCCATGGTTGTTACTCTCAGCTGCTCTTCTGATATGGACTACAGACATGTCCATCGATCATAATCCTCATTACAAGGAGGGCAGGGAAATGGTTAATTTATAGAAGATAGCTTGGAAGGAGGATAACCTGCAGTGCAGCTCACAAGAAGTGCCAAAGACAAATATTTTCTGTTCTTGTTGAAAAATTTTCAGAGCATTTGTTAACCCCCAAAAAATGGTTAAAGCATTTTATACAGCACAGTGCTTGTGCTGCGTCATTTGCCCTCCCCTCTGTAAACTGACCACGGTGTATCATGGCTGCTGAGCCCTGACCCCGTGGTCAGTTTATGTGCCTCCGTCATCCGCAGCCCTGCTGTTTCTCATCTGCCCCCTCCCCGCCTTTCGGCTCCTGTGTCAGGGCTTGCCCGCGCCCCTCCAACTAATAACATGTCTTACTTTAAATAATCTGTTCTTTCTTCTGAGGATGCGTCTCCATGTGTGTGTGTTGTATAAGAAAAACCAAAAAAATTGTATATTCCTTATTTGTGAGCACTGATCAGCGGTCACGTGATACGCCGGCTCTCTCTTCCTCCCCTCCAGACTGACAACAGCGAGGGAATCATGGCCACCCTGTTACAGGTTTCCTGTAACAGGGTGGCTCATTTCTCTCGCAACATCCTTTGGAGCCACAATGCATGCAGGGACTGGAGTTGTATCTTTATACACTGTGTGCATCGGTAGAAACACACAGCCCTGTAGCCTAGGATAGCAAGCCCCTGACCCTCCCTTATCCAAGATAACAAACTGACTAGAGACTGCACTACCCACGGTTAACTCTTCCCGTTGAAGCAAGGAAGTTCAGGGAAGTGGCATTGAGGGAACAGGAGCCAGCACCAATGAAAGTTGTAAACTACATGTGCTGGGGTAAGTATTTTAACAAAAAGTTTACTGGGGATTGTTTTTTTTAAATAGTGTTCAATGTGTTAAGCTAAAAACCCCGAGGGTTTAATACAACTTTAAAGTGGTTGTAAACCCTCACATATACCCAGTGAAGTAACTGGCCTCAGAGATTAAACAAATCCTCCTACATTAGTTGTACATGTTTATCTGCAACCCTTTCTTCTCTACAGCCGTTAAAAAGTGTTGAATTCAAAAGCTTGTCTGAGAGTTCAGAAAAAAGGGGGTGGAGAGCTGAAATTACACTCTGCATTGCTCAGTGAGGAAAGCTCTGACAGCTGATTGGAGTGAAGGGACACACCCCCCTTCACACAGGAACAGAGCTGGGGCTGACAATCTGCTGGAGATCCGTCCCTTGTCACCATTTTTCTCTTGGTGTCAGGAAAACATTTCAGAAGTGACTCCTACTGATAGCAGAGGAATGAAGCAGCAGACAGAAATGACACTTAGTGCTCTGGATAGAGACAAGTACACATTATAGAAGGATATGCTTTGTTCATATTTTAATTCTGAGGTTTACAACCACTTTAAGTAACACAATTAGGTCATCTCCCTGCCTCCAGCCTTTGATTGGACAGAAGTAACATGCTGATACTGAGCGCTTCTCTCTGCTTTCTCCTCCTGTCTGCATTCTTCTTATCGGCACATGTAATATCGGGACATTTGATTGGCCCCAACTACTGCCCCTCCTTCTCCTAGAATGCTGCTGTACGGAGGCTGATATGTCAAATTAAGGTGCTTATATTAGTTTAATTTGCAATACATTTAATTTAAAAGCAGAGCATAATGATAACATCATGACTGTCATTGAATGCAGAGGACTGGCGACATCTAGCGGCAGAGGAGACTTACTGCGAGGTACAGCCTTGGATTGAAGGTAAGTACTGATGCAAAAGCGGCTTATTTATTTTGTTATTTTAATGAGATATTTCATTTTAATATTAAATATATACTGTAACTGCATACATTGGTGATTTTTTTATATCTGTTCTGAGTAAATCTTCTCTGTCAACCACAATCTCGCTATTTCTCTAAGCAATTTAGGCCGTTCACGGCGCCATTGACAGGAATGGGTGCATCAAAGCATGTCAGGCACTGCTGATCGGAGCATCCAGGAAAATGAATGCTTCCCTAAACACTTGCATTAGGTCACTTGGTCATTATACGGTTTCGTTTAGTCCTGGGTGTTTGGGGAATGCTCAGATGCTATTAGAAACACGTGATGAGCGACCCGTTTTGACACCCGTGTACACTTAGCCTTCCATAAACTACTTCATGAAAAATACATGGGTTATGTTCATGGCTTTTTAACACCAACAATTGTGCCGCGCCTTTCCAAGTATGAAACTCAAAAATGAAGTCAACCAAAGCAAATCTGCGGAAAACTGTGCTTGTATGTCCATTAACGTCAAAAGAGATAATCCTAATTTGTATCAACTACTCTCGAAAAGCTCATTGTGTTTCTAAAGCTACAGTGATCTTCGTCCTGCTTAATCAGCAGTCCATCAAAGTGCATATTGATGAGTCCTACCGCAGAAGTCTGCTCTGCTGGGACTTGGCTTCGCTGTTGTCCCTGGCGTAGAACAGGTTATTATTCAGGATAATAGTCCTTCATGGAGGATAAAGGAGAATTAAGTGACTTTCCTTTTTTTTAAAGCCCAAATCTTGGCTGAAATTCAGTGTTTTTTTTTTTTTTTCGGAATGGTCCCCCATTCATTTTTTAAAATATATATTCCAGCTCTGGATGAAATACTCTCTGGCTCTAGCTCCCCGCAGTAATTCCTTTTGCCTCTAGATGTCCTTAGTCTTCTGGTTTGAATGACGCCCAGCATCATTGAACATGGAGGAATGAGGACTTCCAGTGAGTGCAGAGCACCATGGATCTGCTACCTGGAGAGGAGAGGTTGTGGCTGCATTTTCACAGTGTCCTCCACTCACAGTGTGAGGATACAGAGTGCAGCAGTAACATCATCCCACCAGTGCTGTCTTCTGCATCATTTAGGAGCGTCTGGAGAAGATCCAAAGAGGCTCCTGTATGTCACATGACCGGCCTTAAAATGTCTGCAAAATGTAAGTATTAAAAAAAGCATAAAATACAAACCGAGGGGGCCTCTTGAGGGGCAGTTGACTGGCGTGTTTGTGAGTGTTGGGGGAGGGGGGGTAAGGTTGGGCTTAAAGCCCTTTCTGTTGGCTGCTATACAGGAACTTTTATGGAATGATATCATCACTTAGAGCAGCGTTTCTCAACTTTTATTCAGTCAAGGCACCCTTTAAAAATGATGGCCAATCTTGAGGCACCCTTTACAAATTATGGACAGTCTTGAGGCACCCTTTACAAATTATTGCCAATCTTGAGGCACCCTTTACAAATTATGGCCAATCTTGAGGCACCCTTTACAAATTATGGCCAATCTTGAGGCACCCTTTACAAATTATGGACAGTCTTGTGGCACCCTTTACAAATTATGGCCAATCTTGAGGCACCCTTTACAAATTATGGACAGTCTTGAGGCACCCTTTACAAATTATTGCCAATCTTGAGGCACCCTTTACAAATTATGGCCAATCTTGAGGCACCCTTTACAAATTATGGACAGTCTTGTGGCACCCTTTACAAATTATGGCCAATCTTGAGGCACCCTTTACAAATTATGGCCAATCTTGAGGCACCCTTTAAAAATTATGGACAGCCTCGAGGCACCCCATTCTAAAATGTAAAAGCTATTCTAATAGTTTCACATAATGCAGAAACATCCACAAAACCAAGTAGGACACCCAACGTTAGAGGTCATTTATTCTTCCAAAGTAAATACACTTTTGCAAACTGGTACTGACTAGTATGCCAATGTTTCTCTTCTCCCTCAGTTTTTCTCCATCACTCAGCTAATGTGACCCCAACCCTGATGGAGAGGGGCAGGGGAGGGTCAAACAACCCTGATGTAGAGGAGGATCTAAGTCACCTGCTATGCAGGTAACTGACATCCTCCTTATCAACTGCTGATACCACTGGCCGTTAGGACGCCGGCTGCTAGAAGGTTGTAATGGTTCACAATGAAAACCTGTGACTTAGTGTAACTAAAAAGGCAACCTTCATCCACACGCCGGCTTGTATACAATTTAAGGCACCCCAGGGTGCCTGGGTACCCTGGTTGAAAAAGGCTGACTTAGAGATACTACTCCCATCCTAGAGGGAACCATTCTCTGACTTTCTCAAATTGCCCCAGACCTAGCATGGCCAAGAAATGTGGAAAACTTCATCTGGATGAAAGCCATGACTTTCCAGGCTGTGGCTTTCCTGACACGATCCCTTAAAGGTAACCAGACATTATTTATGGACTGGGTAGCAATCATCAGATCTAAAGCTGATACAACCAAAACTGCCTGTATTCAGTCAGGCAGGCCCTTGCACTACATAGTGTCCTGTCCAGCCCCATCTAGCCTCTCGGCTGAATGGAAATCCTGTGTCCTCCACCCACAGCCAGATGACAGAGCCCCATGCACTGTCTTGGACTAAACGCCCAGTGTGCATTGGGCCTTTCAAGGAGGAAATAATTGGGCATGACTGAGCCCAGAATTCAGAGAGGTCATCATCCCAATCATCAGAGGGATGCACAGAGGAGGTTTTTCTGTCTAAAAGGTATCTTGTGTAGGATTTAAAGCCACATTAAAGTCTTGTTTTTTTATTTTTTTTAAATAACAAACATGTTATACCTACATGCTCTGTGTAGTGGTTTTGCACAGAGCAACCCAGATCATCCTCCTCTTGGGTCCCATGCCAGCGTTCCTGGCTCCTCCCTCCTTCTAGGTGCCCTCACAGCAAGCAGCTTTCTGTGGGAGGACCCAAGCAGGCGTGTGTCCATTCACACATGGAGCCACAGGTCGGCCCCACCCCCTCCTTCTCCTGATTGGCTCACTAGCTGTGATTGACAGCAGTAGGAGCCAATAGCTCTTGCTGCTGCTAAAAGGCAATCAGGAGCGTAAGTCCCCAGAGAGGTAAGGCTATCATGGACATTGCTGCATCGAGAGGGGGCTCAGGTAAGTATTAAGGGGGCAGAGGGGGACAGTTGCACACAGAAGGCTTTTCACCTTCATGCATAGAATGCATAAGGGTGAAAAACCTTGTGCCTTTACAACCTCTTTAAGAGCCTGTTCACACCACATGCAGTGCAGTGTTTTTTTTATGCATCAAAAACGCATGGAAAGTTGGTTATATGGGTTCCGATGGCATAGTTCACACCAGTGCAGTGTGTTTCCTATGCTTTTCAGTTCCAGAAAAAAAAGTACAACAACTTTACAGGAACGCAGTAAAAAAGAATCAAAAATGCATCAAAAACACACCGGACCCCAGTACAGTGAAAAAAACAAAACAAAAAAAGCATCTGAAATGCATCCGTAAACGTTTTAAGAACACGTTAAAGACGCACATGCAGAAACGCATCTGAAACAGATCTGGAGGACGTTTTTGTGGTGTGAACGAGCACTAAAAATGTTTAAATTGTCTGTTTTGCTTTAGCACAATAATCTGCTTTTTAATCACATCAGAGTTTTTACACTTCTGACAGCTTACCTATTGATTTATAAATTTGGAATCTTCATAAGGGAGGATTTACATGTTAAGTTGTCTTCCAAAATTAATTAAAGAGCATTAGCACAGTGCTCGTGGTTGTTGGCAGATGAGGTAAAGGAGACTGTAAAATCGATCGATGTGTATGAAATGTGCCCAGTGCATCTGAAATAATTATATTCCTGAGTTTGAGCTGTTCTACAAACTCGGACAGTAATTACACTGTTGAATAGTGACTATAAATCTTTAATCATTTTAATGGAAACATTATTATGAGTTTCACAGTGACGTAAAGAGAAGGTACAGCCAGGAAAGCAGCCTTCTATCTGAACAATTGTGTGGTTACATAATATACAGGTGACAAGAACACAAGCATAGGTGTGTGCAGCCCATTGCATTAGGGTGTGCATCCCCAAGCTCAAACACACGTGCTTGTGTCTACATATATATAGCCCTGGCACATTGATCTCTCCACTGCCGCGATAATGCTGCTAATGCGCACTAGGTGATTAGGGTGTGCCCAGGCACATCTGCCACACCCTGTGCGCACATCTATGGACACAAGCATCCACAAATGTCTTCTTGTATGCTGTCAGAAGTAATATCTTTATCAAATAGTAGTGGGCAAAGGGACCGTTTACCACCCCCACCCCCCATGATGTCCTTCATGTCCTGCATCTGCTTTCTTGACATGGGATGAAGACATCATGATAGTCTGTCTTCAGGGCTTACACCATATCTCCCAAATTTCTGAAATGGAAAAACAAACACCTTTGTGCACCAAAATTTGTATCCAAAGCTCCTTTGTCACATTACTGGCCATACTTCTCTGATAAGTAAAAGAAACACACATGTTCATGAACTTACATACACCTACCTTGGTCATCATCAACAAAAATTCCTTTGTACTAAACACAGATCACTGAAAAACTTTACCAATGTGTATCTAAGCCCAAACCCCAAAATGTAATATATTGCAGATTACTAGTGCTTGGTGTGCTGGCTGCGTTTGTTTTCTTTTTTTCAGATGTCTTTGCTTTATTTTTACCTGGGAATCCTGCAAATATCACACTTCCTGTCCCTGGTTGGCTGTGTCACTCCCCTACTAATCTATGGGGGTCATGGTCATCGTCCTAGGCTGCTCTCCTGGTATGGAGTCCAAGTACGTCAGTATCCTTTCACCTCCAATACATAGAGGGTGCACCAATTGGTATTTTACATAAGATCGGAACAAAGGTATAATCTAAAGAGCAGCCAGGTGCATCTGCATATTCTATTAGGAAAGAGCATCAGCATTAAGTTTGGCATATTGTTTGCTATCAGTTCAGCTGGTCCGTTTATCCCATGGGAGAACAGCATAGTGACTTTTGGCAGCCAGAAAATTAGCAAGTCTTTAGTTTACACTCTAGTTACCATTCCAGACATCCTACCTTTCTATCCCTATCCAAGTTCATCCCCTAATAAACCAAAAACCGAACAAAGCTCTCTGGACTGGTTCTAGACTACTCATTGAATGCCAGAAAATTCCTGTTGCCTTACTGCCGGTTCACACAGGGGCAACACGACTTGTAGACCGACTCACAGAGGCGACCTGCACACGACTTCAGCGGCGACTTGCAAAACGACTTCTGTATAGGAGTCAACGCAAGTCACCTGAAGTCGCCCCAAAAGTAGTACAGGAACTTTTTTCTAAGTCGGAGCGACTTGAGACACTCCTATTATAACGGTTCCGTAATAAAGAACGCGGCGCAACTTGTCAGGCGTCTAAGTCGCCGGACAAGTCGCCCCTGTGTGAACCAGAGCTTACTGTGCATGTGAAGGGGACCCAAAAATGCAGCTGCCCTTAAGGGGATTAGCGCTATATTAAAATATTTGTTTTCATCTTTTTTATTTTTTGTCACATCTAAGTGAGATGATCTCCTGCAGCTGTTTCCTGTCTACATGCACTCCAGCAATGGCTGCATGGCACTTTTCAGGGAAGGTTTCCTGCTGGTAACAACCATGGACCAAGCCTGTGTAATGCATGTTAAAACTGTCGCTTGTAGTATCCACCGGAAGCCTGTGCAACAATCCATGCGCATAATTGGGAGACAGAATGTTGTCCCCTATAACGGGAAGTGGCTGAACATGAAACTTATGACAGGGTCACCAAAGCTTAAAAGAATGCCAGTGGCAGTAAGAAAAACAGAGGGATTTGGGTAAAAAGACTCAAAACATGAATAAAAGCACAGTAGAAAAAGTAAATATCTAGGGCAGCCATTGTAATTCAGGGTTCTATAGAACCCTGGGGTTCCTCCAGAGGTTGCTAGGGGTAGGGGTTCCTTGAGTTCACCTATCACTTGATGCTGCTTGTAGGTTCCAAGGCCAGCACCACTGGGCAGAGCCAGCGGCATGACACCAGAGATCTTTTCAGCTGTCTATAAGGCCTGGTTCACACTAGTTTGACTTGTGATGAGACTTGAGAATCGCATGAGAAGGGAAATCTCATTGTTTTCAATGGTGCCTGTTCTAATCAATGCAACTCAGGACGGTGTGATTTTGGAAAAGGTTCCTGCACTACTTTGGTTCGATTTACCAGGCGTATGGCCACATAGAAGATATAAAGTCGCATAAAAGTTGCACCACATAATCGCAGTGTAAATTCCATCAAAGCCACATTGCAATAGTATGAATCAAGCATAAGGGGGGAGGGGGGGGGCAATCTTTCCACTGACTTACAAATTAATTGGTTTTAGCAGGGGTTCCCTGACTGAGACCTGAAAATTATTTTAAGGGTTCCTCTGGGGTAAAAAGGTTGAGAAAGGCTGATCTAGGGAATAGGAGAAATTGAATTTTTACTACAGATTGTACATGTTTTATATTTTGCTAATTATTCTTAGTTTTATATTTATAATATGTCCTAAATAAAGGCATACATTCTACCTGTGATCGTCCACTTTTTTATCCCTATGACATCACCTTCATTTTATTCTTCATGAGTTTGGAAAGGTTTTTTATTTTTTTCTGGTAACAGAATCACAGTAAAATCTAATGATCCTTGAAGCTTGTCAGCAAGTGTGAATTATATGGAGACACAGTGTCTTTTCTACGGTTAAATCAAGTATTCAGGTTTCTGTTAGAATTGCAGGTCAGGTCATGCTCAGAAAACCATCAAATATTAAGAAGGGAAATTACATTGGAGCGTTGCCCAGATTCAAGAAGTTAGAGAGCACTTACTGGGCTTATTTAAGAAATCTTAATCTGTCCAATGACAGAGGATGGAATACTTAATGTAATTTGGAGCATCCTACAAACTTGGGTTCATAATGATAATGAAAGTCCACTTCTCCAAAAACCTCATCATACGTTTTCGAGGATCACTTTGTCATGGTCATTTTTTATATGGTTTGTCACATGCTACATTGTCACTGCTTTAGCAGGAAAATTCAAATTTGACATTAAAGTGAATCTGTACTCTATTTAAAGTGGAACTCTGGTATAAGTATACCTAATATTTGAAGGGTGCAATCCAGTGATATTAAAGGTCCCCACTTCCTCCCCATTGCAATGAGTAGACTTTAGTCAAAGCCAAACTTCTGTTCTGGAGTACTGTGCTGCCTAGGCTGCATGAGGTTGATAGCCCAGGGGGTGTGTTCATGACAGCCTAGACTTGCCCTGGCGTCAGTCAACCTGGAAGACTGCTGACATCTAGTGGCAGAAAAGAATTACTGTGGGGGATTCCTCCAGAATGAAGGCAAGTGTTGCAGCTTTTTTTTTCTTTTACATATACTTGGCTAGGGATTTTTTTTTCAACTACAATTCTGTTTCAATATTTTCAAAGCAAAAGTCCCATGTATGAGAAAGGATTAATTTGTGCTCCTCTCTGATTTGTTATTGGGCTCCCTTTCGATGATAAAGCTTCATCAACTGCCACCCACTGTCCAGTTAATATACCTTTGGTGACTACTATGGTAGCCTCATTGGGCAGACAAATGACAGCTGGCAGGCCTTAGCCCTAATGTCACGGATAATCAAGCCCCCATGAATTAAAACTAAATCAAAAAGAGGCACGGACAAAGCTTTTCTGGCTGATAAAGGAATAGTAGACATCTTGAGGACAGAGCACGTATTTTTTAAAGCTAAACTACAGGTTAGGTGAAACATTGGTCTAAAAGTGAAGTCTCACTGGTCCGCTCCCTCTCCCCAGCCTGTAACCAAGTTACAGATTTTTATCAGTACCCGCTCCCACTTGTGCAGTCTTTGCGTAGGCAAGGATGGCGTCCCCTGCCCCGCAGCCTCCTGGGGCACATCACATGTCCCAGGAGGATGCAGAACTATTTATAAAGCACTGTGTGTGGGGGAACGGCTGTGGTTCCTCAGGTAGCCACAGCCAGCACCAAGATGGTGGGCCTTGGGGACCCGCAGAGGTATGGAGCTGCTATGGGAAGACAGCACTGGAGCCCAGGCACTTGTAGGTATGTGATTTTTAAAATTCATCCGCTACTATACAATTAAAAAAAATATATATATATAGCTGAAGTTCCTCTTGAATTGTAAAGGCACAATAGCCCCCAATCAGATTCTATCCTGTTCTGGAGAAAGACAGATGGTGCAAAAAGTTTTTTTGTTTGGTTGTTAAAGTGAATCTCTAGCAATAACCTTTTTTTTTTTGGTTTTAGATAGAGTGGTTAGGGGTTAAGACCTTGAAGAACCAGAAGAGATGCCCCCGTTAGCAGATTTCTTTTCCAGTGACAACTGTAATATTTTGGATTTCCCATCACTTCCTGTGTAATTAACAATGGTCATTAGGACATATAGAGAGGGTAAATGTTCTCAATGAGGATGCAGATAAAAACTGCAATAAAAACTGATAGGTTTCTAATTTTGGTCCAATCTACCCAAAGCTAAAAAATAAAAGTTTTAGCTAGAGATTCACATTATAGAGAAGTACAGATGGTTCTTGATTCAGACATTTGGAAAATGTCGCCTGTTGGGTTAATTCCGAAATCTCATCATCATCTGTAGATGCTTGTGAACAGAACAAAATTTTGGGTCTTTTTTCAGAAGAGAGAAAGCGGGAAAACGTGATTTTTTTCATGCATTTATCAATCTCACTTCATTTAATCCTAAATAAAAATATAAAAAAAAATGGGAATGATATAGTTAAACTTTAAAATCACGTATGCTAGGACAAGTGGTCAGAATAGCTCCAGTATAATCACTCCTCACTGGTGCCTTTACCAGTGACCTTGAGAACTAAATATGACTTCCAAATGTTCTGTATCGTGTTTCCGCTCTTCAAATCAGATCTTCAAATGGAATACTTAGTGCTCTGTTTTCAACAAGCTTAAGAAGATCTCACTAATTATTACTCCCATAAATTACAGCTAATGTCATTTTCATTATATGCAGTCGGAGAAATCTTCAGTTAATCACTGGTTATGTTATTGGATTTTATAGGGTCTGCGGTATATTAGGGTAATAATTATACAGCAATACAATAAATATGAGACATTTTCTGTACGAGTTTAATAGTGGCACCAAGAAGCAGTGAGAGGTTTTGACTTCTGGCTGCCATCTTTTACAATTAGAGCAATTGGAATGTTACTCTTGCCTTGCAATTAGAGCTGGAATTATTCTTCTTGATCCCTCAAGCCAACAATCATGTGCGATCTCCCTTCTTACCCCAATTGGCTGGCTAACCTTAGTTTCACACCGCCATATGAGACAATACCTTGGCAAACATTTTGAGAGCCAAAATTGAAGCTTGATCCCAAGCCAGTTGTTGGTCCAGTTGACTTCTTATGCCGTGTACACACGACCGGACTTTCCGTCAGAAAAGGTCCAACAGAATCATTCCGTCATACATTCTGATCGTATGTGGGCTTTATCGGACTTTTTCTTTGTAAAATTCTGATGGACCTAGAAATAGAACATGTTTCAAATCTTTCCGACGGACTCAATTCCGGGAAATTCCAGGAAAACCGTTTGACTGTATGCTAGTCAGATGGACCAAAAACGAAGCAAGGGCAGTTATTGGCTACTGGCTATTGAACTTCCTTTTTCTAGTCCCGTCATACGTCATTGCGTTCTAAACGAACGGACTTTGGTGTGATTGTGTGAAGGCAAGTCCGTTTCATCTGAACTTCGTCGGAAAGATCGTCAAAGTCTACTCTGACGGAAAGTCTGGTCTTGTGTACGTGCCATTAGTTTGCAGACAACTGCTTCCTGCGGAACTTCAGCAGCTTTCTGACATTTACAGCACTTTACATCTCAGTCAACTCTGCTTCTAAAAAGACTTTTCAGCCCTGATGAAGGAGGTATTTTAAACCCCCAAAATGCATTGGGGGATTCCAGAAATTGCAACTTCCGGACACTTTGGAGTTGATTTACTAAAAACAAATACAATGTGCACTTTGCAAAGTGCAGTTACACTCTGCAAGGGCAGAGATTAGTAAATGAGCAGTTCTGCTGACTTCCATATTTCAGTCATGTGCTAGCAAAAATGCAATTTTATTATATTCCTTGCACATGATTGGGTACTCTTTGCAAAGTGAAGCTTTACTCTACTTAGCTCTGAAGCAACTGCTCCTGTAGAGTGAAACTGCACAGTGCACAATCTATTTGCCTTTAGAAAATCAACCCCTCTCTCTCTGCTACAAGGCAGCTTATACCCTCCTTCTGGAAAACCTTCATAGTACACTCACTAATACAGTGGGTTATTGTTGCCAATGATATCATGCAAATGGTAGAAATCCAAGCAGTTAATTCTGATACCAAGGATACATTAAATGGCCATGGATCAATATGGGTCCATTTCTCTTCCTCTGAACCCCAAAAAATCCCTTTTTTTAAGCCCCCACAATCAATAATTGACACTTCTAACCCAGATAACTTGGCAGATCCCCCCACAAGACACATCTCTTCAAAATTATACACCAGGTCAAGGCCTCTCTGTCTTTGCCTCCGGAATCTGCCTTCTCTTTTCCTGATCTTTGTTTCTCCTATTCTCAGTACCCTTTTCCTTCCTTGCACCCTGTGTTTACAAGTACCATTTTCTCTGTTACTCAATTTTTTGGGAAAAAATACAATTTAATGACTAAAAAAAACCCAAAATACAATATTTACCCCACTTTTTTTGTATAATGTGAAAGATGATTAGAGTAAATAGATACCTAACATGTCATGCTTTAAATTTGGGCACGCTCGTGGAATGGCGACAAACTATGAGAAATCTCCATAAGTGATGTTTGAACGCATTTACAGGTTATCTGCTTAGAGTTACAGAGGGAGTCTAGTGCTAGAATTATTGCTCTCGCTCTAACGTTTGCAGCAATACCTCACATGTGTGGTGCGAATACCGTTTACGTGGGCGAGCGCACGAGCATTGAGGGATGCGGGCGCGTTACGTTTTTCAAAAAGACCCAAAATCTCTTTAGCTTTTAAAAGCAAAAGATCAATAAAAGTCTAAAAATAGCAAAATGGTGGATACGGTATGCCTGAGAAGCACCAGCGAGCGGCGGAAGGGGGTGGAGGTACCCTTGCGCCGATTTGGAAACCATTCCAACAACTCATGAGCCGATCCGATTACTACACAGCCTGATCTAAAAAACAATATCAATACACCTAGAACGATGGCTAGAAGAAAAGGGCAATCTACTACTCATACGTCTGTGCTGCTAGCAATTCAGTTCTAAGTTTGAAGAGCCAGAGTGGGCGAGCTGTAGCAAAAATGTACAAACTGTGCAGGGAAAGCAATAATTAGGACATGAACAGATTGTCCTGGCAAGTTTGTTATACATGGGAATCTGTTATTGGCTGGACAGGTACATGTGTGCCTCCCCTGGCAACCTTGCTGTCCATGGCCTGTGTTGGCTAAGCAGAAATATGACCCAGCAAATAGTTATGATTCATTTTCTAAGTGAAACAAGGAGTCTGGTTCACTTCACTTTTTCCCCAGCTTTTATAAATCCCCGTAACACCCCCAGTAGCACTTAGATTGCCTAAGGTCAGAGTATATAAGAAAGTTTAAGGTGTTTAATTGCTCTAATGCCGCGTACACACGAGCGGACTTTACGGCAGACTTTGCCCGGCAGACGGGATTTCGTCGGACAATTCGATCGTGTGTGGGCTCCAGCAGACTTTGTTTTCTCAAAAGTTGGACGGACTTAGATTTGAAACATGTTTTAAATCTTTCCGTCGAACTCGAGTCCGGTCGAAAAGTCCGCTCGTCTGTATGCTAGTTCGACAGACGAAAAGCCACGCTAGGGCAGCTATTGGCTACTGGCTATGAACTTCCTTGTTTCATTCATTACGTACGAATTCGACGGACTTTGGTGGATTGTGTGTAGGCAAGTCCGTTCATTCGGAAAGTCCGTCATAAAGTCCGGCGTAAAGTCCGCCGAGCAAAGTCTGCCGTAAACTTCGCTCGTGTGTACGCGGCATAACTCATCATCTATAAGCAGTTTCTGGCATTTCAATACTGATGGGCCACACTGTAGCCTGCACACCTGACTCTCTTTAGGCACCTTTAAAAGGAACTCTCACCCTGTGCTTGATTAACAGATCCTTTCTGACTGCACCTTTGTGGCTACAATGCAGTTGTGTTTCTTCCTGGATTTTCAACTTCAGCCTGTGTTTTGGATCCTGATTTTATCTGTCACCTGCTTCAAACATTTGCCTGTCTGAACACTCTGTTTTTCAATTTGGTACAGTGCCTGGTTGCCTTCTAATCAGCTGTATCACCGAACTTCTGCAAGTTTCGCCCTGGGGTTTTAGCAGTGTAACATCTACATCACTGGCACTACTGGTGAAGAATTGATGACCCAGGGTTGGGCTTTGCAGGGAGTCTGACTCTTTTGTGAGACAGAAGATTTACTGACTGTGACCTTTTGTGGGTATCTCTTGTGAAAAGGCTGCGTGCTGTTTAAGTTTAGATGCGAAGCACAGCATCATAGCTGCGGCATGTGTGTAGCCATGACTGGCTGTATGTCAGTGTTTAGGCTAGTAGTTGGGGGGGGAGGGGGGATGTAAAACAGCGGCGCAACTGCCTGGTTTGATTTTCCTGCAATCCCACCATCGCACATGCAAATTAATCTTTAACCACTTGCCAACTAGGCCATAGCCAAATGATGGCTACAGCGCGGTCAGCTAATTTTGGGAGGACGTAGGGGAGGGCGCGCAGCCCGGGAACGTCCGTTACCGCCGGGTGCTCCGGATCTGGCGTGTCATGGAACGGGGTAAAGGGCCAATGACAGCAGCCGTTTACCACGTGATTGGACGGAGCGATAAATTGTCAACAAACTGGAGCATGTCTGGTTCAGCTCCTCTCCTTACACCGATCGGTACAGTGTGTGAGGAGAGGAGGGATCCGGTGCAGCAGCGCTTGTGGACTGGATCTGAAGTGCCCACAGTGCTGAACTGTGCCCATCCATGGCTCATCTGTGCCTCATATATGCCCATCCATGCTCATACATGCCCATCCATGGCTCATTCATGTCCATTTATGGCTCATTGATGCTCATCCATGGCTCATCCATGACTCTTTCGTGCCCACCCATGCCTCATCCATGCCACATCATTGCCCATCCATGCCACATCTGTGCTCATCCATGCCACATCCATGCCACAACAGTGCTCATCCATTCCACATCAGTGTTCATCCGTGCCACATCCATGCCACATCTGTGCTCATCCGTGCCACATCCATGTCACATCAGTGCTCATCCGTGCCACACCAGTTCAAATTCGTGCCATATCCATGCCACGTCAGTACTCATCCCTGCCACATCCATGCCACATCAGTTCTCATCTGTACCACATCCATGCCACATCCATTCCACCACAGTGACCATCAGTGCCTCACAAAAGTGTAATAGGTAGTCAAATTAGATTTGAAATGTATGCCCTTAGAACACCTGATGGTGCTTCCTGCATGTTGGGCTCATCCCTGCCCACCCATGCCTCATTCATGCTCATCCATGCCACATCAGTGCGCAACAATGCCCATCAGTGCTACATCAGTGCTCATCAATGCCACATCAGTTCTCATCTGTGCCACATCCATGTCACATCAGGGCTCATCCATGCCACATCAGTACTCATCCATGCCACATCCGTGCTCATCCATACAACATCAGTTCTCATCCGTGCCACATCCATGCCACTACAGTGCCTCAGAAAAGTGTAATAGGTAATCAAATTAGATTTGAAATTTGTGCCCTTAGAACACCTGATGGTGCTCCCTGCATATTGGGCCTTTGTATGTGGCCAGGCTGTGGAAAATTTGCACACATGTGGTATCGTCATACTCAGGAGGAGTAGCGGAATATATTTTGGGGTCTAATTTTTGGTATGTACATGCTATGTGTTAGAAATATCTTGTACTGTACATGGACAACTTTGTGTAAAAAAATGCGTTTTCATTTTCTTTCCACATTTTCCAAAAACTTTTGGAAAATATGACATGTTCAAAGGACTCATTATGCCTTATAGATTATACATTGGGGGGGGGGGGTTTACTTTGCAAAATTGGGTCTTTTTTGGACGTTTCCATTGTCCTAGTGATCCAGGGCCTTCAAAAGTGTAAGAGGTAGTCAATAAATTAAATGTGTAATTTATGTCCCTAGAACACCTTATGGTTCTCCCTGCATTTTGGGCCTCTGTATGTGGCCAGGCTGTTAAAATGTCAAAGAATGTGTTTTAAGGTGTAGTTGCAAGTATGCATATGCTGTGTATAAGAAATAACCTGTTAATATGACAATTTTATGAAAAAAAAAATCCTAATTTTGCAAAGAATTGTGGGAAAAAATTACAACTTGAAAAAAAACTCACCATGCCTCTAACTAAATACCTTGGAATGTCTACTTTCCAAAAAGGGGTCATTTGGGGGGTATTTGTACTTTCCTGGCTTGTTAGAAATGAGGTCATTAGTTCATCAGATGTGATCAATTTTCAGTGATTGGCACCATAGCTTGGAGACTCTATAACTTTCACACAGACCAAATAATATACACTGATTTTGATTATTTTTACCAAAGATATGTAGCAGTATAAATTTTGGCCAAAATTTATGAAGAAAAATTACTAATTTGCTAAATTTTGTAACCAAAACAAAGAAAATGCATTTTTTCACAAAAATTTCGGTCTTTTTTTAATTTATAGTGCAAAAAATAAAAAAACCCAGTGGTGATTAAATACCACCAAAAGGAATCTCTATTTGTTTTTAAAAAAGGACAAAAATTTCATATGGGAACAGTGTTGCATGATTGTAATTGTCACGAGAGCTACGTACCTGATGTGAGACCAAAGTAGTGGTGAGGCCTCCCTTGCGTCTCGGGTCCTTGAAGCCTCTGGAGATGGAGACAGAGACTTAGTGGACACCGAGTGGAACGGGTGGCAGGGTGTGGAGCACCGTGCAAGCCTTAGTCCGAGATCCGAGCCGAGGTCAAGTCCAGTTAGGCAACAAAGTATAAAAGGGGTAATCAGAAGAAGAATAGTAGAGATCCAAGCCGGGGTCGGTTCCAATCTGGCAGCTGAGTACAAAAGGGGCAAAGAAGTAGAATGGTTAAAGTACAAATCCGAGGTCAATGGCAAGAAGTAATCAAGAGTAGTCAAATAGGTTTCCAGGTCACAACAAGTTCAGACAGATCACACACTAGCACAGGAACAAGGGGGGACTGAAGATAATCCAGCAATTTGGCAGTGTCTGGGTTGGGCTTATATAGGGACGTTTGAGGTCACTTCCTGTGCACCTCCTGTGTATTTTCCCGCCTATTTCCATCAGGTTGAAGTCACTTCCTGTACGTGTCCTGGGCATTTTCCTGCCTTTTTCCATTAAATCTTTTGCGTAGGTGCTGTTTAGCGCACTGAGGCGTGTTTGGCGCATGCTCAGTTGGCACGGATTTCCTCCTGCGGCAACGCACCATTGGTGCATCCGTAGTAAGCCCTGGACTCTTACAGTAATTGTCATTCAAAATGTGAGAGCACCGAAAGTTGAAAATTGGTCTGATTAGGAAGGGGGTTTAAGTGGCAAGTGGTTAAAGCAGAGTCTATCAAAAAGAAGAAGTTCCACTTTAAGCCCTCCTCTCCCCCTCCTTCCCTAAATGGCGTGGGGATTTTTTGACAGGTACCTGCTCCCACTTCTCCTCGGATCGCCTAGTTGATCCGACCAGAAGTTCTCCTCTCCCCCTCCCTCCTCGCAGTCACCTGAGACACGCCACACATCCCAGAAGACTGCGGGACCATTCACAATGTGTCGCTCATGCATGCGCATTGGGCCCCCCGCCTGTGAAGCCCAAGTTGTCACAGCCAGGTGCCCACAGTTGAGATGGCGGCACCAGGAACACAAGACGAAGGGAAGGGATGGCTCAGGTGAGCAGATCACTGGATTCTGGGACAGGTGAGTGTCTGTTTATTAAAAGTCAGCAGCTACAGTTTCTGTAACTTCTGACTTTTAATAAACAAAAATGACTGGAGTTCCCCATTAAAAAGATTACATTACACTGCCAAGTCCCATTGTTGTCACCATCAGAAAATTGCTCAAGATACACGGTCTTTTAGGAAACTAAATTTCATTAAATTAGGGTTTAGATCTACTCTTTGTTCCTTACCCTCTAAGCTAATATTTCCAAATCTTATTTAGAGAGGGAATCTACAGACAGAGTATTGCATCCACATCTCTAGTAAGTGGTAAATGGAAGAAGTTTAAAGGGAACAGATAAGAACCTGTCCCTTAGTAATAGATGGGACTTTTACAGACAGACATATGCATCTTTAAAAGTCCCAACTATTACTAAGGGACAGGTTCTTCTCTGTTCCCTTTAAACTTCTTCCATTTACTTCCAAATCTTATTGTCTTTTATATTCCTAAAAACAAAAAAAATCTTACCCAGTCCCACTCCTACCTATAATTCATTGCAGCTGTGTGGATTGGCGGAGTCCCTCTTGTAAAGTTTTTGATCAGTTGTTCTTTGGAGTCCGCTTTACAGCTGACTGATGCTCTGAAATCGCATTACAATTGGACTGAAACGCACTGAAGAAGAGTTAATTTAATAGGGAACATTTCCGACTCAAACACGCTCTGTCTCGTCCAATATTACCTTGCCACTTTGATTCTAAAAACAGATATATTTTATCATTAGTAGGACACGCGTCTGCGAGACTTGAGCATTCCGGGGGATGAATGTACTCAATTAAATTGCTTTTGTTGAATCTCTGACATTTCAGCTGAGCAAAAAAGCATAATATAGCCTCCTCAAATATCTGATAAATAATGGACTGCCTTTCTTTAAGAGCACCAAAACTTTTTTTTTCTTTTTACCTCGAACGTTCTGGCGATTTAGTGGCATTTTACGAAATGTTTGTACCTTATCTCTTCTAAGACTTTGAAGCTGCCAATTGGATCTGATTTGTCTGATCAAAGGAAAACACAGCTGCTCATCAAGACTGAGCATCTCGTTTAAAAGGAGACTTTAGGAATTATTATTTCTCCTGCTGGATAGGCATTACAGTCTGCATTTCATGTGCACTCAATAGCAGAATGTCAGTCGCAAAAAAAGGCAGTATTTTTATTTTTTTTCAACTGAGATGACTAAATCTAAACAGTTAAGATGGAATTAAACCCTCCTATCTGTTACATCCAAGGTGTTTTTTCTCAGAGAATAGGTGCAGGAACCATAGCTTCCAACTGTCCCTGATTTCAAGGGACTATCCCTGATTTGGAGCAGTGTCCCTCTGTCCCTCTTCCCCCCTCATTTGTCCATCATTGTGCTCTGATCTATAAAGTTGTATATAAAATGCACTTTTTATCTTTCAAAAAGTGTTTCCCAGTGCTAAACTTTGCATGCAAATTCTAAATGGCTGCATTTCCATTTTTAAAAGCCAATATAAAGGAATATCGGTGGTAAAAAAAACTTGTGGATTTAATTAACCCTTTTTTTTTATATGTCCCCTTTAAGGGGCGTGGAAGGGGGCGTGTCATATGCCCACATACGTTTGTTTGTAGGTGTCCCTCATTCCCATCTCATAATGTTGGGAGGTATGCCTCTTCTGAATCACCCTTCGTCTCTGCCCCCTACCCTCCTCGGAGCACTGTCTCTTGGCTCCACCCCCTGCCCACCTCCCAGTACTGCCCCTTTTATCAAATACAGAACCAAGTATCATTTTGTGCTACTAAGAAATTTGCATGGAATTTGATAGATCCCACCCCAGCAAAAAATAGACCCCCTCAGCAACAACAGACCCCACTACAGCAACTATAGCTCCCCCACACAAGAACAGACCCCCCCCTGCAACAATGGACCCCCTGCAATAAAATACCACCCCAGCAACAATGGACCCCCGCAACAAAATACCACCCCAGCAACACTAGACCCCCAGCAGCAACAGCAGATTTCCCAGCAGCCAGCATCAAAAGACCCTCAAGCAGCCAGCAACAATAGACCTCTCCCTCAACAGTAGATCCCTCCCAGCAACAATTGACCTCCTAGCAACATAGGACCCCCCCCCCAGCCAACAACAATAGACCTATCTAGCAACAATAGACCCCTACAAAAAAAATAAAATCCCAACCAGCGACAATAGATCCTTCAGCAGCCAACACAAATAGAACCTCCAGCACACCTTGCCATAAAATACATTGTTGGAGGTGCCGGCATTGTGTTCCCTGCTTAAAACCAAGGAAGCTGCCATCTTAGCCTCTGTTTGATATGCAGCTTCCATGATGCTGCACATGTGATCATAAATATTTTTGTATTCACTTATATACAGCTGGAGCTGCTGAGCAGTATTTTTCCTGAAGAAACCTTGTGTAGGCGAAACATGTTGGAAAATAAGATCATGGCTGCTGCTTAAAAAGGACGATACAGAGACTTTTTTGTGAATATGTATTCACAAAAAATATATATTCACATATATTCAAAATTATGTTCTTTTTAAAGTAAAATGAATACAATTGTATACAACTTTTTATATATTGAATGTTGCTTCTTGCACCTTTAAAATCTCATAGTCTTTTGCATCTATTGTAATGTATAACAAGGGATGTGGTGCATATTCAATACCCTTATACCCAGTTTTAATATAGAAAGGCAGTTCCTGACAAGCTTACAAACTTTCCCTCTATTACATTATGCTGACTGATAGCACAGCTTATGCAGGATCACAGCAGGGAAAGCTCAGTGAAGTGACTGACAGTGGGCAGCTACCTACATAAGAAGACATCATCAGTGACCTCCTCCATACTTCCTCTGTACAGCTTATCCACTTGACCCCTTGGCCAATTCTGACATTTCTCACATACATGTAAAGTCAGCATTTTTTAATGGAAATTTACAACCCCAATTCCAAAAAAAAAATTGGGACGCTGTGTAAAATCTACATAAAACAAAATGCAATGATTTGCAAATCTTAAAAACCCATATTTTATTCACAATAGGAAATATAAAATATATGAAATGTTTAACCACTTCAGCCCCGGAAGACTTTACCCCCTTCCTGATCACTTTTTGCGATTGGGCACTGAATCGCTTTAACTGACAATTGCACGGTCATGCGACGTTGCACCCAAATTGATGTCCTTTTATTCCCACAAATAGAGCTTTCTTTTGGTGGTATTTGATCACCTCTGCGGTTTTTATTTTTTGCGCTATAAACAAAAAAAGAGCGACAATTTTGAAAAAAACGCAATATTTTTTACTTTTTACTATAATAAATATATAAAAAAACGATTTTTTTCCTCACTTTAGGCCTATATGTATTCTTCTACATATTTTTGGTAAAAAAAAAATCGCAATAATCGTATATTTATTAATTGGTTTGCGCAAAAGTTATAGCGTCTATAAAATAGGGGATAGTTTTATGGCATTTTTATTTATTTTTTTTTACTAGTAATGGCGGCGATCTGCGATTTTAATCGGGACTGCGAGATTATGGTGGACACATCGGACATTTTTGACACATTTTTGGGACCACTGGCATTTTTACAGCGATCAGTGCTATAAAAATGCACTGATTACTGTCAATGGTGTCCCTAGGGGGGGCCAGAGGGGGCCCTGACCCCCCCAACATTATGCTGTGCCCCAACATGTGCTCCCCCAATAAAAAAAATGTATTTATTTTTTTACAAAAAGGTATTGTCTAAGAGGGAGAGAGTCCCCAGTCAGCTCCTGCGGGTGATTCCTCCCCCCTCCCTCTGCTTGCTGACACTGCATAATGCGAGCGCTCACACAACCACGGCCGCCCGATCTGCTCCTTCCCCTGCATCCTCATTGGCAGGGAGAGGAGCGAGTTGCAGGAAGGACTCCACCAGGACTCTCAGTTACTGAAAAAACAGACTGATTTCTCCCGTCCTTAGGACAGGAGAACCAGCCTGTAAATTCCAAGAGATGCCAGACCAGCGCTGTCAATAGCAGGGGCAGGACAGCAAGAGGAGGCTGGGAACCCCACAGTGGCAGAACACTAGGGCCCGGTGGCAAGACAACCTTTGCAACCCTGATAGTTCTCCCACTGCTTTGGACCCTTATATTTTCTTGGTATGCTGGTGACATATATCTCTTGTTTTCTGCCACCCTGGGGGGGCCCCAATACAGTAGGAAGGGAGCTCACTGCAGAACATGTAAAAAGGCCGTTGTGGGGTTGTAGTAAAGGGCCCCAGGATATAATATTTCCCTTCAATTCAGATGTTTCCTACGCAGTAATTTTTTTCTTCCACTGCTTCCTCCACCATTCTTGGTCTGATGGCCAGCAGCAGTTAGCCCCCTTCGTCTGAGCCAAGGTTGTCCTTTACCAAACCCAACCCAACCTGTGATTGGACAGTGAAAGTAGAAACAATGCAGTCAGGAGCTCAGCTCTCTGTCACTCTGCTCTCCTTTTCTCCAGCCCTGCTGTATAGGCAAAAAAGCAAAAGGCTGATACCAGGTCAAATGCAGGCACTTAAAATGTACTAAATTGCAGGTTTTACAGCGTGTTTGCACTTTTGCAGACACATTTGAACCCCCCCCCCCCACACTATATGTTTGTTATGCATTCCCATTTACAGCATACCTAAAAATAATTGTAGCATCCAACCCTTGCTAGCACAGTACAGGCAGGGTTATTTATGGTTAACAATTCCCTAGCCCCCTTACTAACATCACCTTGAAGAGGAAAGCTTGGAAGTATTTTCAAGCAAGTAAAAAAAGGTATAAAATTTTAAAGATTTTTTTTTTTTTAATTATGCTATGTGAATGGAAACATTTAACAAATATAAAGCAGGCTTTATCTCAATCTGGCAGCAAAAGTAGGGCAGTACCAAATGCCCTGTTGTCTTTAGTTTTTTTTCTGTCTGCCCCATTGAGAGTTTTACCTTCAACTCTTGTGCCAGAGACACTACAGAAAGTAAGAATAAACCCTTACAAAGCAAAGGGGAATTAGGCACTCATCATAAGAACAGTTGTCTCCATTGGAAGACTTCCCTTCCCCTTTTTTTTCTGGTGACCATGCTAAAACAGTCACCAAGACAAATTGAGAAGGTGAACACAGACAGCCAGTGGTTCTTGTTTTTTCCTAACCTTTAACCTTTAACCTAACGTTTTGGCTATACAGTATTTCCACTTTTAAGCTCACCTCTCCAGTCAATTTATTTTTAGTATAAATAGGCCTAAGGCATGATAAAAACAGAAATGCAGTACTTTTTTGCAACAAGATGTACTTAAGTCTTCCATGTGAAGGACACCCAGTTTCATTCAAGGTAGAAGACTGAGGACATACTGTGAATGAATGGGCTTCATGGCCCCATCCCCTAAGGGGGCATCACCACAGCACCCATTATTTATAGTGTATTAAAACAGAGTAAAAAACTAATAAATACACCTGTGCACACCAATATGCAAACTGTATGATTAACCAAATAAGGTGCTGCTGCTAAATCTAAGAGTGTACCGCTCACTCACAAGTGTTAAAATATTCAAAAACAATAGTGATTCACCTGCATACAAATACCCAAATAAATACATATATATAAATTTACAAATATATCAAGTGCATGATAAGATCATCATATAATTTTACAATTCCAAAAAGCAAAAGACAAAAAGTGCAAAAATAAAATATGAACTAAATAAAATAGAAATAAATAAAAATACAAATAAAAAGTCTATGTGAATGTGCTTCTCCCACCAGCAACCAAAATCCTCTAAATCATGTATATTCCTAAATATTCTTCACACCATGTGTAACCACCACCACTGACCGCTCACCTCCTATAATCCTCCTATCTCCTCCTGGTCTGTTTCCACCATACAATGACGCTTAACAATATCACAATCGGAAGATCAGAAATAAACATATTGGACCATCATAGTGCTTTCCATAAAAAGCCTGGCTATGTGATGTCAGATCTTTCCAAGGCTATGTAACTATGTTAGAGTGACCCACCGATGGACATCCTACCTTGCCTGCTCTGCCCCCTCACACGTTACGCCATGGGCATGGCTTCTTCAGAGGGGCTCTGGCTTCGCTTGGAGAGGTACCTTGTAGCCTGAAGGGGACAGCTACTGACTTTCTATCCTCAAGCTGCAGTCTTCAGCAGTGTTGCTCTGCTTAGCGGTTTCATAACACACATTCAATTTGTCTGTAGTGCACCGGCCTCCAGTGCACTCTTAAAGGTGAGTTTATATATTTAGTCCTTTTAATAAATACAGTTGTTTTTATGGAAAGCGCTTTGATGGTCCAATATGTTTTATTTCTGAGCTTCCAATATTATTGTTATATTGTTAAGCGTCATTGTACAGTGGAAACAGACCAGGAGGAGATAAAAGGAGGATCAGACCAAATCCAAATATTGCCCTTAAAGTGACAAGCATTCTAGATCTATTAACAATGAGTCAATATAGGAGGTGAGTGGCCAATGGTGGTGGTTACACATGGTGTGAAGAATATTTAAGAATAAACACGATTTAGAGGATTTTGGTTGCTGGTGGAGAAGGACATTCATGTGGACTTTTTATTTGTCATTTTATTTATTTCTATTTTATTTAGTACTTATTTTATTTTTGCACGTTTTGTCTTTTGCTTTTTGGAATTGGGAAATTAAATGATGATCTTATCATACACTTGAGAGATTTGTAAATTTACACATAAGTATTTCTTTGGGTATTTGTATTAAGATGTAGCACTGAATCACTATTGTTTTTGAATATTTTAAAACCGAAAGAGGGCTGCTGACATCATCTTGTCAGTGCCACTCTTTGCATCAGCAGAGGACCTCCCATGGCCGGTAAAGAGGCAAAAAGATAACCTGCCCCTGAACATCAAAGGACCGGTCTGAAGACTTCTGAAAAAAACAGAGCGGGGGCACTCGGGGAGAAGAATGTGATTTGGGGGCAGGAGAGCTGCACCAGAGGTTGTTGTGCTTTATTAGAGGCAGTGGTCAGGAAACATGCTTGAGATTTTTTTTTTTCTATAAAAAAAAAAAAGGAAAATAGTCTACCTTTGACCTCATGCACACAGGGCGTTAACAAAATGAGCTGCAAAACCAGTACTGAGGCCAGTAAAAAGTTGCTGTAAAAACGCGCTTTTAGAAGCGTTTTGCATTTGCTTTAAAGCGCGTTTAGCCTTTAGCAGTGTTTCTCTGCCCTCTTCTATTTTCCACTCCCAAATCTAATTACTACAGCTTAAAGCAGGATTCTGGCCAGCTAAAAAATTTTTTTTAAGTCAGCAGCTACAAACACTGTAGCTGCTGACTTTAAATAAGTAGACTTACCTGTCCTGGGTGCCCGCGATGTCGGCCGCCCGAGGCCGAACAGTCCCTCGGCTCTCGGGTCCCGGCACCGCCATCCTAGGTAAGGGAAACAGGCAGTGGAGCCTTGCGGATTCAATGCCAGTTTCCTACTGCGCACGCGCGAGCGGCGCAGCGATCTGTGAATGGCCCCGTGGTGTTCTGGGAACACACACAGTTCCCAGAAGACAACGGGGCCGCTCACCGAGGAGAAGAACACGCCGCGGAATAGGAAGAGGCAGATTAGGAAGACTGCCTAGCAACAAGGGTTTAGGTAAGTATAAAAAAAATTTTTTTCCAAATGTTTTTTTTTAAATTTTTTTAGGAATTTTGGTGGCATTTTTTTTTCCAGGGTGGCCCTCCGCTTTAAAAATGCTTGACACGGCTTGACCCTGTATACAGAGTTAACACGTGTTTAACTGTCTTAAGCCGCTTCAGGCTTTTTTACAGCTGTAACACTTTTGCTCCAGAACGCGCTGGCCCTGGGGTTTTTTTGCAGCTTGAAAACGCCTGTGCCACTTACAGCTCTTAAAAGCCTATGTGTGCACATGCGGACACATAGAATAACATGGAGAGGTTTTTAAGCTGTAAAAAAAAATGCCTGATGTTTCTAAAAGCGGCAGGAAAAATGCCCTGTGTTCTTGAGGCCTTAGACACTTTATCCAGCAGCATGATCGGGAAAGCTCTTAACCTGCCAGCATTTATCCCATATCAAACTTTAGCATGACAAGTATATTCTTTCCTTTTGAGACATATAAATACATGAGATCTTTTTGATGTGATTTGGCGGTTCACAGAATCAAGTTGCAGGACAGGAAGGTGTCAGTGGGTGCTGTACTCTTAGTTCCAGCAGATGTTCCAGGCCCCCAACATTCCTATTCAAGCTTTGAGTGGTCGGTTACAGACATCGGTTTAAGCGTCCCTCTGAATGACACTAATTGGCATGCCAGCTGACAGCGGAGGATCACAAGTTAGGGGCGAGCGTAGAGCTATGCTTTTATGTGATATCCTGAGAGGAGCCCAGCACACATATTGTTTAATAACGGCTTCATCAGCCCAGCTGTTATCAGACTTATGGTATGAACGGGGACGTTGGTTCTCTACTGGTCTGTGGATTTACTTTAAAGGCTTCTGGTAAAATTAGTGAAACAGGAGACAAAAGATCCAAAGTCAATGAAATGGAATGAGTGTACAGTGCACCTGTTTATTGGGTTTTGGATGGGAAATTGACACAGTGATCATGTGGGCTTTTCCAAGACTCTCAATATTCAAAAGTCAAAGCTTTTTTTTGGATAGAGTATGGAACGGTTTAGGCATCGGTCACACTGAATCCAACTTTGAAATCGACTTGAAGTCACACGATTTCAAAGTCGCATGTCAGTGCAACTTCAGGTGCAACTTGGGAAACATCTGTGTGATTTCATGCACAGATGTCTCTGGAAGTCACACCTGAACTTGAGCAGCACTAAAAAATTAACAGGGATTCTAACCCTTTCCCACTCTATCCAGAACTGAAAAAAAATTATTTAATGGGTAGCACAGTGGCTTAGTGGGTAGCACTTTTGCGTCACAGCCTGGAGGTCATCGGTTTGAATTCTGGCCAGGACGCTACCTGCGTAGCAGTTGCATGTTCTCAATGTGCTTGTGTGGGCTTCCTCCAGGTACTCCGGTTTCCTCCCACACTCCAAAGACATGTTAATTGGCTTATGTCTAAATTGGCCAAAGTATGCGTGCGTGCAGTGGCAGCTGGCGCTCCATTTTTTTTGGGGGGGTGGCAAACAAACCCTTGTGATGTGGAGTGATGAGACTCAGAGGTGGTGAGCATTTTTAAATGAGATCACATTACTCTGAACTTGGTTTTAAAAGGCCTGGCAGCCCACTTTTATTGAAAAAAGGCAAAAGTAAAGTTCACACAGCAGTATAGTTGTCCTGACTTTCCCAGTCCTATGGGCAAGAAGTCCACTCAACATGGGGTCTCTTCTCTCGAGTAGGGCACCCCCCTTGGATGAAGCACACCACTATCTTCTCTCCAAGGCTGTGTCTCTGAATAGAAGAAACTGCCCTGAGTTATCATCAGATCTGACTTTTAACAAATCTGCACTCCTGTGCACTCACACAGGCTGCAGGCGTCCAGCAAAGCCCAGACACAAGTTTGAAGGTTCTATCCCACCCAAAACACTTTTGAACTTTCAAGCTCCAGGCCCCAATCTGGAATTACCAAACCCGGAGAAAACTTATAGCACAGCTTTCTCCACTCAGAATAATCGTAACTTTGAGGATCCTGTGTCCTGTCCATACATCTTTCCTAATGTCTCACTGCGGCAGGGCCTCACACTGTCACAGACCTAAAACTAAAGTCTGCAATACTTAAACCTGCTCCAATGGTCCAATGTCTATAAGGTCCTTCCCATCTTCTACCAGGTGTTGGGTCTTCAACTGTATTGATTGGCCAGCATGGGGTGACATATCAAGTAAATATGAAAATATGCATACTTATTTCTATCATTTACGAGCTGCTGTGCTAAAAATAGAACAAAATATTCTTCTACCATGGTACACAGACTGCCTAATAAAGACAGTATGCTTTGCAAACTGAATGTAATGGAAGCACCCTGCCATATTTGTTTATTTGTAAAAAAAAAATGCAATAAAAACTATTGTAGCCAAGGTCAGCTATTATGCTTATAAGTGAGAGACACTTTCTGTGTTGTTAATGCGGGGTTGGCTCCCTCTAGTGTTTGTCTGAACTCTATGTGTGAACTTCCTCTCTTCCTGTGTGAGGATGTACAACAAAGCATCATGGGACGTGTAGTTCAGAATGCTGAAGTGACTCTGCCAGCAGGACTGATCTGAACTGAAGGAACAGAATGCTGAGTGCACAGAACAGACTGGTGGAAGAGGACACAAAAAGGGCTGGCGCAGCCTAGATCAGCCTCTCTGGTCGCCGTTTTGACTCTGCCAGCAGGAGGTCTGTGTGACAGGGCGTTTGCTGACGATTTGTGGCCTACACTGCGGGGAGCCGGACAGCTATACCCCAGAGGGATCTCTGCGGACAGCATCGCTTCTTCAGTGTAGTGGTCCGGGGGATGTTTCAGGTCATCCAGAGGTACCTGCAATTCAGATTCCAGTGAGCTGCAGTGTGGCGTGGCGAGTCTTCTCATTATCTGCACCGTTATCTAATCCATCTGAGATTTGGAGTGGTGAGCGGGCATAGCCCATGTTATAGTTAAGGACACTGCTGTTAACACCCACACAGTTTAGCTGGTGGTCAACGCTGTATCCTGGCCTAGGCACTTTGCAGGGGGGGTGGCACGGATACTGTTAGTGTAGCGCCAGTTACATAGTTACATAGTTACATAGTTAGTCAGGTTGAAAAAAGACACAAGTCCATCCAGTCCAACCATAAAAAAAAAAAAAAAAAAAAAAAACGTACAATCCAATATACCCAATACTATACCCACAGTTGATCCAGAGGAAGGCAAAAAACCCCAGCAGAGCACGCTCCAATTTGCTACAGCAGGGGAAAAAATTCCTTCCTGATCCCAGAGAGGCAATCGGATTTTCCCTGGATCAACTTTACCTATAAATGTCAGTACCCAGTTATATTATGTACATTTAGGAAAGTATCCAGGCCTTTCTTAAAGCAATCTACTGAGCTGGCCAGAACCACCTCTGGAGGGAGTCTATTCCACATTTTCACAGCTCTTACTGTGAAGAAACCTTTCCGTATTTGGAGATGAAATCTCTTTTCCTCCAGTCGTAAAGAGTGCCCCCTTGTCCTCTGTGTTGACCGTAAAGTGAATAACTCAACACCAAGTTCACTATATGGACCCCTTATATATTTAAACATGTTGATCATATCCCCCCTTATTCTCCTCTTCTCAAGAGTGAACAAATTCAGTTCCTCTAATCCAGTCTAATGGGGCGGACTGGGCTGAGAGGCAAATTAGTCTAGCGCCCCTATAAAGCGGCTGCACTGCTTTCGGTATGTGGGCGGCCGGCATTACACAACTGTGGGGGGGCGCACCGCTTCTAATTTTGACTGTCCTATCATCCTGGACCACAAACCTTCCTCACTGTGCTATGTTTTCTGTTGCACCATTGGCATGGTTACATCTTCTTAGTCCTCTCCATAAAATTATCAGAAATTTGTGCTTAGAGTAGAACTATAGGCAACACTTTTTTTTCCATTTTGGATAGAGTAAGGGAGCCCCTGTCAGTTTATTTTTTATCATCCCTGTCCCATTGCAGAGATTTCCCTTCACTTCCTGCCTCATAGCCAAACAGGAAGTGAGAGGAAATCTATGCAAATTAAGGGAATCCATTGCCCCCCCCCAGGCCCTCAGAACTAGTGCCCCCACTCGAAAATTTCAGGGCGGGTCTTAAACAGCGATGGGTGTGGCCTTGACAGGAAGGGGTGGGTATATTTAAATTAGGGGATGCACGAGTTTAGTCAGGTCTAGGGAAGCACAAAACCAAAATACACTACTGCTGGTGGTACTTGTAGTCCCACAGAAGTTAAACCCTCTATTATAACGGACACACCAAGCAGATGCCTATGCTCAGTACACATTACTGATTTCAGTAGCCATATCAGATGACATCTTTAGGATTATAAAAGAAGGAAGTTATACTACTACCAGGATAAATCACTGCTTTGACAACTTTGCTACACCTTGCCATTTTGGATAACTTTATTTACAACATAAAAGAGGCTAGCTGAAGACATCTGGATTTCAGGGAATACCCTTTCTCACTTTTTTATAATTTTTTCTCCTCATCTGCTCTAATTGCATTGAACTGCTAAAGGGAGCCATCCTATTGAATATAATATTGTTTATACTGTTTTCCATATTGTGCAGGATTTGCTGGCCTGTGAGTTGAGGAGGCAGAAGGGAGAGATCTGACACATAAGATATTGTGCCAGGTGTCTACTCTCCAGTAACCTGTTCAGATAGGTCCTTGTATTGAGTTAATATTTGTGTTCGTTCACAATTAAGGGAACTTTACACCAATATAATGTCTTTACTAGATAAGCTTGAGATAGAGGGCAGTGGATACAGGAGTGTTTCCATTATTGACAAAGTTGATATATATATATATATGTATCTTGTGTTTTGAGACTAAAGTAAACATATTTGAATTGTTTTTTTTAATATTGTCTCTATTTACTACCACAGCTGGTGACATGGTGGAGCCCAGGGTGTCAGAGGTAAGGGAGGATTTGCACAGTCGGGGTAATCAGTGGGGTACAGAGTCTATTAGCAGCCCTTATGGGGGTACCGCTACACTATTAAAATACTATATGAAACATCATCATATAAACTTAAAAAAGAAAAGCAAAGCAAATTTCAATATACGCTCGCTTTTAAAAAGAGGAAATGTAGATACATTTAAAGATGTAGCAGAATCTGGCACAGTATTTCTATGAATCTTAATGTAATTCGTGTTTTCAGAAATAAATGTCAGTGAAAGATCTGTTGATGGTTCAGAGACAGATGGCAATGCTGAAAATAAATACCTGCATGAACTGCTGAGATTATACAAAGGAAATGGGAAAAGGAAGAAGAGGAAGATGTCTGAGTGAGTGGAGGAAATTTGGAGACAGATAGTATATGGCATTGTTTACTTTATCATTGTACAAAACAAACAAGCGCCCATCTTACAAAAATATTCAAAAGGAGACAAGGAGTCACCATGGAATTCACCAAAGAACTTTAGTAGCAGATAAGAAGTGGACCTGTCATTGAGGTCTCTGTAGCGATGAATATGAACAGCCAAATGAGCCTATATACAGTGGGGCAAAAAAGTATTTAGTCAGCCACCAATTGTGCAAGTTCTCCCACTTAAAAAGATTATTATTATTATTATTATACAGAATTTATATAGCGCCGACAGTTTACGCAGTGCTTTACAACATTAGGGCAGACAGTACAAGTACAATACAATTCAATACAGGAGGAATCAGAGGGCCCTGCTCGTTAGAGCTTACAATCTAGGAGATGAGAGAGGCCTGTAATTGTCATCATAGGTATACCTCAACTATGAGAGACAAAATGTGGAAACAAATCCAGACAATCACATTGTCTGATTTTTGAAAGAATTTATTTGCAAATTATGGTGAAAAATAAGTATTTGGTCACCTACAAACAAGCAAGATTTCTGGCTCTCACAGACCTGTATCTTCTTCTTTAAGAGGCTTCTGTCCTCCACTCATTACCTGTATTAATGGCACCTGTTTGAACTTGTTATCAGTATAAAAGACACCTGTCCACAACCTCAAACCTCAAACAGTCACACTCCAAACTCCACTATGGTGAAGACCAAAGAGCTGTCGAAGGACACCAGAAACAAAATTGTAGACCTGCACTAGGCTGGGAAGACTGAATCTGCAATAGGCAAGCAGCTTGGTGCAAAGAAATCAACTGTGGGAGCAATAATTAGAAAATGGAAGACATATAAGACCACTGATAATCTCCCTCCATCTGGGGCTCCACGCAAGATCTCAACCCGTGGGGTCAAAATGATCACAAGAACGGTGAGCAAAAATCCCAGAACCACACGGGGGGATGTAGTGAATGACCTGCAGAGAGCTGGGACCAACGTAACAAAGGCTACCATCAGTAACACACTACGCCACCAGGGACTCAGATCCTGCAGTGCCAGACGTATCCCCCTGTTTAAGCTAGTACATGTCCGGCCCCGTCTGAGGTTTGCTAGAGAGCATTTGGATGATCCAGAAGAGGATTGGGAGAATGTCATGTGGTCAGATGAAACCAAAGTAGAACTGTTTGGTAGAAACACAACTCGTCATGTTTGGTGGAGGGAGAATGCTGAGTTGCAACCAAAGAACACCATACCTACTGTGAAGCATGGGGGTGGCAACATCATGCTTTGGGGTTGTTTCTCTGCAAAAGGAACAGGACGACTGATCCGTGTACATGAAAGAATGAATGGGGCCATGTATCGTGAGATTTTGAGTGCAAACCTCCTCCCATCAGCAAGGGCATTGAAACGTGGCTGGGTCTTTCAGCATGACAATGATCCCAAACACATCGCCCGGGCAAGGAAGGAGTGGCTTCATAAGAAGCCTTTCAAGATCCTGGAGTGGCCTAGCCAGTCTCCAGATCTCAACCCCATAGAAAACCTTTGGAGGGAGTTGAAAGTCCGTGTTGCCCAATGAGAGCCCCAAAACATCACTGCTCTAGAGGAGATCTGCATGGAGGAATGGGCCAACATACCAGCATTAGTGTGTGACAACCTTGTGAAGACTTACAGAAAATGTTTGACCTCTGTTATTGCCAACAAAGGATATATAACAAAGTATTGAGATGAACTTTTGATAATGACCAAATACTTATTTTCCACCATAATTTGCAAATAAATTCTTTCAAAAATCAGACAATGTGATTGTCTGGATTTGTGTCCACATTTTGTCTCTCATAGTTGAGGTATACCTATGATGACAATTACAGGCCTCTCTCATCTTTTTAAGTGGGAGAACTTGCACAATTGGTGGCTGACTAAATACTTTTTTGCCCCACTGTATTAGTCATTTTTTTTTCATTCAACCAGCAAAATGTGGCTGATTCCCACTGAACTGGCCGAATTTCAATCTATCTGTGCCAACTTAAGTGTGTACCTCCCTGACGTCTCTTACAGGTGCCCACTGAACAATGTGCCTTACAAAGGACTGGTCTTGTCACAGCCTGTGATCAGACTCAAAGACCAGTAGATATAGCAGTAGGGGGACTCCCACCAACCAGCAGGCTTGGTTTACAAGCAGGACACCCTGACAAATAATGCAGGCTCACCTGTGTACTAGCCAGTGTTTACCACAACTCCTGATGGTAGAGATGGGTTTAGCTGTGTGTTAGTATCAAGTCACGGACCTCAGGATCGCCCCACCAGGAAGTGAGCAAGCCGGGGTCCAGTAGTGGATATAGCAGGTAAGGATCAAACAGAAGCGTAGTCAGTAAACAAGCCAAAGGCCAATAACAAGTAGTTGCAAGTTGGGATCAAGCTGAAGCATAGTCAAGGAACAAGCCAAGGGTCAGTAACGAGTGGTAGCAAAGATATGGACGGCAGTAGGAAAGACATACGCGAGATACTGGCTGGAAAGCACAATAATCTGACAAACAGGAAGTGCAGAGAAATGGCTTAAATCAGGAAGTTCATGGAAGGAGCAAAGAGTTTAAGATTCAAGACAAACAAGGTTTAAAGCAGGATAATTCAAAGAATTCTCCAGGAAACTGCCCAGCATTCCAGGTGGCTCAGCTAAAAGACACATTGCCTGACACTGCAGAGGTTCCGGGTTGAAATTCAGGCCCTGACAGGTCTGGCAAGGAGCAAAAGCAGTATTAAAGTGGTTTTAAGCCCTTACATATACCCAGTGAAATGACTATCCTGGGGTGATACAAACGGATGAAACAACTCCCCCTATATAAGCTGTTCCTGTTTAGCTACAGTCCTCTCTTCTCTACAGCCATTTAAAGTCCAGAATTTACACAACATTTCTGAGCTTCCCAGAGGTAAGGGGTGAGGATTTGACATCACTGCACAGCATAGAGGAGAGAGTTTAGTGTAATCTCAGACCTGAGTGGAGGGATTGGACACACACTCCCTCTACACAAGAAACATGCACAGCTGAGGCTGTCAATCACAGGCTGTGTACTGGAGGCCTCCTCCCCCATCCCTCTCAATTACTTGGAGTTGGCATTACCAGCCAAAAGTGAATCATCGAAGGATATGTTTTGTTAATTTTTCATTCCAGAGGTTTACAACCACTTTAAGATGGCCATACACTAGTAGAATTTTGGCCATTTTTTTTAAAAAAATTTTAGGAATATGCCTTGTATTTTCTAACCAATATTAGCAGTCATGGCAACTACCATCAAGCACCAGCTTAAAACAGGAACATAGGCAAGGTTTAAATAGTTAAAGACACTGCATACTCAGTTAATGATTAAATCAGCTGCTGAAAGTGCTTAAAAAGCTGAGGGTTTAATATCACTTTAAGTTCTGCCTCTTACTCTGAAGTAGGATGTCGATGAAGCTTTTGCGTAGGTCAGACAAGCAGTGACCAAAAACGAAAGAAGAAAAGGTCTAGAAAAGCCTAGTCTTTATTAATATTTTATTGAAATCATTTTCTTTCATGACACAGTCATCTGTATGCAGCAGAGCTGAAATAATTAATTGCTTTTTGCCTGCTAACTTTTAAATATTGGTTAAATTCTGCAGTGCTTAAAAAGTAATCAGTGGCGGACAAAATTACATGGAATCTGCTTGGCCAGTTCCACTCCTATAATTCATAAATATAATTCTGAAATGAAAGGTTATTGAATTAGCAGCCTTTCCAGGCTTTAACGTTGGTGTTCTAAAAATGAAAATTTGATTTTACATTATGAGACAAATAGCACAAGAGAGATGCAACGGCGGCCGATCGGGCTCAATTTGAGGTTGTTCTTTTTAGCCACATGGCTGTTATTTTTCTGGTTGGCTCCAATTTCTGAAAATACCGGCCAAAATTAAGAACAATCATCACCGAAGCTTAATGAATTGAGCCAAATAATGTGTTTTGCCAAATGCCAGCTTTATATTTTAGCAGGGATATTCTGTTTAAGTATACTGTATGTGTAAAAAACGTGTTATTTATTTAGGAATGGGGAAGGGTTAAACCCTCTGTAAAAAAAAAAAAAAAAAAAAAAAAATCTCTGCTGGGGAGATTTATCTTCTCTATTTGTCTTGGGGACCATTGCTTCCAGTATAGAAAGTGAGGAGATATCCAAAATTTGAGAGTTATCATCAAGGCAAGGTGTGAGGGTAAATCGTCCAATGAAGCCACATGTCCCAGTGACAAGTATTTAAGAAGGGAATTCTGCTCAATTTAGGGAGAGGTCCTCTAATTTTCTGTAGTGTTTCCAACAAAGGAAGTGAAGGCAAATCTCCAAAGCAGGACACAAACAGAAAAAAAAATTGTCAGATATGGGTCTTTACTCTTTACTATTCTTTTCGAAACTTGGAAAAAAGTTTTGCCTTTACTTAAACTTTATCAAAATGAAGGTCTACAATAAAAAATACAGATTTTGGGGCCTAAATACAATTTTTATTGCATTCAATGAATGGACTTTTTAAAATGTAATACTTTCAAAGTGATAAACACACCTTGTGGTCAGTATATACTGTATTTATAAGTTCTGTTGTCTATAAATATAAATGTCTAATTTCGGAGTGATGCAAAACCGTCCGATGGCCACTAATGTTCATGACTAAAGACATTTCAGTCTTCACAATGACTCATCCTGGTTTCCTACTGATCAACCTCCCATTAAGAACTTCACAGAAAGTGATCACATGTCATCCATCTTAAGTGTTACATCCAACAAGACCATTTTCGGCCTACGAGTGAGTCTAATAAAACAATTCTTGTTGAGAGCTTGATGACTTGGAGCCTTAAGCTGGCTACACATTATACAATTTTCTTGCTTGATTTCCTTTAGATTTACCTTCAACTATTTAGTGCAAGTCGCTGCCTGAGTGCATACAATTTGAAAGTGTTAAAGTTTGACCTCATATTATACAGGTGCATCTCCAAAAATATGAATATTATCAAAACGTTAATTTATTTTGGTAATTCAATTCAAAAGTGAAACTCATATATTATATAGATTCATTACGCACAGAGTGATATATTTCAAGCATTTTTCTTTTAATTTGGATGATTATAGCTTACAGCTAGTGAAAACCCAAAATTCAGTATCTCAAAGGATTAGACTATTACATAAGACCAATAAAAAAAAAAGATTTTTAATACAGAAATGTTTGCTTACTGAAAAGTTTGTCCATGTACGGTATAGTATGCACTCGATACTTGGTCGGAACTCCTTTTGCATAAATTACTGCATCAATGCGGCATGGCATTCGGGCGATCAGCCTGTGGCATTGCTGAGATGTTATAGAAGCCCAGGTTGCAGGGGCGTACCTAGAGAATTTGGCACCCAGGGCGGTTTCTATATCTGGCACCCCCCCAACTGATCATGCCTGTACGCACTCAGCCCCCTGATACCTGTACGCACTCAGCCCCCTGATACCTGTATGCACTAAGCCCCCCGATACCTGTACGCACTCAGCCCCCTTATACCTGTACACACTCAGCCCACCCACCTGTATGCACTCAGCCCCCCGATACCTGTACGCACTCAGCCCCCTTATACCTGTACGCACTCAGCCCACCCACCTGTATGCACTCAGCCCCCTTCATACCTGTATACACTCAACCCTCTCATACCTGTACGCACTCAGCCCCCTCATACCTGTACGCATTCAGCCCCCCCACACACACACCTGTAGACACTCAGCTGCCCCACCCCCAGCCCCCCCCCACACACATATATGAACACGCAGCCTCCTCCCTTGTACTCACAGCCTCCACTTGTAAGGTGGTCTTCCTTGTCCCAGGTCTTGATTCCACTAATCCCTGTGAAGATACAATACTAGCAGTAACACAAGGGGCACATATACATGAAGCAGCCAAAGGTGGTAGTATAGAGCCTGATGTGAGCTCAATGACACTGAACAACACAAGCTGCCGACACTGAACAACACAAGCTGCCCTGGTTGTGTGGCACCCGGGGCAGTGGCCCCCCCGTAGGTGCGCCACTGCCAGATTGCTTTGATAGCGGCCTTCAACTTGTCTGCATTGTTGGGTTTGGTGTCTCTCATCTTCCTCTTGACAATACCCCACAGTTTGTCTGTGGGGTTTAGGTCAGGCGAGTTTGCTGGCCAATCAAGCACAGTGATACCATGATCATTAAACCAGGTATTGGTAATTTTGGCAGTGTGGGCAGGTGCCAAGTCCTGCTGGAAAATTAAATCAGCATCTCCATAAAGCTGGTCAGTAGAGGGGAGCATGAAGTGCTCTAGAATTTCCTGGTAGAGGGCTGTAATGATTTTGGACTAGATAAAACACAGTCGACCAATACCAGCAGATGACATGGCACCCAAATCATCACTGACTGTGGAAACTTCACACTGGACCTCATGCAACTTGGATTCTGTGCCTCTCCACTCTTCCTCCAGACTCTGGGACCTTGACTTCAGAATGGAATGCAAAATTGACTTTCATCCAAAAAAGGGGACTTTGGACCACTAAGCAATAGACCAGTCCCTTTTCTCCTTAGCCCAAGTAAGACGCTTCTGATGTTGTCTCTGGTTCAGAAGTGGGTTGACACAAGGAATGCGACAGTTGTAGCCCATGTCCTGGATATGTCTGTGTGTAGTGGCTCTTGAAGCACTGACACCAGCCGTGGTCCACTCCTTGTGAACCTCTCCCAAATTCTTAAATTGCCTTTGCTTCACAATCCTCTCAAGGCTGTGGTTATCCCTGTTGCGTGTGCACCTTTTTCTACCAAACTTTTTCCTTCCACTCAACTTTCCATTAATACAGTATACTTGGATACAGCACTCTCTGAACAGCCAGCTTTTTTAGCAATGACCTTTTGTGACTTACTCTCCTTGTGGAGGGTGTCTTCTGGACAGCTGTTAAGTGAGCAGTCTTCTCCATGATTGTGTAACCTACTGAACCAAACTGAGAGACAATTTAAAGGCTCAGGAAACCTTTACAGGTGTTTTGAGTTAATTAGCTGAATAGAGTGTGACACCATGAGTCTACAATATTGAACATTTTCATAATATTCAGATTTTTTAGAGATACAGAATTTGGGATTTTCACAAGCTTTGAGCCATAATAATCAAAACTAAAATAAAGAAATGCTGAAATATATCACTCTGTGTGTAATGAATCCATATAATATATAAGTTTCACTTTTTGAATTAAATTATTGAAATAAATTAACTTGATGCTAGTCAATTTTTTTATAGATGTACCTGTATGGTTTTGGTAAATCTAAAGGAAAATTTTACAAGAAAATTGTATAATTTGTAGCCAGCTTTAGCTGATCTGGGTAGTTGCCTCACCAATAAAGCAGCTTTGGACAAGCTGGTCAACCAGCAATCAAACAGAAACTTTATTTAAGATCTGCTCTAGAAGAATGTGTGCTAAACCTGATTGTTAAGAGCAAAATTAAAAAAGCATTACCTGGGAGGTCACAGCTCCAAAAATGTGTATATATTTTTTTGATAGACAATCAGTGAAGCCTCAGCCCAGGGTAGCAATCACGGAATCTTTATGCTGAGTGGACAAAGACCCTGTGTGTTACAAGATCGGTTCCCAAATTTCAGATGTTAAGTTCCAACCAAATTTCAGTGTTTGGTGGTTTGAGTTTCCAAAAGGCTTTGGGAGACGGGGACCAAAGGCTGCTTCAAAAGCTGTTTCTGCGATAGAGCTGACAATGTATTCTTCTGCTATTGCCTGAGCATCCTTACCTTGACTGCTAGTGCTGCCAGGTCTCACCCCATTATTTGGCTATCCTCAGTAGCATATTTGAAGTAGCTCCGACTGTTTTTGACTCTATCATCTTGTCTGGATATGGCACTAAATTGCTTGTGGAGTGGAGGAGAACATACTGCGTATACAGAGGGGGATATGAAAGTTGGGGAGGTAGTCATTGTGAAACCAGGGTTGTGAGAATGTTAAATACAGAAGCTTATGTGCTGGCAATGTTGGCTACATAGAGATTGGGGGATTTTAAATAATTAGCAGTGGGTACAAGATTGAAATTCAGGGGCCCAGCGCCCAGGACCATTAAGCAAATTCCACTACCAAAAAGTAAGACTATACAAATTAATATGGACTGGCCCTTTAAATTTTGACATTACCATCATATAATCATACTTGCAGCCAAGTTAATTAAACTTTGGTTTGCAGTCACTTAAAGTTTAGAGAACACGCTCAGATTGTGATGTCTCTAAGTTTTAGCAAGATGAAAATTTGCATGGCCATCTGCTCAAGGGAAAGTGTACTAATTGAGTTCATGCTGCGAGACAAATTAGAGGGTGCACACTACTTCATATTACTGGTAAAATTAATTGCATTGAATAATGCTTATTTTCTGAGAAACAGAACAAATTACGCGAAGTGTTTTGTGGGACATGTGGAACATTCTATGTTGTGTCCTTTGGTATGTGCCACATTGTCTATTTATATGGCCTGGCCTTGTGGAAACCATTTGCCTACTGTGGGAAAAAAAATCCAGAACGGTTGTCAGAATGACCCTTGATTTTTTCATTAATCACATTTCTTTCTTAAAGTGTCACTAAACCCACATCTTAAAAAACTGCTCTCTATCTCCAACATCTGTTCATGTCCCACTAACCAGCTAATGAGGGCAGGATATTACATGATTACTACATTAGATTAATGGAGGCTTCACCTCCCTCTTATTCTAAGACACAGGCTGGAGGGGCGTGACACAGCTCGTGACTGCCAGAAATCTGCCCACACCAAGTTATTACCAAAAAATAATAAAGAAGTAATTTCAAATATATATATATATATATATATATATATATATATATATATATATATATATATATATATATATATATTATTTTTTATTTTTTTATTTATTTAACCACTTCAGCCCCAAAAGAATTTGCCCCTTTAATGACCAGAGCATCCATTCCCGACCCTGGGGTATGGGCATGCAAGGGCATTAAATACATAAATCAAATCTGTCTTGAGGGCAAACTACAGACTTTTGATAGGTTGAAACAACAATATAATTTACCTAACTCACACCTGTTTAGATTCCTGCAGCTTAGGCACGCTTTCAACACTCAGTTTGCAAATGCTTCCGTGGCCTTTTACACTTCGAATCTAGAGACTCTGCTCAGAGATGAAGCTCTGTCTAAACCTTTATCTTCCATATATAAGGCACTACTCCCTAACGTACACATGGGACTAGAAAACCTTAAGGCAAAGTGGGAGGTAGACTTCCCTGCATTGGACACAGAAGATTGGGAAGAAATGTGGGAATACCCCTTCTCACAGCTAGTATCAGCCAGAGATAGATTGGTCCAATTTAAAATAATACATAAGGTATATTACACGCCTGAACGCTTACATAGAATCTATCCATCTGTTTCTGCCTCTTGCTGGAGGTGTAACTCAGCCTCAGCGGATTTCATTCATATTTTTTGGAATTGTCCTCAGATTGAAATTTTTTGGGTTGAGGTAACCAAAGTTATTTTGACTGTCACCACTGTTCCTGTGCCATTGTCTGTAGAGGTATGTCTGCTGGGACTCGTTAAGCCACTGGCCCCATGCCGGGCAATCAGAACCCTGCTAGGATTATTACTTTACTATGCCCGTAAATCTATAGTACTCAGATGGAAGGCCTCATGTGCACCTTCAATAAATTTCTGGAAGAGGTTGGTGAATGCGGCCCTACCATTGTACAAAGCTACTTACCTGTCACGTGGTTGTGAAAAAAAATTCCACAAAATATGGGATATTTGGACGGAATCCCGGTCTACTAATTCAGACTCGATTGATGATTAGTTCATTCTATTGAGTAACCGGGAAGGGCTCAAATGGCGTTCCTGATCGCATAAAAGTCCCTGGGCTTTTCAGTCGATAGGTATGGGAAGGGGGGGAATTGAACAGGTTGTTATTATATTGCACATCTCATTACATAAATGAATATAGTGGGTATGGCAGTGTACACATGGAATTGGAAGACTACTTTAAATAGTCGCAAGGTGGTTGAGCGTACAATGGTTTAGTTAGGAACATAGATATAGACTCTATGTGTATGTTTATTGTTTTTTTTTTTTTTTTTTTTTATTTTTTTTTTTTATTTAGTTGTTGATCAAGCCTGGGTATGCCCAATAGGCTATGTTTTCTTCGGTACTTACATTGAAAATCTAATAAAAATAATTTACAAAAAAAAAAATGACCAGAGCATTTTTTGCGATATGGCACTGCGTCACTTCAACTGACAATTTCGTGGCCGTGCAACATTGCACCCAAACAAAATTGATGTCCTTTTTTCCCCCACAAATAGAGATTTTGGTGGTATTTGATCACCTCTGCATTTTTTATTTTTTACGCTATAAACAAAAAAAGACTGATAATTTTGAAAAAAAGCAATATTTTTTACTTTTTGCTATAATAAATATCCCCCAAAAATTTATAAAAAAACAAATTTCTTCCTCAGTTTAGGCCGATATGTATTCTACATATTTTTGGTAAAAAAAAAAATCGCAGTAAGTGTATATTGATTGGTTTGTGCAAAAGTTATAGCATCTAAAAAATAGTAGACAGCTACATTTAAAAAAAAAATACAATGTAAAATTGACAAGGGACACCAACATAGTTGTATCTTTGATCTTAAAAACTACGGGATAATAGTGTTGTGGTAACTTGCCCAAATAAAAAATAAAAGAAGCATAATAATATTCTTGATATCACTAGAAAAAAAAGTCTTTGAAAATTTGTTTGCAGTAACTTTATCAGTATCACCAGCAAAGCAGCTTCATTATTATCCCAATAAAGAATGATAGAATTGTGCGCTGCATTTCGAGATTTCATAATGTTAATTCTCCATTACGAATGCTAGTTTACAAGACCGACCGCTTCTGGCTCGTCCTTGCTTCCGACCATGCGTGTTTGAACTGTGGACTTTTGTCCGACGGACTTGTGTACACACGCTCGGAAAATCCGACAACAGACATTTGTCCGCAGAAAATTTTAAAACCTGCTATACAACATTTGTCCGTGGAAAATCCGACAACAATTGTCTGATGGAGCATACACACGAGCCTGTCATCACACATTTCCCGTCGGAAAATCCGATCGTGTGTACGAAGCTTTAAAGTAAACGTACCATTATAATTATAGACTGATCATTTCTTTGTCAATGGGCAAATGTACAAAATCAGAAGGAGATCAAATACTTTTTTTCCCTCACTGTATGGCTAGCTTTAATTAAAACTTTTCTTTTAAAGAAGCAGTAAAAGTTCTACCTCTGAATACTGCAAAGCGATAACTGCACCTGCAAAAAATTACACATGAGACGATTATAGGATTGCATGTTTATTTCAGGTTTACTTCCAGTTTAAATTAAAAAAAAAAACTTTAGCACAAAAAAAAATCCTTAAGTTAATATTATTTTGTAATTAATAGTAAAAAAGAAGCCACAAACCCTCTTAAACTGGGAACTTATTAATTTCATTCTGTAGCAGCAGTATAAAGAAATTAGTATGGTAAATCTCAGCGTAAGCATGGCTTTAAAGAATGGCTCATTATGTACGGCGGTGTCAGCGGTGTATATCAGCTGTGTAATATTTCAAAAAGTGGAGCAGATTAAAAGAAGCTATGAGACATCATTTGGTAATTTAAAGGCAAGAATAAATTGCAAAACTGAAAGATATTCATGCAGAGACGTACAGTGTGTACTCTGTGAGCATTTATAGTATTAATATTTGCAGAAAGATCCATTTTTATTGCTAGAGAAGCAATACGATCCTGCTGCAGGTTTCAGGTGAAAAGAAATTGGTAATTGTGTTCTAAGTAGAAAACAGGGCCAAAACCGTGGCTGCTGTTTCTGCTCTAGTGCGGGTAGATAAGAGTCTGGGACTGTACTAGTGCTTCTGATAGGGAAAGACAAGAAGGGAATTAGGTGCATATCAATTGGTTGTGATTTGATATTACATTTAAAAATGCATTTTATCAAATTCAAGACGGTGTGGGGCTCCCAACGCAGAGAACATTTGGGAGTTCTGCACTCTAAAATAACAAAATTGCTTCTGAAGCGTCGGTGATGCTCTTTTTAAGCTTTGTTGATTCTTGACAGATGCCCTGTGTGTGTGTTATCTTATACCTGCAATTTCTCCAAATCAAAGCGAAGCTAAAGCTGAATTAAACCCTCTCAAAAGCTGCGGGAGCTTCGAGCAAGCTTTGTCATAGAGTTCTGTGGAGGCCTGGAAGATGCTTCGAAGTACCACTAAAGCAACATGGGGTATAATTTTTGAAGCAAAGCAAACACAAGGTGTAAACAGGTATGTAATTTTACCATTTTATTTAGTGACAGGGGCTTTGGCTAGCATTCAAAGAGCTTTAATAAAGCCTGTCCGAAGCCATGTTTTGAAGCAAATGCAAACTAGCTCTAATGCCGCGTACACACGAGCGGACTTTTCGACCGGACTGGTCCAACGGACCGAGCCCGGCGGACAATACGACCGTGTGTGGGCTTCATCGGACCTGCAGCGGACTTTTTCGGTCAAAAATCTGACGGACTTTAGATTTGGAACATGTTTCAAATCTTTACTTTGGAACTCCGCCGGACCCAGTTCCTATTGAAAAGTCCGCTCGTCTGTATGCTAGTCCGACAGACAAAAACCGACGCTAGGGCAGCTATTGGCTACTGGCTATCAACTTCCTTATTTTAGTCCGGTCGTACGTCATCACGTACGAATCCATCGCACTTTGGTATGTTTGTGTGTAGGCAAGTCCGTTTGTTCGGATAGTCGGTCGGGAGTCCGCCGAAAGTCCGTCGGATCGACCATCGGACCAGTCCGTTCGAAAAGTCCGCTCGTGTGTACACGGCATAAGAAATCATTCAATTTTCTCATCCACACTAAACAGCATAAATGAACAAATCTCTCCTGCTGGCTATTGTATTCTGAAAGCCAGTGTCCTTGCCCATTATGAAATGGCCACACTTTTGCTATTCTACTTTAAAGGGGTTGCAAAGTCAGAAGGTTTTTTTTATCTTAATGCATTAAGATAAAACCTTCTGTGTGTAGCAGTCCCTCTCAGCCTTCCTAATACTTACCTGAGCCCCATCTCTTGTCTACGAGTGTCTCGACCACTCTCCCTCCTGATTGGCTGAGACACAGCAGTGGCTCCATTGGCGCCCGCTGCTGTCAAAAGTCAGTTAGCCAATCAGGAGAGAGGGGAGGTGGGGCCGAACCACAGCTTCGTGTCTGAATGGACATACAAAGCTGTGACGCTGTGACACTGTTTGGGTGCTCCCATAGCAAGCTACTTTCTGTGGGGGCACTCAACAGGAGGGAGGGGCCAGGAGCACCGAAGAGGGACCCGAGAAGAGAAGGATCCGGGCTGCTTTGTGCAAATCCACTGCACAGAGTAGGTAAATATAATATGTTTGTTATTTTTATAGAAAAAAAATGTGACTTTAGAATCACTTTAAGTATCCCCTTAACACTTAAAGTGGTTGTTAAGCCACTGTACTACAAACATCCCATCCCCTCTGTTAGCTATCATTATCTTTCCTAGTGCCTGTGCTGAAAACAAAAATGCAGATTATACCTTATATAAGCGCGTCTACCGGCGCTCACATGACTCCTCAGCTTTTTCCTCTGCCAGGCTGGCAGCTATAGCAGGCAGGACTGAGCACTGCCACTGACATCAGCTGGGGAGGAGGGGAAGAAAGATAAGAGAGAGAGGCAAGGAGTCATGTAAGCGCCGGGAGATGCACGGTTATAAGTAGGGATGAGCCAGATGTTCAAGTCGAACGTAAGTTTGACTCAAACATTGGGTGTTCGCCTGTTCGCCGAACAGCAAACATTATGCAATGTTCCCAGCAAATTCGAAAAGCAAAGGAATAACATTAAAGTCTATGGGACACTAACATGAAAAAGCAAATTTTAAAGGCTTATATAAAAGTTATTGTCATAAAAAGTGTTTGGGGACTCGGGTCCTGCCCCAGGGGACATGTATCAATGCAAAAAAAAGTTTTAAAAACGGACGTTTTTTCAGGAGCAGTGATTTTAATAATGCTTAAGATGAAACAATAAAAATGAAATATTCCTTTAAATATCATGCCTGGGGGGTGTCTATAGTATGCCTGTAAAATGGCGCAGTTTTCCTGTGTTTAGAACAGTACCACAGCAAAATGACATTTCTAAAGGAAAAAAAGGTCTGGCATGGATTTTTTTTGGGGGGGGGGGGGGACCTCTACGCCATTTTTAAAAAAGAAATTGACGCAGGGTTCCCCTTAATATCCATATAAGACCCTGCAGGTTTGGTATGGATTTTAGGGGGACCCCTACGCCATGTAAAAACAGAAAATTGGTGCAGGGTTTCCCTTAATATCCATACCAGACCTAAAGGGCCTGGAATGGATTTTGGGGGGACCCCCATGCAATTGAAAAAAAAAAATTTGTTCGGGGTTCCCCTTAATATTCATACCAGACCCAAAGGGCCGTTTTTTTCAATGAGTTTTATCTATATTGCCGAGACCCGATAATTCATTACAGCTGCGATCATTTTTGAATGACTTTTTTTCCTCTAGAAATGTCATTTTGCTGTGGTACTGTTCTAAACACAGGAAAACTGTGCCACTTTACGGCCATATTATAGACACCCCCCAGGCATGATATTTAAAGGAATATTTCATTTGTACTGTTTCACTTTAAGCATTATTAAAATCACTGCTCCCAAAAAAACTACCGTTTTTAAAACTTTTTTTTGGCACGATATTTAAAGGAATATTTCATTTTTATTGTTTCACTTTAAGCATTAGTAAAATCACTGCTCCCGAAAAAACTGCCATTTTTTTGGGCTTGGCTTTCTGCTTCCCACATTGCTTTTATCCTGTGATCACATTTTTTATCCTATTGATGTATGTTTTTTTTTCAATAAAACCCACTCTTTTTGACCTTCACCATATGGAAGCATTTTTTTTTTTTATATTCCTTCGGATGAGAGTTTCTGGCTTTCCAGTTTGGCGGTCTAACATCTGAGTTCCAACCTTGCCATCATTGGTACGATTTCCTGGATCTATCCTTGGAGTTCCCCTGGATTTCCTGGATCGTTTTGGCCATCTATCGATTCGGCTATCCTTGCCTTGTTGACGCGTTGTCTCTGACATTTGAGTCCACCTGTTCCGTTAAGAGTATACATCCCTTACCTTGGGTGGAGGACACACTATCCCTGAAGTTTTACATGCTTGCTGAGGCCTCTGTATCCCACTTCTAAACAACCATTTTCTGCGGGGGACTTTTTATATGTTTTCCACAAGATTTTTTCACCTTTGGGACTACTGTATATACTCGAGTATAAGTCGATCTGAGTATAAGTCGAGGCCCCTAATTTACCACAAAAAACTGGGAAAAACTTATTGACCCGAGTATAAGACGAGGGTGAGAAATGCAGAGGGTCAACAATGCCCATCTGCAGCTGCATGCCTCCCTGTGTCCTGTGCAGCCTACCTGTATCCTGTGCATGTGTCCTGTACATGTGCATGTGTCCTTGTCCTGTACATGTGTCCTTGTCCTGTACATGTGCATGTGTCCTGTGTCCTGTACATGTGCATGTGTCCTGTACATGTGTCCTGTACATGTGTGTCCTGTACATGTGTCCTGTGTCCCTGTGTCCTGTGTCCTGTACATGTCCTGTGTGCATGTGCAGCCTACCTGTGTCCTATGCAGCCTCCCTGTGGCGATCTCCATCCTCAGACAGCGGCCGACGTGTGATGATACTGTTCGGCGGCCATTCCACTGTTCAAAAGCCGCGCCTCCTCCTCGTCTGTGATAGGCAGTCAGCGGTCAGCCTATCACGGACATTCTCTCATTCTCATACCACGGACGAGGATGAGAGAATGTCCGTGATAGGCTGTACACTGACAGCTGTTCAGCCTATCACAGACGAGCAGGAGGCGCTGCTTTTGAAAGCTGGAATAGCCTCCGAACAGTATCATCACACGCCAGCCGCCGTCTGCCTGCATGACGCGCTGATCATGCAGACATACGGCGGTGACTCGAGTATAAGTCGAAGGGGGCACTTTCAGCCCAAAAAAAAGGCTGAAAAATTTGACTAATACACGAGTATATACGGTACCTTATTTCTGTTTTCACACATTTTTCATATGCTTTGTTGTACTTATTTTTGGGACTGATATTCACTATTTAGTTCTGATCACTTTTATACATTATTTGGTCACATTATTTAATGTCTATGATTTAGCGCTACATTTATACCATCCTTTGTTTTTAAATTTTTGTCATATTTCTATGTAGCAGCTGTTTATCTTTCAGCACTATATTGAGTTAGCGCAGTAACATTCCCCACTTTATATGACAATAACTTGCATATAATCCTTTAAAATAAGCACTTTTTGATTTTTTTATGTTCGTGTCCCATAGACTTTAACGGTGTTCATCCAAATTTTTTTCCTGTTCGCAAGTTCTGGTGCGAATCGAACTGGGGGGGTGTTCAGCTCATCCTTAGTTATAAGGTATAATCTGCATTGGTTTTTTTATTTGCAGCACAGGCACTAGGATAGGTAATGTTAGCTAACAGAGGGGATAGGATGTTTGTTGTACAGTTATGATAGCAGCAGGAAGGGAAAGGGGCAGGGGAACATAGTGGCACAGACTAGCTGACAGGCAGGGAGGGGAGGGGGAGGGAGGACAGAGCAGGGCTGCAGATGACGGAGGCACATAAACTCACCACAGTGTTAGGGCTCAGCAGCCATGATAAACCATGGTCAGTTTACGGGGGGGGGGGGGGTATTGCCAGCCAGGATCAGCCAGGTTTTTTTAGGTGACGGAAGGAGCCAAATTACACAGCACAGGCACTGTGCTGTTATTCATGCTCTAAGGGAACAGGATCGATTTCTTTCTTTTGGGGTTACAAACGCTTTAACCCTCTCCTACACAAACACTTAACTTCCCTACTTCATTATACCTTAAGGCCAACTTAAAGTCGAACTTTACCCATAACAACTTGATAAAAAATTAAACATTCCACATATGAATAATTATGCTACCAAAATTAGTGTGTGCTGTAAACTGCCTTCAGCATTTGTTCTGTTTTTTTCTTGCTGGAGGCTGTAATTTTGCTGAAACCCAGAGCCTCTGAGCAGCAGTAAATCTTTAGATTGTCAGCAGATTGGCCTCTACATTTCTATAGATGTAGCGATTTTATTGTTAGGCTGGACTTATACTTTAAGTGCCGGTTCACACAGGGGCGACTTGTCAGGCGACCTAGCCGCCTGACAAGTCGCCTCCCGTTCTGTACAATGGAACCGTTCTAATAGGAGCGACGCAAGTCGCTCCGACTTAGAAAAAGGTTCCTGTACTACTTTGGCGGCGACTTGAGGCAACTTGCATAGACTTCTATACAGAAGTCGTTTTGCAAGTCGCCGTAGAAGTCGTGTGCAGGTTGCCTCGGTGAGGCGACCTGCAAGTCGTGCCGCCCCTGTGTGAACCGGGGCTAAGGTAGGCTACGTTTATATTTGTACACGGACATTTGTTTCATTATATATTTCTAGGTTTTCCATTCTATTTAGTTAGGCCTTTTTCTATAAAAAGGGTCCAGGTGATCTTTGATCTCTTTCATGCTGTTCAGGTAGATCTCTACCTCTTAAAGTATAAGCCCAGCCTAACACTAAAATAGCTACATCTATAGACATCCACGATCTAACACCTATCTAGCCCTGTAAAGAAGAAATCAGTATACATACCTTTTCTGAAGCCGATCCGACCCGATACCACGCTGAGCCGTCAGCTCGGGCTTTGCTGTGTAAGCGGGTGCAGAGGAGGCAACCGACAATGGAATCCCTAAGTAAGTCTATGGGTGACGTCACTTCCCATTCATTTCACAGCCGTCGGTTGTGTCCTCTGCAGAGCTTCCGCCGCTGAAGACCAGGCCAGAGCGGCTTCAAAAAAGGTATGTATACTGATTTCTTCTTTACAGGGCTAGATAGGTTAGTGTTAGATCATGGATGTCAGTAGATGTAGCGATTTTAGTGTTAGGTTGGACTTTCACTTTGAAGGTTGCCTACCCCAGCTCTACCTTGTACATTTTATGGTAGCCCAATAAGTATTCTATCGACCAGATTTTGAAATTGTTTCCTCGAAAATTATTAAACTTGAGCACACAGCACATTTCTTTGTGAAATATCTTTCGCTATCCTCTGTGGTTTGTTCTGGGCTGCTACATTCGTTTCCAGAATCTTCTTATATAATTTATCTTAATTATAAATCGCCAGGGTGTATTCAGCCAGCCAGATCTCTTAATTGGCTGAATCCTTCTCCACTGCTACTTCTAATAGAATCATTCAGTTCAGTGGAATGTCAGCTTGCGCTTTCAGTTGTGCCTCAATGGAGGCAATTGTTTTAATATTATATTTCCATTACGATTATCTAATGTCACTGTAGCACTAGAACTTCCTTTATGAGTATTTATTAGCGTTATTTGCTGCTGTTCCATGGGTGATCATAATATATTCTTGTTTGGTTGGGTTGTTAGGCTGCGGTAGGAAGGCATGGTCAGTCACTAATAAAATATTGCAGCAGGTAGTTCCAGTACGGTGGTTTCTCAAGAGCAGACTGTAACCTTCAGCTCGAGGAGGTATTAGGATGAAATTGCAACTGAATTAAAAGATTCTGGTATGTGACGGGGCGCAGCGTAACATTCTCTAACAATCGTGTTTAACCATCTGTGGATGATCAGTAAATTAAGGATTGAAAAAAAGTACTTATAGCCCATCTCTAGAATAGAAAAACTCATGTCTATTGAGTTTAACCAAAAGACAAAAATAAATTAAATGAAAAACCTGCATCCTCAGAACCCTAAAGCAGTGGTTGATCCAGAAGAAGACAGAAAGCCCTCAGAAAGCATGGTGCAATTTGCTCAAAGGAGGAATTGAGGCTTAGATTGGAATTAACCACCCCGCAAAAAAAAATTAATTGGGCCGCAGGAGCTTTTAGCCATAATGTGCTAGTATGTGGTAGTATTTACAGTATATTAGCACATTATGGCAGACTTCCCTGTCAAGCATTCCCCTCCAGTGTTGGGCTGTTAGCTTTCCTGTTGATTATGGGCGCTTCCATCATCTCCCAGTCTTCCTTGCAGGTTCCAACTCTTCAGCTGTTTAGTTGGCTACCACCTCCCTAAAGCACTCTCATGCCGCTTACACACGGTCTGACTTTTTGTCTACAAAAGTCCGACGGACGCCGCCAGGCCAAATACGGCGGACAATCCGATCGTGTGTGGGCTTCCCCAGACTTTCAGCTGACTTTTCCAGCCTCTAATCTGGCGGACTTTAGATTTTAAACATATTGCAAATCTTTACGTCGTAACTACGCCGGACCCAGAAATCTGCTAGTCTGTATGCTAGTCCAATGGACAAAAACCCACGCTAGGGCAGCTATTGGCTACTGGCTATCAACTTCCTTATTTTAGTCCGGTGTACGTCATCACGTACGAATCCGTCAGACTTTTGTGTAATCGTATGTAGGCAAGTCCGTTTGTTAGAAAGTCCACCGCAAGTCTGCCAAAAGTCCGTCGAAAGTCCGTCGAAAGTCTGTCGGACAGGCTGTCGGACTTTTGTAGCTGAAAAGTCTGACCGTGTGTACGCGGCATCAGCCTCAGCTACATATTCACCTCCTCCATGTACAATGTAGGGTTAGTAGCCTCTCACTGTATGTGATGTTCCAGAGGGACCATCCACAGCATGGAGTGCCAGGGAAAAGGCAGGGCAGGGTATCAGATAAGTAATACTGTCTCTTCCAAAACTCCTAGAAATACAAGCATTTAACCCTGGCAGTATGGGGGCCCAGATAACAAGCAATTGTGTTGCAAGTTTTGAAAATGACTTGCCAAGCTATCGCTAGACTTACCAGGATTCACATGTTTGTTGCACAATTGCAGTCCACATTCCATGACTCCAGATCAACATTCTTTGCAAACATTCTGCAAGTCTGCTGCAAGTTCCGGTTCAGTTATGTTGTGCAATAGTCATCCCACCACAGGGGTCACTGTGGCTGGATTTTCATGCTGTAGACTTACAGAGCTCTTGCTGTAGACCAGGCATGTCCAAAGTCTAGCCCGAAGGCCAATTGCGGCCCGTGTTCCAGTTTAATGTGGCCCCCTGGTAATCTGGATATATAGGGCCACAAAAGATATATACTGTATTTATCCGCGCTGCCTTGGAGGGGACAGGGAGGGGGCGAGACAAGCACCATCAGATTACATATAGGATAATCTCCTGTTTACTCAGCGGCATCTGTAATAGGAAGTCCCGCATGTTCACTTCATCAAATCTGGCCCTCTTTGAAAAGAGTTTGGACACCCCTGCTGTAGACTTACTACTGCAACTTTGCTCTTGCTAGGAGGGGGGGGGGGGGGGCACTGGTAAAAAAAAAAAATCTGGTAAAACACTGTCTCAGTTTTTAGGCATTGTACTGACTTTGTAAAGGCCAATCTGCAGACAGCCAAAAGATTTACTGCTGTTCAGGGGCTCTGGGCTTCAGCAAAAGGGCAGCCTCTGGCAAGAAGGTACAGTGACAATGTTGGAGGCAGTTTACAGCAAACACTAATTTTGGCAGCATATTTATAATGTGGAATGTATGTTCCTTGCTAAAGAACAATATTTTTATTAAGTTGTTATGAGTAAAGTTCCACTTTAAATGTCACATTTTATTAAACTTCTGGAAAATTCTTTTCTCTCTCCATTCTGTATACAAAACCCATACTCTAAGAAAGCAATACAAATGTTTAAGCACACTCTACAAGGCGCTGTGGAATGTGGGCCATAAATAAATAAAAGACATAAAACACAAACCTATCTCTTTTAAACTAGATAATCAATAATTGCACACTTCCAAAATGATACTTTCATGAAAGGTCACAAGGCTCGAAACCCCTACAAGAGAATTTTCATTCTTTTATGTTGTTTGTGTGTATTTCAGGGGAATATATCAAACGGTAAAGAAAAGACATTTTACAGCTTTTACCAGCTTACCGTGGATGAACTGTGAGCCGGTGATAATAAAAGCTTTCTTGATATTGCTATTATAAAGGCACCAATTCTATTCCCTGTTTATTATGACTGCATTGTAAATACAAGTCTTTCTTCTGCCATGTTGAAAGATGGTGGGCTTCCTGAATGTCAGGCACAATGAAAGCAATGAATGTGTTTTTGTCCCGGATTCACTCATACATTTAAGGCCATAATTCAGTTCTTTGTATCTTAAGGCCACTTTGACAGGGTCACAACCAATGGCCATGGATCTTTGTGGCTGCCTGGTTTTGTGTTATTTTTGTCATTTATTTTTATATTCAGAATCTGGTTACAGGAATTCAGAGTCTGGTAAATCAAGAATCTGATTAATGGCCAATACATACCTGCAGATTTTATTGATGTTTTAACATATCAAAAAGCATAAATAGTTCTTTACCACACATTTCAAAGAGATTTTTCATATCTATGCACTTTAGAATTCTGCTTACTGTTCAAAATGCTTTTACAAGAATGGGCATTACATATGGGGATGGATGGTATTGTCAGGAAATTGCACGTGAAACATCCTATGCTTAGGTTTTACATACATTTTATTGGCTAGAGCTATTCCGGTTCCGGATTCCAGCACAATTGAATAGTATTGTTCCTGAATACAATTCACAGGCAAAAACGTAGGGTTTTTGTTAGCATTATAACAGTATTGTAATAGCCCTTAATTCCTTCCAATCCTACTTTTGAAGACTGGATTGGGGAATACTTGGAGTCTTTTGACTTTTCACGATCCCTTTGTGGGAAACCTCTAGAGCAGGGGTGTCAAACTCAACTTCATCGCCGCATCAGCATTATGGTTGCCCTCAAAGGGTTGGTTGTATCTGTAAGACTATGTATGTATCTACTATTTATCTTATTAAAAAATTGCCTCTGCATTCGAACTTATGATACCAGTGGTGTGCAACTCCCCTTTTCAACTGGCATAGAATAGTATTATTCTCATAATAACAACAAGCAAATGTCCAGAACACCCCACCCTCCCTTACATCAGATGTCAAGAGTCCCCCACCCTTCCTTACATCAGATGTCAAGAGTCCCCCACCCTCCCTTACATCACAGTGCAAGCCCCCCCCCCCCACCACCACCACTAAATTGTGCTCCTGGCAGAGAAGCTGGGAAGCAGCAAGTGCAGGGTCTGGAGGAGGGTCAAAAGGGGGCTGGAGTCAGCTAAATGCTGCAACCAGGGAAGGCGGAGACAAGGGGGTACTGTGGCTGCACAGAGACTCACAGGATCTGTAGGAGTTCTATCCTCCTCTCTGCTGCTGAGACAAGGTGGGGCAGAGATGAAGGGGGGGTGCAGAAGAGTTGCAAGGGCCACATGAAATGGCCTGGTGAGCCAGGTTTGGCCCACGGGCCTTGTGTTTGACACATGCGCTCTAGAGAGAGTGTGGAAGTCACCATCACTGTTCTCAGATTTCCTGATTCAATGGTTGCTGGGTAACATAGATACCCCCCCCCCCCATCTATAAACTGGATCATCCAAGGAATATCATGTACACTTGTGCTCCTATGAACATTATAAACTATTTACATAGTTTAAACAAACTACAAAGAGTTTTACAACAACCCTTACTCACCTCTCTAGCTGATTGTACTGTGAAGTAAATAATTGTCAAAGACATTGACAAAGACCCTGAAGTTGGGTTTCAGTCAGTTTCGAACAGCTCAGAAAGATTTGCTGTTTGTTTAGAAAAAAAATCTAATATTTCAGTACCTCTGATGTGAAATTTAAAAATGAATTTCTTCACAATGCCTATAGCTACAAGGATGAATGAGGTTTTATTTTAAAGTAATTTTACTGTGTGTTCAGAATATTAAAAAAAAGTGTGCATGATCTGGGCACAGGTGCACTTTGACTTCACTCAACATTTTGCTGGTATCTTTGCTTGTTTTCAAGGAAATATATGCAAAAGCTATCAAAAGCTGCCTGGGGTTTTAATGTTCTTCCTGTGCTGCATGGATTTCCTCCAGGGACTCCGGTTTCCTCCCACACTCCAAAGACATGCTGGTAGGTTAATTGGTTCCTGTCTAAATTGGCCCTAGCATGTGTATGCATAAATGTGAGTTAAGAACCTTAGATTGTAAGGCCCTTGAGGGCAGGGACTGATGTGAATGTACATTACATATGTAAAATGCTGCATAAATTGACGGCACTCTATACGTACCTAAATAAATAAAAATAAATATATAAATAAAATAAGCTGAGATATAAAAATATACACAATCTCAGTTTCTTTTTTTAGCCATTGTGCATAAATGTGTGAACTGTCTATAAACAATACCGACAAATTTTGGTTCTCTGAAGTCTCTGGAAAAATAAATATATGGACAACTGGAAATGATTTTGTTGTTTTAGGAAAGAGGATCTCTACACATTGCACAGGTCTCTATATTGTAAGGTCAACCAAGCCAGGGCTTGCTGCAGCTACCCACGGCACATACTGTACAATATCTAAACTTCAGGAAAATGGGTAAATTGTTAAAATGGGTACAAACTTAAACATGTTTTACCTGCCAAAATCATTGTATTTCTGTCCATCCAGCCCTGAGATTTACACAACTCACCAAACAGCACAACCTGGCTGGTGACATTAATTTTCTCCTCTACAGTCAAGAAATATTGCTGGAAAACTGTCCTGCCCCAGTCCTGATTGGAACCTTTGCTCTCACCTTCACCACAATTTTTATCATCATATTTGCATGCAGCACACCTGATTGGTTCCTTGTGCATCCCTTCCATCTCTCAAAGATAGACTTAATAAATCAAATTAATACATATCTACATTAATTGGTGCTTAACGTCTGAAATTGCCTGGAGTGTAGTTTGATAAGGTCCTGTTTAGGTGAGCTTTGGGCCTATGACAATGTCATCAGTTTGAGACACAACTGAGAACAATTGGAATTCATTAACATGTGCATTTGGCCTGCAGTTGGCCATCTTCTACTTTAATGCCATGTACACACGGGCGGACGTTTCGACCGGACTGGTCCGACTGAACGAATCCGACGGATAATCCGACCGTGTGTGGGCTTCATCGGACCTGCAGCGGATTTTTTTGGTCGAAAATCAGACAGACTTTAGATTTGGAACATGTTTCAAATCTTTCAGACGGACTCGAGTCCAGTCGAAAAATCTGCTCGTCTGTATGCTAGTCCGAAGGACAAAAACCGACGCTAGGGCAGCTATTGGCTACTGGCTATCAACTTCCTTATTTTAGTCCGGTCGTACGTCATCACGTACGAATCTGTCGGACTTTGGTGTAATCGCGTGTAGGCAAGTCTGTTCGTTCGAAAGTCCGTCAAAAGTCTGTCGGAAAGACCGTCGGACCTTTGATCCAGAAAAGTCTGCCCGTATGTACACGGTATAAGGGGGCACCCAGGTGGAAAGTTTTTGGGTTGTGGGTTGTTTAGCTCAGTGTAGAGCTTACCAGTGTGCAGAGTCCTTGCCAGATATGCCGTTTAAGGGCTTGTTGGCTCACTTTTATTAATAAGAAAGAAAATGTCCAAACAACTAGGTTTCCCACGCAGGGGGTTTCCACCATTGATGAAAAACAAAAGAAAGATCCAGCCTTCTGGCTCTTTTAAGCAGCACCGCTGCTCAGGTTTTATGCCCCAGTCTTCTTGACCATGTAACAGGATCCCTGTATTCACGTGCAAACACTGTACTTCATTAGCACTCTTCCTTCCACAGCTTTACTGGTGCTCCAGCCCACAGGCTTGGGCCATTTGTTCCATGACAGACTGCACCATGCAGCCCTCTGGCTTCTCTCTTGCACACCTGGACTCCTCGGGGGGGGGGGGGGGGGGCAGAACCCTGGTCCTGGCTCTGCTATTAGCCCAGATCCCACCTGCACAATCAATCTCCTGGCTATTCCCGAAACCTGGTCCCAGGATTGGAGATTTCATCCCACCCAAATCATTACAAAATCTCTAGACTTCAGGTCCCAAACTGGATTCTACCAACCACATACGAAACAGAAAAATCAGTTTCCTCATCCTGGAACCCCTTAACCTGCCTAGTTGAGAATCCTTGGCCATATAAAAAATGAAAGGGAACTGTGCTGTCACAAATGTTACAGTGTAGCAGTCCGCAAAAACGGAGGGAATCTGGGACTTTAAATGAAGTGTGTGTGGCTGTTAAAATACTGTTTTTCTGGTATTTACATCCATATTCTGTAAATTATATTGATGAGGAAAGTTCCAAGAAAGTCTGTTCAGTTCTTATGTAAAAACTCAAAAATTGATTTAATGATAAAATAGCAAAATATTACAAGAACAAAATCAAAATGTAGAATGTAAAAATAACATCAGTAATGTATTATTTCTTAAAGCGGTAGTAAACCCGCCGACTTACACCTGTAAGGGAAAAGGCATAATGAGCTAGTATGCACCGCATACTAGCTCATTATGAGATACTTACCTTAGAATGAGGCACCGGCATTTCACCCGGTCCACGTCTTCCGGGCATGCGCGCGGGAGACTTTTTTCCGGCAAAGTCCGGCGGCTTCCGGGCTCCCAGCCGAGAATCCCCTGTGCGCCTGCACCGCTGCAGTCAGCGGCTCATTGCGAGGGGAATATCTCCTAAACCGTACAGGTTTAGGAGATATTTTTTTAACCTACAGGTAAGCCTTATTATATTCTTACCTGTAGGTAAAAGTTTGAAAAATAGGTATACAACCGCTTTAAGATGAAGACTGAATCAGATATCTTTGTGTGTGTGTAAAGCTGAGGCAGCTTCCTTCAATGTCTCATGGTGTCTGCGTCTGAAGCAAATCTTTTGTTCAAAAGCTTCTACTCCACAAATCAAACCCATGAAAATAGCCCCCGCCTTCCTAAAAAGGGTTGGTTTGTCTTATAGTTCCACAGACTTAGTGGCAAATGGTTTTCTAACTCTCAGTCTAACGCCAGATGTTAAAATACAACACCATCTCTATTCACAACATTCCATGGGGATGGGCAAGAAGAGCTATGTGTAAAGTTTAAATATAGGATATAACTTCTTTAACATCTAAATCAAATACTACATAAATCAGAATGTATATTATATTCATTGAAAACATATGAATATAATAGGCATATTAAAACATAGGTGGCACTGGTTGGCACTGGTAGGTGGCACAGAAGCCTCTGCAGAGGCTCTCCTCGATCGGGACTGATGTCCCTCTCACAGCCGCCGGTGATAGGCTTTTTTTTTTCTCCTCACGCTACCAAAGTGAGGAGAAAAAATAGCCGATCTGTTTACAGATCACATGGTAATGGGTCGGGGTCGACCCCTTACTCTGATCTATGATCAGCCGAGTCCCACAGACTCGCTTATCACAGAGCGCGCCCTGCATAGGGCGCACAGGCCGCTCGAGCCCGGGAGGACATCTATGGACGCCCTCCTGGCTAATCAGGTTCGCACTGCAGCCGTCTTGCGGCTATAGCTGGGACGGGAAGTGGTTAAGGTCAACCATTGAATGATGATGGTCCCTAGCCACATAACAACACCTCCATCCCTAGAGGCTTGCCATTGGGGGGACTTGACAGGGGGGAGGAGCCAGGATCACCGGCGGGGGACCCAAAAAAAAAAAAAGGATTAGGGCTGCTCTGCGGAAAAACCATTACACAGAGCAGGTAAGTATAACATGTTTGTTATTTCATTTTTTGAAAATTACAACCTTTACAATCACTTTAAAGGTCCACTTTAACTTTTTACAGCACAGTTTCATAAATACGTAACATTTTTACCAATAAAAATGTAAAGCATCAACCTTCATGTTTTATGAACAGGCCCACAAACCCTCTCGCCTCATACATGAAAGATACAAAATGACAAAATGTTATCACATGGGATCTGATGAAATTCTCATCACAACTGGATAAAACATAATCTTATTTTCTTATTCTCTTGTCTCCATGGACCAGCTAGCGGTGCTCTATTGCCTGAAGCTTTTAATCACGAGCAAATCACGACAAGTCTACTTAATGATCCGTCAGTTTAAAGCATACCTCTCGTTCTACAATTTCCTGTAGTGTGTTTATACGGCTGATGATGTTATGATAATTACTGCTCGCTCAAGGCTTGCCAGTGCCGCTTTTTGAAAGCTGTTACTTGATTGCTAGGTGACAAGTGGGGCCACTTAAAAGTCATTAGGCTTTTTTTTTTAATTTTTCATCTGAAATGTGAAGCAGTAATCAAAATATTTCCCCTGGCATATTCAGTCTTTATTTCATGTTAACTTGAGCAGAAAATTGGCATTTGTGGGGTTTATTTTTACCAAGTGCTGCACATTTGTACTTTGAAGAGCGATGGAATTTTCTGATGAACATTTGTTTCAATCATGGACTCAATTCATATTTTTTGATCTGATAAGGAATTGCGTAGAAGGCTAATGCTTATCAGATGTGCTTCTAAAAGGAATCTCTTGAAAAAAATATTGTATGATTGGGTGATGATTATTTTTTTTTTAACTCTAACTTTTATCTGCAATTATTGCATTTTAGGGTACAAATAGTTAGGTTAGATGTATATGTGGTGGTAGTCACGCTAAACTGGACTTTTTCTCTAATGCTGAAGACATTTTGGAAGGGATTTACTAAAGCTGATGCACCCAGAATCTGGGGCAGCTGTGCATAGTAAGTGCATAGTAACCAATCAGCTTCTAGGTTTTAGCCCCCATTCACATTGGTCCGATTTGACATGCGATTTGACAGGTCAAATCGCATGTCAAATCGCAGCCTATTGCCGCCAATGGGAGCGTCCCAATCGGTGCGACGACGACTTTGCGGCGCCGCACCAATTTGCAAAAGTAGTTCCTGCACTACTTTTGGCGACCTTGGGGGCAATTTCAATAGACATCTGTGCATGAACCCACACAGATGTCTTTCAAGTTGCCCCCAAAGTTGGACTGAAATGCTGCTTTGAAATCGTGCGAGTTCAGATGAATTTGCGTGATTTCAAAGCCGCATTGATGTGAATGAGGGCTTATTGTCGAAGCTTAAAGTGGCTGAAAAGGCACAAGGCTTTTTACTTTCATGCATTCTATGCATGAAGGTAAAAAAACCTTCTGTGCGCAGAAGCCCCCCCAGCATATTGAACTATTCACAGACAGACCAGATGTATGTTAGCATGAGATAAGTCATCCAGTAAAAGTGACCGTTACAGCGGTTGGGACATACTCTAGAACTCTTTCACTTGCAATGCTCGCTGAAGAGCAATCCACATTTAGGGAGTGAGGAGACGTTGTATTGCCTCATCACCACCTTCTTTAACCCCTGCGTGCAGTTCACATGGTTACAGGGCCTTGCAGAGTGGACCTGTTCGCTTGATTGACAGAGGGTATAATTCCTGCCGCATAGGAAAGGTTAATGGCTGCAGCATGTGCACCCCCAGCTGCTGCCTCTGCAGCTAAAGGGGGTAGCAGTTGGGAGGCAGTAAAAACCCTGTGGTTGAGATGTGGTTTTATCTCCAACCTCACGTGTGAATGATCCCTAACACAGCCAGGGATGCTGAAGTAGTAGTAGCAGCATGTTTTTTAAAGTTGATCCCCCAGGCACATGTAGGCTGCCAATACTGACTTATGCAGCGTACACGCGGTCGGACTTTTCGACCGGACTGGTCCGACGGACCGAGTCCGGCGGACAATCCGATCGTTTGTGGGCTTCATCGGACTTTTCCAGTTGAAAATCTGAAGGACTTTAGATTTGGAACATGCTTCAAATCGTTACGTCGTAACTCCGCCCGACCCAGAAATCCGCTCGTCTGTATGCTAGTCCGATGGACAAAAACCGACGCTAGGGCAGCTATTGGCTACTGGCTATCAACTTCCTTATTTTAGTCCGGTGTACGTCATCACGTACGAATCCGTTGGACTTTGGTGTGATCGTGTGTAGGCAAGTCCGTTCATTCAAAAGTCTGCCCATATATGGTGAGAATCTCGTCTGGTTCCTGCTGAACCGGCTGAGATTCAAACCGTTTATGGCGGCTTTAGATTTCAGGACTTCTTGAGTCACCGACCTGGAACTAGTCAAAATTTCTGACTTTACAGGCAATAACAGCAAGGAAAACAGCAAAAGCAACCTTCATATGTTTGCTAACAAAGTATAGAGTATATGTATGAATGTGAGTAAGGGATCTTAGATTGTAATCTTCTTTAGGGCTGGGAATAATGTGAATGTGCGGTATATGAAAAGCACTACATACTTTGTTGACGCTATATACAGTAAGTACCTGAAATAAATCAAATAAATAAACATGCACTGTAGTAAAACAGTAACTTTAAGTCCAACCCACCATTTGCCCACCCTTTGCCACAAGCTTTGGCTTAAACAGGAAATGATGTTACTGGCGGGATCTCCAGGTAGACATTTTTGCAACAGATTCTCAAAAAAATATTTGCTTAAGAAAACTGTATACAATGATGTATGATGCTAAACATACTGAAAAAACATATTAAGGCCACATTCAAACTTGCAAATGGGCCTAACACCAGGGCTGATCACTCGCACGTGATTGCCTCAAGAGCAAATACATGCAATCGATTAGCTGCGGGACCCTCGCTGCGTGTTAATTTGCAAGTGTGTCTTGTTTTTTTTGTTTAAAAATACCAAACGTTAGACATACCTGCAAAACCACTGCACAGAGCAGCCCTGATCCTTCTCTTCTCAGGTCCCTAGCCAGCCCCTCCCTCCTGCTGAGTGCCCCCACAGCAAGCAGCTTGCAATGGGGGCACCCAAGCCGAGCCACTGCTCTGTGTGTCCATTCAGACATGAAGCCACGGCTCAACCCCACCCCGCTCCCTCTTTCTCCTCATTGGCTCACTGACTTTGATTGACAGCAGCGGGTTCCAATGGTGTTTTAGCTAGTCAGGAGGGAGAGTCCCGGACAGCCGAGGCTCTCTTGCAACATCGCTGGATCGAGATGGGGCTCAGGCAAGTATTAGAGGGGCTGAGCTACACACAGAAGGATTTTTTTTTTGTATCCTAATGCATAGATTGCATTAAGATAAAAACCCTTCTGGCTTCAGAACCACTTTAATCAAATATGTTAGAAGACCTATTCAGGTCATTATAATCCCTCCTTGACTATTGATGGCGACAGCATTCCCCCGTCCGCCGCATCCTGCCTTATCTTCCCCCCTTCTATTGACGCCAGGCATAGAAGTTTGCAGTTAAGGTGGTCAGGACCTGTCTGATTACCTGACTGCCCTATAAATCTTATAGCTGCCTGTGTAGTAATTTAAAAATACCCTCCTGTCTGTGTACTATTGCAATAATAGCTATTTAGCCTTTTGCTACGTTCCAATTCCCCTTCACTAAATATGTGGTAAATTGCATTGTTTTTAAAGGCTGTGCATGGCATATACTTAATTAAATGTCATGTATTAAACAAACAACAGAATGCAGCAAATTACCTCTCTGGAATGCCATGTCCCAGGAATACAAATTTACACCAAACAGACAATTGCCTAATTTTTAGTATGGCTCAGGAATCCTTTATCTTATATAACATGGTGTGGTAATAGTGATGTGCTTACGAAACTGCTGGGCTCACAGCTGGAGGTATCACTGAACTAATACGCCATCATTTGTACTGATATAAGATAATGAACTTTAATGGCATATATTACCGAGGGGCCACAAGAGACGGCGGGCATAGACGGCAGATGATGAGACGCAGCTCGCTAATGTAAGCAAACAGCTGGGTGTCTTGTGGCTGTTTGTACTTTAACACCAGCCGTGTCACAGCATTTGCGAGAAAAGTGACCTGGAAAATGGAAATGACTGCGGCTCTGAAAAGGTAATCATTTTTCTCAAGTTCATTAATATGGCAAATATTCCCAGAATGCTTTTGGGTCCATTTAGCAATTCCCAGTACTTTTATATTAGATTTCTATTAGTTATAAAAATTAGATTTAGCCTGACATAGGGCAGACTGGCTGAGTGGTTTTAGCGTACTATCGCATATTAACAGTAAATGTGTCATGAGGAAAGTAAACTGGGCTGCCATTACTGATCTCGTTTTGAAAATGCTAGGGCCTGGGCTGCTATGCTGACCCTCTGATTTCAATACTTTTGGAGTAACAGACTTGGAAGAAGTTTGCAGGTCAGAAAAGATGAAGGAAACTCAGAACCATTCTTGGAAGTGGAGGTCAATGTTGTCAGTTTCCATGATTCTGTTATTGAGATTCCCTTAGGTCGGGTTCACACTGATATGACAAACGCTCCGACATTGGGAGCTCATGTGTCATGAGGTGTGAAAATCAATGTTTCCCTATGGGAGCCGTCTCAACTGGTCCGACACAAGTCGTTCCGACTTTGAAAATGCTCCCTGCACTACTTTGATCCTACTTCAGCCCATTGAATATCACTAAAGTCGGCTCAAAGTCGGATTGCGGTCTTAACTGATCCGACTTTGTCATGCGACTTCTGTTTTGATGATCTTGAAGGGGAATCCCACGCCAAAATGTAAACAAAATGGCATGGGTTCCCCCTCCAAGACCATACCAGATCCATAGGTCTGGCATGGATTTCAAGGGGAACCAAAATCCATACCACACCCTTATCTGAGCATGCAGCCCGACAGGTCAGGAAAGGGGACGAGCGCCCCCCCTCAACATGAGGGGGGGTGGGTGCTTTGGGGCAGGGGGGCCCTGTGCACCCCAAAGCACCTTGATGGGGACAAGGGCCTCTTCCCGACATCCCTGGCCGTTGGTTGTCGGGGTCTGCGGGCGGGGGGCTTATCAGAATCTGGAAGCCCCCTTTAACAAGAGTGCCCCCAGATACTGGCCCCCCACCCTATGTGAATGAGTATGGGGTATATTGTACCCCTACCCATTCACTTAAAAAAAGTGTCAAAAATAAAACACAGTACACAGGTTTTTTAAGTAATTTATTAAGGCAGATCCAGCGTCTCTTCCGATTTCTTCTCCCCTCTCCCGCTCTTCTGCCTCCTCTGCTGAATGTCTTCTTCCTCTGCCAGTTCTTCTCCCCTCTCCGGGTATTCTCTGCTCTCCGCTGATGTCTTCTAGCCCTCTCTGGTGCTTCTCCCTGTCTGCTGTCTTCTGCCTCTGCCGGGTCTTCGCTGTCTTCTCGCTCTTTTGCTGGGTCTTCTCTGCTGTCTTCTCCCTCTGTTCTTCTTCTGATGTTACTTATATTGGCATGGGCGAAGTCACTGGGTGATGTCATCTGGAGACCCCGCCCCTTATGACATCACCCAGGGCATGATGGGGCAGTGACGTCATAAGGGTGCGGGGGGCAGAGGCAGAAGACAGCAGGCAGAGGGAGAAGAACCAGAGAGGGCTAGAAGACATCAGCGGAGCGGAGAAGACCCGGAGAGGGGATTAGAACCGGCAGAGGCAGAAGACATCAGCAGAGGAGGCAGAAGAGCCGGAGAGGGGAGGGGAGAAGAGAACGGAAGAGACGCCAGAGCTGCCTTAATAAATTACTTTAAAAACCTGTATACTGCGTTTCATTTTTGACACTTTTTTTTAGGTGAATGGGTAGGGGTACAATGTACCCCATACTCATTCACATAGAGTGGGGGGTCGGGATCTGGGGACACCCTTGTTAAAGGGGGCTTCCAGATTCCGATAAGCCCCCCTGCCCGCAGACCCCGACAACCAACAGTCAGGGTTGTCGGGAAGAGGACCTTGCTCCCATAAAACATGGGGGCAAGGTGCTGCGGCCTGGTACGGTTCAGGAGGGGGGGGCACTCATCCCAACCCCTTTTCCTGACCTGCCGGCTGCATGCTTGGATAAGGGTCTGGTATGGATTTTGGGGGGAAATCCATGCCAGACCTAAGGGTCTGGTATGGTCTTGGAGGAACCCATGGCGTTTTTTGTTTTCTTTAATTTGGCATGGAGTTTCCCCTAAAGATAAGTGCCTGGTATTGTCGGGATCAAAGTCGGATCCCCCATTCATTTAAGTCGGACGAATGTGGGACTTCAAGTCGCAGGGGAAGGTCGTATCCAGTGGTAAACCCAGCCTTAAAGCCCAACTAAACGTTCAGTTTAAATCAGCTAAATACATTCCAGGTGCATAAATATAAAACTTCTAAAAAATCAGTGCACTGCCTCTAAACAATCACAAAGTGCACTTAATAGTTGAAAATTCATATAAAACCAAAATAAATAATAAATAGATACCCAATTCTAAAAAAAAAATGATGAATAGAAAAAAAGGTGTGTTATACCTTTTACCTCCCTGGCGGTATGATTATGTCAGATTTTTGATGCTCAAAGCGGTACAATGTTTTGCATGGAAATTTGGCGTTTTATATTGTAGGCCTGTAATTCTTATGCCGCGTACACACGAGCGGACTTTACGGCGGACTTTGCCCGGCGGACTTTTCAACGTACTTTCCGACTGACTTTCTGAATGAACGGACTTGCCTACACACAATCCACCAAAGTCCGTCGAATTCGTACGTGATGACGTACGACCGGACTAAAACAAGGAAGTTCATAGCCAATTGCCAATAGCTGCCCTAGCGTGGCTTTTTTGTCCGTCGAACTAGCATACAGACGGCGGACTTTTCGACCGGACTCGATTTCCATGGATAAATTTTAAACAAGTTTCAAATCTAAGTCCGTCCAACTTTTGAGAAAACAAAGTCCGCTGGAGCCCACACACATCGAATTGTCCGACGAAATCCAGTCCGCCGGGCAAAGTCCGCCGTAAAGTCCGCTCGTGTGTACGCGGCATTAGGAATAACACACTTAAATCTGTCCAAACAATAGTCTAGTACAGGGGTCGTCAACCCCCAGTCCCCGGCCCACTACCGGGCCGTAGCGCTTCTTCAGCCGGGCCGCTAGTGCGAGCCGCTAGTAAGAGACAGCGCTGGGTGGATGGAAGAAGCGAGTGGGCGGACAAGCAGAGATAATATCTCTCTCTGCCCCCCGCATCACCGCTCTTCCGCCCTCAAAGCCTGGCACTGTGACAGATCGAGCGGAGGCACGGCTCGCACACACAGCGGGAGGACATCGCAGGATCCTGGGGACAAGGTAAGTAACTTTGCCTGGACCCTGTGATGCGATCCCAAGTCTGGCTCGGGGGTACCGCTTTTGGTACTGAAAATTCATCCCGAGCCGCACTTGGGAATACTGCCAGGGAGGTTAAATACTACTGACATTCGTAAGATGTATATTCTCAGAAAGTTCCTACGTGTAAAAGTTCAAAAAATTTACCTCAATAATGAACAAAAAATGATAAATGAGTGCATTATACCCTTAAATACCAATAACAAATTCCAAAAATGTTGGTGTAAGACAGTTGTCCCCAAACTGTGGCCTGTGGGCCGAAAGCTGCTCTTTGCTTGCCTGTATGCAGCCCCACTGATACAAGGCGCTATTACTCCCACAGACAACAATGATGGGGGTCATTCTTTCCACTGACAACAATGATGGGGCATTTTTCCTCCCTCTGACACCAATGACAGAGCACAATTTCTCCTATATAATCTTTTAACTCCCACTGACCACCAAGCCTGAGACATTGTCTACTCCCACTAACACTGGGGCATTTTCTACCCCAACTGCCCACAGTCTGGCTCCAAGTCTGATGAACAGTAAAGCACCACTTTGTTTAGAAAGTTTGAAAACCCCTGGTGTAAGACAATCTTGTGATCCAGTATGACTTCACAAGCTCCCCCACCTCAGACGTCCTACTAGAGATGATAGACCTCTAAACAATAGGAGGTCATCTAGGCATTTATCATAAATGATCAGAGCTTTCCAGCGCTCTCCAACTCTAGTGTCCGTCACACATGCTCATATAAATGCTTGCACATTATCACCATATGGGGAAGAAAAAAGAGCCCAGGTACATTATAAACCTTTTTTTTAATTTAGATTTCAATATGTTTATTACTTTTTCACAAATAAAAGTTACATAAACATATGATAACTCTAGACTTTGCCAAAAAAGGAGAGTAATATTCAAATGTTTTCAGGTAGTAATGTAAACATTTTCAAACAACATGTCTGTAAAGTAAGTGACTGGAGATATCACAGAAAAAGAAAACTATTTTTTCAACTCTTTTTATTTAAAACACAATAGGGTAATCACAATGTAGCACTCATAACAAACAGAGAACAGCACTACTGCACAACGAGCAGCGGACATGATGACGTCACACAGCAGGCTCCTCCCAACACGTTTCCTTACAGAGAACACCTTCAGGGGAAAGGAGTCCTACCCCTGAAGATGGTCTCTGCAACAAAACACACTGGTAGGAGCTTGTTGCGTGACGTCATGACAACCGCCGCTCGGTGTGCAGTGGTACAGCAAATACAAAATTATAGAGGTAGCCTGACCGCCGCACACCTCACCCGGCCTGAGTGGTAAGCACTTGGAGCAAGATTATATTAGATACCTGATCTTTATCCCTATGTATGCTTAGGAACATATAGGGAATGTAAAGGTGAAAGCTATGCAAGAAAATATGTAGCTAAGAACAAGCCTCAAGGGATCGCTCTGAAATGAGGCTGGGGGGTAAAACCCTGCGGTTGAGCCAACATTTTACCACCCCATTTAGCTGCAGAGGGCAGTGATATTGGCATGACCACAACGCTTTGCTTTGTGGCTGCAGCAGGAATTATACCCCCTATCCCTTTCCCCGACACAACACATTGAAGTTCATGGGACCACACTACAAGCACCCCACAACTGCATGCGGGGATCAAGGGGTTAAAGCAGGTGGTGAGGAGGGAATACAGCGCCTCTTCGCCCTTGTCAAATGCTCTCTGAAGTGTGATCTGAATACAGATCTCTCTTCAGAGAGCACCACTAGTGTGAACAAGCCCCTAGGGCCCATTATAACTGCCCAGTGCTTTGTGGTGCATTACTGCATGCACATTAATGTGTAGTATTTCATGTGTTAAGGCAGTGCATTCATTCTGAATGGGCTACCAGTGCACCAAAACACATATTTTAATGAACTTTTACCCTTTGTAACAAAGGAGTGCACTAGAACACACAGATACACATGTATTGTGGTATGCTGCTAGGTGCATCTATGAGATAGACAGGACAACTGAAGTAGGCAGGCTGACAACCCCCCTGCTAATTGCAAGGCAGCAGGAAGTGCTGTAGCTAAACAAAAATTTGCAACAGATTCACAAAAAAATAATTTTGGGTTTACGTACATCTTAACTATCTATATTTATATTTAAAAAATGCTATTCTGATACATTTTTTTTTTTTACGTTGCCTAAAAAAATTGTGGTATAAGCTTGAATTGCAGGCTGCCACTATACATGAGTAATGTCATCACTAAGGAATATTATTCAGTATACGCACAGCTCTGTACATGTTACTGGGCCCCTCCTTTCCAATATATTGTCTGCTCGGTTCACAGCTCCATGCAGATTATTTGGGGATTTTGTTTTCCACTTTACAGCTCTCCGAGTCAGCTCCCGTTCTGAGAGGCCTGAAATTTTATCTCATGTGTTATTACTTGTGACAACAGCGTCCTACAATGTGTTCCAGATTTATACTCTTAATTTCATACCGCTTGAATAGAAGTGCTTTATTGTGAGTCGCTAGGATTTCATTCATATTCCTGGCTGCCAGCACTTTGAATTACTTTTATTGGATGAACCCACCTTCTTAGTATAATGGGGTTAAATGGACCAGTTGGGTCGAAATAAAGGACAGCTTTGGTTTTAAAAATATTGTTGTTATTGTGTAGGTATAGTGTGGGTTGTAGCAAAGTAGGTATAATTGTGTATTTTATTTTTGCAAATACATTATATTGGTTTGCAGTGTCTAGACTATAGAGCAGTGCTTCGCAACTGATTTTGTCATGGCATCCTTTGAAAGTATCAAGGCACCCCTGTCCAAAATAACGTCCCCCCCTCACATCAGAGTCCTCAGTCAATCCCCCCCTTTACATTGGATTCCTCTGTCCCCTGGAGTTTGGGAAGGTATAGGATGGCTCATAAGGTTTTGTATGCTCCCAAGCAATTGGGAGTTCCCCATCTCCTTCGCTGTTATTAGGAAGCTTCATTGATTCAACTTATACAAATTTACTCCACTAAATACAGGCCTGAGTGGCTTATATTGGAATCCCAGGCTGGCCATTCACTCCCCTTATGTGGATGCCGTTCAAACATCGCAAAGCTATACTGTCACCCACTTTGTCACATTCCTTGCTCTTATGGGACACTGCATGTCAATTGTTTCCTTTAAAATCAGCACATACACCTGTGGCTCCTCTCTTTGGTAATCCAGATTTTCCCCTGGCCTGACCTTTCCTCAGTTTTCCTGGTGGCTAACTAAAGGCCTATACCATATTGGTCATTTTATAGACCATATGGGGATTTGCTTCCAGAATACTTCAACCAGACCCTTGAGATGCCCCCTGTGGAATCCTTCTTTCTAACCAAATTCTCAATTTTTTACATTCCCTTAAGCAGTCTATAGGCGATATTATTATTATTTATTATTATTATTATACAGGATTTATATAGCACCGACAGTTTATGCAGCGCTTTACAACATGAGGGCAGACAGTACAATTACAATACAATTCAATACAGGAGGAATCAGAGGGCCCTGCTCGTTAGAGCTTACAATCTAGGAGGGAGGGTCAAGTTATACAAAAGGGTAACAGCTGTGGGGGCTGAGCTAATGGAGAAAACAGTGCATTTGTTAGATGGAGGCAAGATAGGCTTCTCTGAAGAGGAAAGTTTTCAGGGATCGCCTAAAGATGTATAAATTTGGAGACAGTCTGACAGATTGGGGTAGGGAATTCCAGAGTATGGGCGAGGCTCGGGAGAAGTCCTGGAGGCGGATATGGGAGGAGATGATGAGGGAGCTAGAGAGCAGGAGATCTTGGGAGGAACGGAGATGGCGATTAGGTTGGTATTTTGAGACTAGGCTAGTGATGTAGTTGGGGGCAGAGTTGTGGATGGCTTTGTAACTTATTGTTAGTATTTTGAATTTAATTCGTTGGGCGAGTGGCAGCCAATAGAGGGGTTGGCAGAGAGGAGTAGCAGACACTGAGCGGTTTGTAAGGTGGATGAGTTTGGCAGCAGCATTCATGATGGACTGAAGGGGGGATAGTCTATTTAAAGGTAAGCCAATGAGGAGGGAGTTGCAGTAGTCGAGGCGAGAGATAACCAGGGAGTGAATCAGGAGCTTTGTGGTTTCATTGGGTAGAAAGGGACGTAGTTTAGAGATGTTGCGTAGGTTGAGGCGGCAAGCTTTGGAAAGGGATTGGATGTGGGGCCGAAAGGAGAGTTCAGAGTCCAGGATAACACCTAGCACCCTGACATGTGGGGAGGGTTGGATGGTTGTGCCGTTGCTCTTGACAGACAAGTCAGGGGAAGAGGCACGTGGGGGAGGAAATATTATAAGCTCGGTTTTGGACAAGTTGAGTTTGAGGAAGTGGTGTGACATCCATACAGATATGTCAGTTAGTAAGTTAGTGATGCGTGAGGAGACTGATGGAGTGAGTTGAGGGGTGGGAGATAGATTTGTGTGTCGTAGAAAACATTGCTACTAGGATGTTATATGAGCAAAGATTTTTCCGGGACTCAAATTCCAGGGACAGCATCTGAATGCTTTATTGTTTTTTCTCTGCTTTGCCAGATAAATTGCCCTATCAGTGGGCTTGGGAAGTGGATCTGGGAGCGGAGATTTCCCATGAGGATTGGTCCAGCTGGATGGCGAGAACACACTTTGGGATACTTAATATGACCCTGGTAGAGGCAAATTACAAGGTTATATCCCGTTGGTACTTGGAGCCTTGCAGGATAGCCAAAATCTATCCTGATGCGTCTTCCATGTGCTTCAGAGGATGTCGAAATGAGGGTACCATGTTCCATGCGTGGTGGACTTGCCCCAAAGTCAAGTGGTATTGGACTAGAGTTTTTATTCTGATACACACAGTCGGGAAAGTGAAGGTTTCCAAATCCGCTAAAATGGCCTTGTTGAATAAACCTATGGAGGATGTCCATAGGAGTACACAATCCCTTAAATTTTACATTTTTAAGGGGCTAAAAAGGACTATCATGAGGCATGGAAGTCCCCAGTGGTTGAACTGGCTGCCATAAAAAATAAATTGTCCTGGATAATGATACATGAGAAAATAGCTAGCCTTCTCAAAAACAAACAGAACAAGTTTGAAAAAATTTGGATCCCTTGGCTGCTCTACTTGCAACCACTTGAATGAGCCGACCATAAATGGGCCTGAGTCTGGGGGCTGAAGAGGAGCGACTCTACCCTTCTTCCCTTCCTCCTTTCTCATTTTTTACCATACTACCCAGCTGTACTGCTCTTTTTTCTCATCCACCATTGCTATAATCTTGTCTTTTTTTTTCCTTCCCTTTTTTTTTGGTACAGCATCAATGGTTTTAAGTGAGCAATGCATATCTAATCATATTGGAATTAATGTTTTACTGGAGAATGTCCAGATTTTTTCCTATGGGGATGCCTAGGGGCTGGACTGGATCTACTGGGCATTGTACTGAGGGCACAACACAGCCCTTACCAGTCTCTACTCATCCCATCTCTTATGAAACATCTAATTGCTAACAAGCTTTCTTGATGCGTATTTTCCCCTATTTTTTTATGTCAAATTGTACACCTTACACTAGTTGGCTTATATCTGGAATATTGTTCTTTTTATACTTAAATTCATTAAATACATTGAAACAGAGTCCTCAGTCCCCCTCCCTTCACATCAGGGTCATCAGTCTCCCCATTCTTCATATTAGAGTCCTCAGCCCCCCCCTCTATCCTTCACATCAGAGTGCTCAGTCCCCTCATCCTTCACATCAGAGTCTTCAGTCCCTCCATACCTCACATCAGAGTCTTCAGTCCCACCATACCTCACATCAGAGTGCTCAGTCCCCTCATCCTTCACATCAGAGTCTTCAGTCCCTCCATACCTCACATCAGAGTCTTCAGTCCCACCATACCTCACATCAGAGTGCTCAGTCCCCTCCATCCTTCACATTAGAGTGCTCAGTACCATCCATCCTTCATATCAGAGTGTTCAGTCCCTCACCCTTCACATCAGAGTGATCAATCCCCCCCATCCTTCACATCAGAGTCTTCAGTTTCCTCATACATTACATCAGAGTGCTCAGTCCTCCCATTCTTCACATCAGAGTGCTCAGTCCCCCCATTCTTCACATCAGAGTACTCAGTCCCCCCATCCTTTACCAGATTGCTCAGTGCCCCCATCCTTCACATTAGAGTCCTCAGCCTCCCCCCTTCCATCAAGTCCCAAGCCTCCACGCCTCTTCCCCCTTTACATCAAAGATCTCAGAACCCCCCCTCCCACTCTTCACATCAGAATCCTCAGTCCCCCCATTCTTCAAACGTCACCCTGTAGTCACTGTGCAGTTGGGCAGCTGCTCACATAGAAGGACCTGGAAGATCGTGGCTATCACTATTGTGTCACCAAAGACTACAGTGATTTCCAGCTTCCCCAGAGGTCCATCAGTTTTGAGTAATGCTTACATTGTGCCAAGATGGACCAATGTACAGTAAGTATGCAATGCAGATCATTTCTGGAGTTCAGCTTTAACAGGTACCACAGCCAACCAGACAATCTGTACACATAAATGAACCAAGACAGCATTGCTCTCTCCTCATTTGCCTGCCATAATATGTAAATTACAGCTTGCAACAAAACCCATTAATTACCAGTCTGAATACCGACAAGTACTCCGACTCTCCATCAACTCCCATAATGTTTTAAAATACAAAGTGAATACATCGATGTTGTTCTTTTTTTTTTATTTGAAATTCAATTTTCCACAAGCCTCTAATGGATTCTCCTGAATGTGATTGCCAGCCTCGTGTGATATATGGGGCTTTAAATGTTATGTATAAATGTTTGTTGTGGGGTGCGGTGACAGGTGGCTCTATATTACGGCTTGGCGGATTACGGATGCCGCTTTGATACATGGTAGTTCTTCTGTCATAGTCATTTTGTTCCCATTTAAATTTCGATGAATAACTCATACCAATATAGACAGCATTCTCGATAAAGAGCTGAAATAATGTACTGAAGAATCAATGAGGCATGGACCAATTTCAGACAATTACTCTAAAAGGCAAATTCATTTTCTACATCTTAGCTAATAAAAGGGAAGGCAATATGACTGCCGTTAAAGTGGTAGAATAAAAACTTAGTAGAACTTCGTCACCTTCGAAAACTTGGTCTGTGAAAGAGGGTTAGTGGGCAAAACATCAAAATGTGAGACTGGTAAAAGTCTGTTCACACCTGATATATTATTTATTTATTACAGGTACTTTTTTAGCGCCGTCAATTCACGCAGTGCTTTACATACAGTATATATAGTACATTCACATCAGTCCCTGCCCTCAAGGAGCTTACAATCTAAGTTTTTTAACTCACATACATATATACAAGGTAAAAGCTACGATCGTAAAATCAGTTGGTGCACATTTTTATTCTTTGGCTATTAAGGAATGTACTTAAAATGACACTAAAGGAAAAAAAATAAAAACATGTTATACTTACCTGCTTTGTGCAGTGGTTTTGCACAGAGCAGCCCTGATCCTCCTCTTCTTGGGTCTCCAGTTGGTGCTTTGGGCTCCTCTCCCCTACTGAGTGTCCCCATAGCAAGCTGCTTGCTATGGGGCACTCGTCCGTGCTTGCTCCCAAGCCCTGCTCTGTGTATCTCTGTGTGATTGTGGCGTGACGCCCCACAGAGCTGCATTAGTCGTGTTTGGTGGCGGCATCTCCCGCCCACCCACCGAAAGCGACATGCTCTTTAGGTTTTGCTGCAGCCCTGAAGTACAGCATCACATATGTACAGCCATAACCAGCTGTATGTTAGTGTTCAGGTGGGAGGTTGGGGGGCAGTAAAACCACACTTTATCTGCCTGGTTTTTATGCCCCTTTGCTGCATTCGTGAACTAAGCCTGGAGTGGGTTTCAACTAGCGTGTGGCAACTTAGCTAATACTGTGATTGGCATTTAGTTATTAATACTAAGTATAAAAAAATAGGCAAGGCTCTTTTATGTTGTAAAGAATCCCTTTAGTAACAGTTGAACCCCAGAGTTCCTGAATGTGTACTTAGTTAATCCGTTGTTGTTGTTGTTGATACACTCTGGTAGCGTACCTACATCATTATATTCTGGATGTTTTATATGCGGTGTTGGTGTCCTCTATAATGTAAATAAGCCACCAAGAGGTTTTAATATTCCCTTTAATTAAATCCAGCCTTCAAAACATGCAGTTGGGCTGTAACTCTTTTCCACCGGCACACACTCCCTGTCCTTTCAGTATCTGCTTCTAGCAGATGGTCACTTTCTTCTAGCTGTGCCGACGTTTCCCTCAAGTCCATTAGCAGTATTATTGTGCTGGAAATTATGCACTAGAAGTCTTTTCCAATTAATCCGAAGTTTGTTTCGTGTCTATAATGAAACATTCAAGTGATTTTATTTTTACTCTGAAATGAAAAGCAGACAGATGGGAAATATTTGGGTCATCCAATGTACCTTCCATTTGTGAATTACAGCAAGAAAGTGTTTATTTGGAGCATGACAACCTAAAGTGGGGGTTGTCATCCTGTCAATTATGATCTCAGGCAGGTGACCAGGTTAGGCCGGTCAACCCCACTGTGCAGACTCTCATTCATCGTCTAAAACATGTCACAATTTATCGATGGGTTGTGAAGAAGGTTAGGGTGAAGTAGACACTGTTATACCCATGAATTCAAGGCTGTGTGCCACGCCATGTGTATTTGTAACGGCAGAACGGGAGATGTCCTGCCTGCCCCTGTCCGATGCCATAGAATGTCAGTGAGTAATGTGTCATATTTGGATGCAGACTTACACAAAATGTCACCCGGAGCTTGCTGTCACTGATTTGTTTTCTATAGGCTAGTAGCCAAAACTGTTGTGGCCCCTGGTGTAGCCATTACTGGAGAGTAATACTTGGGCACATAGCTCATCGCTGGGCCATTTGCTATACACAGGGCTGCTCCTGAGCTGTGAAGTGTTTAAAAGTTTTATTGAGAAAGACGATGTAACAATATTATTGTTACACTGTATTTACTATTTGTTAATATGCGGAACAAGGGGTGGCCTTTGATCTGCATTTGACATCAAAGTAAGCAGCCCACTTTAATTGAACAAAACAGAGTTCATATAAACATCGGTTGCCCATGCAAGGGTTTCCACCATCAACATAAAAAGTCAAGTGAAAGTACCAAGCCACCTTGCTTCCTTATCAGCAGCACCGCTGCTCTTCTTACCAGTCCCTCTGAACGTGTTGTCCAGCTCTCTTAGTTCACTTGGCTCACTTAGCTTTTAGTCACATGGCCTGCTGCACAGCCCATTCCAGGCCTCTAAATAGGGGTTCTCCTGACACCCCAATAGGACCCCACCTGACTGCTGGGACAAGACCTCCTGTCTCCTGGCTGGGGCACCTCTGACCCCTGGTTGGTGCCTACTGTCTCTTGACACCTGTCTCAGGCTCCTCTGACCCCTGGTTGGTACCTTCTGTCTCTTGACTCCTAGCTGGGCTCCTCTGACCCCTGGTTGGTACCTCCTGTCTCTTGACTCTTGGCTGGGGCTCCTCTGACCCCTGAATGAGACCCCCTGTCTCCAGTATGGGAGGGGTCTCCAATCTAGGAGCTCTGAGCTATCCTCAGGCTTGAATATATAATGACCCTGCACGCCTGTGTACTCACACACAGACTGCAGGCACTCTGTTAAAACCTGGACACAGGATTGAAGGTTCTGTCCCACCCACCACACTTTGGAACTTCCAGGCTCTGGGCCAGTGGCTCTCAACCCTGTCTTCAAGTACCCACAACAGGCCATGTTTGCAGGTTTTCCTTTATCTTGCACAGGTGCTTTAAATCGGAGTCAATGGCTTGGTATTTTGTACAGCTATTTTATCTAAAAGAAATTCCCAAAACATGGCCTGATAGGGGTACTTGAGGACAGGGTTGAGAACCACTGCTCTAGGCCCCAATCCGGAACTACAAAATCCAAAGAAAACCACAAACACAGCCTTTTCTGCTCAGAAACGATAGTCTGGAACTATATATATATATAATTATATATATATATATAATTATATATATATATATATATATATATATATATATATATATATATATATATATATATATATATATATATATACATATATATATACATATATATATACAGTATACAGTATAGTCCTTCAAAAATGTCCATATAAATCGAATGTAGCTCCACTTTCAAGGGAAAAAAATTTAGCAACTCAAGTCAAATTCAATCTGCAGCTCTGTAAGTTTCTGAAACATGCAATGCAATATGGCTGCCTGGAGGTGTTCTGTACACAGAATGTGTACAGAACTCCACCCAGAAACATAATTTCCTCCTTGTGTGATTGGCTCACTGATTTTCCCAGAAGTCTACACTAAGATACAAGTCAGATATCAGGCATCCCCTGCAACAAAAATGTTGTTTTTGGTGAGATACTCCCAGTAGGAAATCACATCTAAAGTGATGCAGACCCTGCAACTTTCCTCATTAGAGCCCTGATTCTGCAGCAGCTGGTTGATAATTAGGAAATCATTCCCATTAGACTCACTATGCACATGGGCACAGAGGACCAAACAGGGAATTCTTCAGAATAACAAATGGTAGGAATCTGCAACAAAGTTCATTAAAGTCCTTGTCATGTACATAGATCACCCAGAGGGGAATGTTTTTTTCTCAGCAAAAGTGGAGTTACGCTTTAAAGACATGAAGAGCACCTAAGGTGTATGTCTAATAGTCTCCCATAACTAGTCCTCCACCTACACCACAGCCAGGGTGGATTTGATTTAAATCAATTCGATTTAAATCACTAGTAAAAAGGCTTGATTTAAATCAACTCGAGCAACTGTCATCTCTGTCCCGCAGTGGCTCCTCCTCTGACCCGCTGTTGACTCAGTGACAGTCCTATTCACTTTAATGGGATGGCTGGTGATGCAGCAATGACACAACAAGGTGAGGGACATGGCGGTAGCAGGTGAGTGGATGCCCACTAACAGGCGCCCCATGATGTGCCTTCTTGTGTGCCCTTTGATGTGCCCTACTGTGTGCCCCATGCCCTGTGTTGTTCCCTGCTGTGTACCCCTTGATGTGCCCTGTGCCCCATGATGTGCCCTGCTGTGCGCCCCATGCCCTGTGATATGCCTGTGTGCCTTACTGTGTGCCCCCATGATTTATGTAGGTGGGGCTTTGTGTAGGTGTGGCTTGCATGTGGGTGGGGACACAGGGGGCCCCATGATCTTCTATTGCCCGGGGGCCCCATGAGTTGTCAGTTCGCCCCTGGACCTGTCAGATCTCCACTCTCCTCTATGGGGGGATCGGATGATTATGGTCCGCCTGTCCATTTTTATCCGATCCGCCAGACGGATGGAAAATAGGGTTTCCATCCATCTGGATTTTGCGGAGATGATCGGATCGGAGCGGATCGGATGTCAGCGGACATGTCACCGCTGACATCCGTCGCTCCATAGAGCTGTATGGAGCGACCGTTCAGATCCGCTGAAAAAACTGACAGGCAGATCTGAATGGTCCGCATGTGTGAAAGAGCCCTAAGATGTCAGGTTAGTAAAACATATCAGAACCGATTCAATCATACAGTTTGTAGTGTTCATAGATTTGCAAAACAATGGAATAAAGGAATATTCCTAAACCTTGTTTTATCCCATGGTTACTGTGAAATTGTGTGAATGGATTATTGCAGTGCATGTTATTTCAGCTTGCAGAGCTTGGATTAATTGAATGAGTTTACCAAAAATGTAAATCTTGCAGAATATACAGCATCATGCTACATAACTAAGCTCAATTTCATGCTAAATAAACAAAATTATTAATGTATCCTAAGTAGAAAACTGTCTTTAAATAGATTTTTACTCCAAAAGCATTTTATTAAAATAAATTTGATTAAAAAAATAAATTAAAAAAATCTGATTTAAATCAAAATTCCGATTTTATTTTATTTTTTAAATCATTGATTTCTATCCACTCTGACCACAGCACACTTTAGGCCGGGTTCACACCGGTACGACAAACGCTCCGACATTGGGAGCTCATGTCGCATGACGTGTGAAAATCAATGTTTCCCTATGAGAGCCGTCTTAACTGGTCCGACACAAGTCGGTCAGACTTTGAAAATGCTCCCTGCACTACTTTGGTCCGACTTTGATCCTACTTCAGCCCATTGAATATCATTGAACTCAGGATCAAAGTAGGATCCTTGTCCCCTTCCGACTTGTGACATCCGACATGGTGATTACAGCAGCAGTAAAATTTATGTCACACTGGGATTGTTTTGATTGGTTAAAGGACAAGTCATACTATCACAAAGTCGGATCAAAGTAGTATCCTGTTCATTCAAGTCGGACGGATGTAGAACCAATGTAGGACCGATGTCGTAGAGCAGGATGACAGTCGTATGACTGTCGTGTAGTATCAGTGTGAACCCAGCTTCAGGCTGGGTTCACACTGGTGCGACATGACAGCCGTCCTACTTTGGATCAGACTTTTCCCTGCGACTTGAAGCCGACATGCTTCCGACTTTTAATGAACGGGGATCTGACTTGGATCCCCGCCAATACCGGGCACTGTGTTTTTTATGAATCTTAAGGGGGAACTCCGCGCCAAATTTTAAATAAAAAAATGGCATGGGTTCCCCCTCCAAGAGCATACCAGGCCCCTGGGTCTGGTATGGATTTTAAGGGGAACCCCCTACGCCGAAAAAACTGCGTGGGTGTCCCCCCAAATCCATATCAGACCCTTATCCGAGCAAGCAGCCTGGCCGGTCAGGAAAGGGGGTGGGGACGAGTGAGCACCCCCCTCCTGAACCGTACCAGGCCACAGGCCCTCAACATGGGGGGGTGGGTGCTTTGGGGCAGGGGGGCCGCTTTTCCTAATATAATTTTGTTACCTAAAGCGCTGGTGGATTTATATATATATATATATATATATATATATATATATATATATATATACAGTATACACAGTATCTCAAAAAAGTAAGTACACCTCTCACATTTTTTTAAGTATTTTATTATATCTTTTAATGTGACAACACTGAAGAAATGACACTTTGCTACAATGTAAAGTAGTGAGTGTACAGCTTGTATAACAGTGTAAATTTGCTGTCCCCTCAAAATAACTCAACACACAGCCATTAATGTCTAAACCGCTGGCAACAAAAGTGAGTACACCCCTAGTGAAAATGTCCAAATTGGGCCCAATTAGCCATTTTCCCTCCCCGGTGTCATGTGACTTATTAGTATTACAAGATTGCAGGTGTGAATGGGGAGCAGGTGTGTTAAATTTGGTGTTATCGCTCTCACTCTCATACTGGTCACTGGAAGTTCAACATGGCACCTCATGGCAAAGAACTCTCTGAGGATCTGAAAAAAAGAATTGTTGCTCTACATAGGCTATAAGAAGATTGCCAAGACCCTGAAACTGAGATGCAGCACAGTGGCTAAGACCATACAGGGGTTTAACAGGACAGTTTCCACTAAGAACAGGCCTTGCCATGGTCGACCAAAGAAGTTGAGTGCATGTGCTCAGCGTTATATACAGAGGTTGTCTTTGGGAAATAGATGTATGAGTGCTGCCAGCATTGCTGCAGAGGTTGAAGAGGTGGGGAGTCAGCCTGTCAGTGCTCAGACCATACGCTGTACACAGCATCAAATTGGTCTGCATGGCTGTTGTCCCAGAAGGAAGCCTCTTCTAAAGATGATGCACAAGAAAGCCTGCAAACAGTTTAGGGAAGACAAGAATACTAAGGACATAGATTACTGGAACCATGCCCTGTGTTCTGCTGAGCGTGTGTGGCGGCAACCAGGTGAGGAGTACAAAGACAAGTGTGTCTTGCCTACAGTCAAGCATGGTGGTGGGAGTGTCATGGTCTAGAGCTGTATGAGTGCTGCCGGCACTGGGAAGCTACAGTTCATTGAGGGAACCATGAATGCCAACATGTACTGTGACATACGGAAGCAGAGCATGATCCCCTCCCTTTGGAGACTGGGCCACAGGACAGTATTCCATCAGCTCCATGATGTCGTCATGGAGGAGTGGAAGAAGACTCCAGTGAAGGCAAACTGTGAAGCTCTGGTGAACTCCATGCCCAAGAGGGTTAAGGCAGTGCTGGAAAATAATGGGGGCCACACAAAATATTGACACTTTGGGCCCACTTTGGACTTAGGGGTGTACTCACTTTTGTTGCCAGCAGTCTAGACATTAAAGGCTGTGTGTTGAGTTATTTTGAGGGGACAGCAAATTTACACTGTTATACAAGCTGTACACTCACTATTTTACATTGTAGCAAAGTGTAATTTCTTCAGTATTGAAAAGATATAATAAAATATTTACAAAAATGTGAGGGGTGTACTCACTTTTGTGAGATACTGTGTGTGTGTATATATATATATATATATATATATATAATATATATAAACATCAAGCATTATGCACCCATATTGACTACTCTTTACCCACCCAAAATGTTTGTATAGTCTGCAACTTTAAGCTTCCAAAATGTGAGGAAAAGTGGTGTGGAAGTAGCTCTTTGACTAATTTCTCAAACCTTAGTCTTCTTTATCAGAAAAGTATGGGAATGTATATATAGTGTCATGGATCAGCACGCAGATGCCTCAAAAGAGATGTAGAGCTCTCTACTTAAGGATAGGTGAGATATTGTAGAATTTGTAGCATAGGAGTTATTACAGGTAAATTTAGCCAGGTCTTCGGTATTTTACCAGGCCTGGTTGTTTTGGTTTGGGGTTGGAAATGTCAGAATAGTGGGGGGTGTGGCCACCTACACTTGGGTTCAGAGACGCCTCCTCTGCCTGATGGTGGATTGTTCTAGAAGGAGAGGATGGGCTGAGACCTGAGTGGCAGGGAACTTATGTGAGAGTCCTGACCAATCATTAACTTGTTTAGTCGAAATGAGGTCTCTTAAATAAAGGGAGGTCACAAGCTTCAGGAGGAGAGGGGCCCGAGCACAGGAGGAGAGGGGTCTGGGGTCTGAGCGCAGGAGGAGAGGGGGCCAGAGGCCCAGAAGAGTGTTCCAGGAGGTCCAGTTTGGGCACCTGGATTGCGGCGGAGCTAGCATGTAGCGCTGAGGACAGTACCGGACATTCCCACGCGGGCCGGGGATGTTCCGGATGAGTGAGGAGGAAGAAGAGGACTGGGGATCTACTTTCTGTGAGTGAAACATGGACTGTTGATTGGGAGAGAACAGGTCAGTGGAAATCCAGAGAAACTAGTGCAGAAGTAAATGGAATGACATACTGCGAGCCTACGGACCACCGTATAAACCATATTACAGTAACTTCCCAAAGACTGATGGGCGTTGGCGTGGAAGTCATGGAAATAGGCAGTGATGACCTGTGGCTTTACGTTCAACACCCAAAGGAAATCTATCGGTCAGGCAGAGGGAATTATTCAGAGTAATGCCCCTTTTGTTTAACTTGGAAGTGCTGCAGAAGAGGAAGCAATAGAACCAGGAAAGGATTGCTTAGGGAAGTCCAACATCAAAGCTATGGCTATAGATTACACCCTCATTTAGTGGGGTCTGGTGGAGTATCTCATATCTCTCTATGAATAATCCCAGATTGACTCTACGAATAAAGAGTGATAAAAGTTGAACTTTGACTGTCATGTGCGTGCGATGGGGGATCGGAAGCGGAGTGATTGGCAAAATGATAATGAACAAACCAGAAGCCCCCATGGGGGAACCGCTACAGAGACTTCAGAGGTTAATAGATGCAACACCAGAACCAATGTCACAAATATCTTCGTGAACAATGAGGAAGTAAGAAAATTTTATTGTGGAAAAATTCCACGGTATCCCAGAGAATTATATCTAATTTACAGAGAGATCAGAACAAGGGGCCAATCTGCATCGATTCCACGGCCATGCAGCCCCCCCCCCCCCCCCCCCATGGTGTACAGCTCTTCTCTGTGATACTGTATTGTGCCTCTGCCATTGGAACACCTGTAACCTTAGGGTGATGTGATGTGTTTTTGATTCCCTAAATCAGGGGTCTTCAAATTTTCTAAACAAAGGGGAAGTTTACTGTCCTTCCAACTTTAAGAGGGGCTGGACTGTGGCCAGTGGGGGTCAAAAATTCCTTGGCATCAGAGGGAGTAGACAATGTCTCAGGCTTGGTGGTCAATAGGAGTAAAAAAATTACATAGCGCCTGTGGTTAGTAGGAAGGAGAATAGTGCTCCATCATTGATAACAGTGAGAGGAATAGTGTCCCATTGTTGGTGTCAGTGGAAGGAATAGTGCCCCATCGTTTATATCAGTGGAAGGAATTATACCTGATCATCGGTGTCAGTGAAAGGAATGGTGTCCCACTGTTGGTGTCAGTGGAAGGAATAGTGCCCCATCGTTTATATCAGTGGAAGGAATTATACCCGATCATCGGTGTCAGTGAAAGGAATGGTGTCCCACTGTTGGTGTCAGTGGGAGGAATAGTGCCCCATGATGCTGTCAAAGGGAGGAATAATGCTCAATCATTGGTGTCAGTGGGAGGAATAGTGTCCCATTGTTGCTGTTAGTGGGAGGACTACTGCCCCACTGTTGGTGTCAGTGGAAGGAATGGTGCTCCAAGGGCCAGATAAAGGCAGGCAAAGAACCGCATGACTGCAGTTTGGAGACAACTGCCTTTTATGATCCAGTGTCAGTGGAATTTAGCTCTACACATTAGCTATCTTACGTTGTAATTGCTTGGTTTTCAAATCGGAGAGTGGACGCAGACTGACCTTTTGCTTCAATATCTCTGTACAAATACTTCTACTATACTACTATATACTATATGCTATACTGTAGTTACTATAACTATATAGTTCTCTTGGCTACCATGGCAGTTTTGTAGAATGCCATTTTCATACATCATCACTGTTCATTAAGGTATTTGTGACTTCAGTGCTGGCACATCATCCAATGTTCCCTGCTGTCTCCCCCGAGACATGTGCATGCTGATACATGACACTATATATGCGTTCCCATACTTTTCTGATGAAACAACTAAGGTAAAAAAAAACGTCATAAAATCCACCGCCAGTTTAGATTCTCAGCCTTCGTCAGAGGGACTGAGTGGGCTTTAAGCAAAGGCGATATTGTGTATCTTTCGTAGTTATTATAACAGATTTCCTTTAAACTAAACAGATGTTTCCTCTTTTAGTCGCTCTTCCCAAGACTCTGCAGTTTATTTGTATCTATGTTTACCATCTGTCCCCACTATCGGGCTTAGCCAAGTGTCTGCTGTGCGTCCTGCGGCACCTGAGAGAATAACCTGCACTACAGCCTGCCAGCTTTTGTGACCTCCCCGTAATATCTCCTGCAGCAGATGCCCAGCACAAAGTATCACCTAACTTGTACTCCACATGGAAAGCAGCGCTGGGAATTTACTCCTGAAACTGGATCCCCTTTGCTTTCATTGTGGGTCCAAATGTTGAAATATAAGCTTTGGACCTCACAGAAAGTAATACATTCATGGAACATATTGGTTTGATGGGGCATTATGGTTATAGAGGGGAAAGTATTTTCAAGTTATAACAGACAAAATATTTTAAAGGGTTAGTTCACCTTTGATTACATTTTTTTTAAACCCTGTACATTAGAGCTTCCCCAGTACATTACTATGTAGTCCTTCACTTGTAAAAATATTGTTTATTTTTCAAGCTGCTTTTTCCATTGAGCTCCATCCTGCCTATAATTGCACCACCCCAGCACCTCATGAAGAAGCTCTTGGCTTTGTTCCCTCGCAGAACGCCAAGCTCAGCCACTGCTGCGAGAATGAGAGCATTGTGCTAGCGCGGGTAGGGTATGAAGCCAAGTGTTTGTTCATGAGGTGCTAGGGCCACGCATCCAACAGGAGCAATAGAAGGTACTTCTTTTTAGTTAATAATACATACTTAAATATAGTTTTTTTTAAACCAGAGTTTAGTGTCACTTTAATAGTCAATTTGGGTAGACAATAACAGCATAGAGGAGGGTCAAAGGAGATAACCGCATGCCGCGTACACACGACCGGGTTTTTCCGTCAGAATAAACTCTGAAGGTTTTTCCGACGGAGTTCCGAAGGAGTTCTGCTGAAACGGACTTGCCTACACACGATCACACCAAAGTCCGATCGTTTAGAACGCGATGACGTATGACGGGACTAGAAAGAGTTCAATAGCCAGTAGCCAATAGCTGCCCTTGCGTCGTTTTTGGTCCGTCGGAATAGCACACAGACGAACGGTTTTCCAGATAGAAATTGATTTAAAACATGTTCTATTTCTAGGTCCGTCAGAATTTTCGAAAGAAAAAGTCCGATGAAGCCCACACACGATCGGAATATCCGATGGAATGATTCCAACAGACCTTTTCTGCCGGAAAGTCCGGTCATGTGTACGCGGCACGATATATTGGCTTTAGATCATCCAGTTCAACCAACAGAGAAAAAAAACAAAAAACCGCCATATACACCATATACACTATCTAATACCCACAGTCGATCCAGAGGAAGGCAAAACTCCCAATAAAGCATGATCCAATTTGCTCCAGCGAGGGAAAAAAAATTCCTCTCCGATGCCCCAAGAGGCAATCAGATATTCCCTGAATGAACTTTACCTATACATATTAGTGTCCAGTCATATTATGTACATTTAGGAAAGAATCCAGGCCTTTTTTAAAACAATCTACTGAGCTGGCAAGAACCAATGGAGGGAGTCTATTCCAAATTTTTACAGCTCTTACTATGAAGAAGACTTTCCATATTTGGAGATTAAACCTCTTTTACTACAGACATAAAGAGAGCCCCCTTATCCTCATAGAGAATACATTCAGTTCCTCTAATCTTTCCTTGTATCCGAGCTCCACCATGCCTCTTATCAGTTTGGTTGCCCTTCTCTGCACTTTCTCCAGTTCCCCGATATCTTTTTTGAGAACTGGTGCCCAAAACTGAACTGCATATTCCAAATGAGGTCTTACTAATGATTTGTACAGGGGCAAAATGATATCTTTCTCTCTGCTGTTCATACCTCTTTTAATACAAGAAAGGACTTTCCTCGCTTTGGACACTGCTGCTTGGCATTGCATGTTATTATTAAGTTTATGATCTACCAGAACACCCAGATCCTTCTCCACCATTGATTCCCCCAGTTGTGCTCCCCTAGTATGTATGATGCATGCACATTCTTAGCATGTTGGTCCCACCATCTAATGTAAACTGGCTAATCACTGCAGCTTGCAGAGGGCCTCAACACAGGTCGGTCCAAAAGCCACCTACAGGGGTTTGCTCAGGGATTGCCTGCTTTTTTATTGTGGGTTCATCAGCCTACGAAGGTGGCTCCTGAGTTGCAGATGCAGCAGCACCACTTCAGCTCTGACCTGCACATTCAATGCCAAAGCCTTTAAAGAGGACCTGAAGCCCAGAGATGGCATCAGAGGACAAAAGACTTGTCATAATTATTACTGTGGTGTCCCTGCTGCAGATCTTTTTCCCTATTCCTATACCCCATTGCAATACTGTCTTCCATACTGTGTATCTTTGTAGAGGAGCAGAACTTTGCTTTCTCATATTAGAGCAACCACCCTCTAATAATTGGTGATTTGATGACTGCTGTGGAAATGAGCAAGAATCAGCAGGATATGTGTAGGAAGCACAGAACTGCAGAATGAATGAGACAGAAGCAGGGAGATCCTTGCACTGCAGATTCTTATGTACAGCTTCCTCTCCAGCAAAGAGAATGGTGAGCAGCAACCTAGGATTTTGGTTGGGCAAAATGTTCTAGATGCTCCCTAAGTATAGCAGTATTCACCTTTGATATTTGGTCCACTTCATAGCCCAACTCTGGGCAGATGAAAAAATGACCCGAGATAAGCCAGCACTCAACCGGGGACTGAAATAATAACTATTTATTGCCAACAGGGTAAAATTCCATTTAGTACAATTGCCCTAACGCATTTCAGCCTTAGTGTGATTAAGCTCCTCTTTGCCTGAAAAGCGTTAGCCCAGCTGTACTTTATATTTTCTTACTCTGTAGTTATTATTTCAGTCTCTGAATGAGCACTGGCATTTTTCGTATAGTGGACTCATTATAGCTTTTAAGAGTCTCAGCCGCAGCACCGATCCTCCCCACAGCCTTCAAGGAAGGCCAAGAAGCCCGGAAAGGAGCATGGTGTGTTTGTATTTTAGATTAAAAAATTACCCATGCAGCCCAACACACACTGCAAGGGTTAAATGCACATTTAGTCTAGGGGTAGAGGAATAACCATGAATGGGTATAGCTGTTTATTCAAATCCCCCTAGACTAAAAAAAAAAAATAATGCTTGCAATGCAGGAGGGACTCAATGCAATGGTCATTTTTAACTTTTTCTCTGGAATTCAACTTTATTTGCTTGAATCTGAAACATTTTTAGAGTCGAATGAGGCCGTTATAGATAGATACTCAAATATTACTCCGTGTATTGATTGCAAAACTTCTCCTCAACAGAACCTAAATCTAGATGTCGCAGCACGCCAGTCATATAACAATGGCTTTCAGCTCGCGGCAGAGTTTGTTATGGCAGAATGTGACCTTGCAAGTCTGGAAGAATATATTATTCCGGCAAGTAATAAATGGCAAGCCAGGGCAATAGCTCTTGACATTCTCAGGAAATACTGACAGCAGCCTTGCAATATATGTTCTGGCATAGTGGACCGCTTATTGGTTTCATCACACAAGTTTAGTCACAGCCTTTGACTGTTGGCTGGTAGTCTCATTACAAACTGCCAAAGAATAGAACGGAGTTAGGAAGGACTGTATTAATTACTGGAGTAATGCAGTACTGTAATAGGATAACTAGTTGTAACTATGGCCAGGTTTTAGTAATGCATCAAACTCATACACACCTAACCTGGACACTTTTTATTGTGCCATCAGCTATTGTCAGTGACCCACCACTGTCAATGGAAGAAATAGTGTTCCATTGCTTATATCAATGGGAGGAATTATGCCCTATCTTTGGTGTCAGTAGAAGGGATAATGCCCCATCCTTGCTGTCAAAAGGAGGAAAAGTGCACTATTGTAGGTGTCAGTTGAAGGAATTATGTCCACTGTTGCTATCATTGGAAGTAATAGTGTCCCGTTGTTGGTGTCAGTTGGAGGAATAGTGTTTCATCAGTTATAAAATTGGAAGGAACTATGCCCCACTGTTGGTGTTATTGGTTGAAATAGTTCCTTATATCAGTGAGGAATAGAGCCCAGGCTGAACAAAGGCAAGCAAACAGTTGCTTTTGGCCCGCAGGCCACAGATTGGACACCACTGATCTAAGGCAATGTTGCCTCGAAATTCTCATCTCAGGAGATTGGAGTGAGAGTCGGTGATGTCACTATTATACTGCTCATTGTTCTCCTTGCTGGAGAGAAAGTTGTACCTGAGGACCTACTTAATCCATGTTGGGGATCTGTGCTTCCCCCACCTCTCCTGCTATTTTATTATTCTCCTATCAGTCTTTTGGGGGGCAACTCAAACCTAACAAGATGGCCACCTCCACACAGAAACAATGCAGAACAAAGGCACAGTAAGTCAGTAAGGGTTCGTTTACACTGTTGCTCCTAAAGTGACATTTTTGGGGCTTTTGACATTTTTTTGCCTAAGCCCCTGAACGCACCTCAATAAAACCGCTGGGGTTGATTTACTAAAGGCAAACAAGACAAGTGCAGTTAAACCAGAGCTTAGTAAATGAGGGAAAGCCCTGCTGACTTCCATCATCCAATCATGTGCAAAGCAAAAATCCTTTTTTTTATTTTCATTGCATGTGATTGGGTATTCTTTTCAAAGGGAAGCTTTACCTAATTTACTAAAATCTGGAGCAACTGCATATGCACAGTGCACAGTCTATTTGCCTTTAGTCAATCCACCCTTTATGTGTCCATGCACACATAGGGGTTGATTTAACCTCCCTGGCGGTATGATTATGTCACATTTTTGCGTCTCAATGTGGTACAATTATTTTGCATAAAAATGTGGTGTTTTATATTGTAGGCCTGTAATTCTTAGCAATAACACACTTAAATCTGTCCACCAAGAGTCTAGCAGATATCCCGGGTATGATGAAGTTTGAAACACAAAATCCTAAATTATAATATAATAAATAAATATAATTCACTATCAATCAATTTACTATCGCTGTTTTCTAGCTGGTCTAAAGCCACTTTTGACGTAAAGGGACACTTTTTGGTTGCTATGGACAATCTCAAGTTTCCAGGCAGAAACAACAGTATATATAATATAAAACTGCATGCAGGGCACTGGACAAAGCACTGGGAACAAAAGGGATATGAAATAATTTCATACAGTAAAGTAATCTGTAAGATTACAGTGTACTGTATGTATTATGATTTTTCACTTGTCGCCAGGCTCCGCCCCCGTGAGTCGCGACGCTCGCAGGGAACGGAGCCCAGCACAGAGGGGCTTTGGGCGGAGAGCAGAGCCCACAGACACAGCGAGGGGACATCGCAGGATCCTGGGGACAAGGTAAGTGTACCACACCAGGATCCTGCAATGCAATCCCCAGCATGGCTCGGGGTTACCGCTAATGGTGCTGAAATTTGACCCCGAGCCACACTCGGGAAAACCGCCAGGGAGGTTAAAAGGCAAATAAACTGTGAACTTCGCAAAGTGCAGTTGCTCCAGAACTTAGTAAATGGGCAGAAGCTCTGCTGACTTCCATCATCCAATCATGTGTAAGCAAAAATGCTGTTTTTTTTAAAAATGTTCTTTGCACGTGATTCTTTACAAAGTAAAGCTTGACCTCATTTACTAAGCTTTGGAGCAACTGCACTTGCAGAGTGCAATCTATTTGCCTTAGTAAATCAACCCCATAGGCTTTTTATAGACAATTTTTGGAGCAGCAGTCAAAGCTCCTCTGCTGAATCTGGAAGAATTACATTCAGGAGAGGAGCTTTTTGGCATGTAGTTGTGTTAGTGCTTGAGCATTTATTCATTTCAATGGCTAGAATAAATTGAAATTCTGGTCGATGAAATAAATAAACGCCCAAAGGCCAAAGGCATCTGAACGCGTCTAAACGCTCATAAATGTGTTTGAAAAATGTGACTGAGGTGCATTTTTAAAGCGTCTGTAAACCCCGATTCGTGATTTTTACCTACAGGTAAATCTATAATAAGGCTTTCCTGTAGGTAAAAACATACATCGTTTAGGAGATATTCACCCTGCATACAGCCGCTGACGTCAGTGGCACATGCACTCTGAAGGTCCAGGGTATCGTGCCGGAACTTCAGAGCTTCTTGCCGGAACCGAGGGCTCCCGCGCCCATGCGCGGGAGTGACGTCATTGCAGCTCCGCCCACTCAGAGCCGGAGCCCGCAAACCCAGAAGAAACGCCGGGGGAACATGTCAGCCCCCTTAGCGGTGACCGGGCGCCACTGCTGGGGCTTCGTTCTAAGGTAAATATTTCATAATGTGCTAGTATGCAATGCATACTAGCACATTATGCCATTTTCTTGCAGGTTTTTTTTTTTTTTTACAAGGGTTTACTACCGTTTTAACGCTGATTTTCTCCTGCATTTATAATAAACCAGTCTGCATAAGGCCTTATGTGGAAAAGATCAGCAAAAGGTGACCAAAGGCAATACAGGTGACTAGTCTTTTTCCTTCTGCTTGCCTTTTTTCGGCACAGCTTCTACAGTTCATCTTCTCCACTAATGACTCGTACACACGATCAGAAAATCATATGAAAAATACTGCTTTCGAATCGATCGTATGATAATCTGATCGTTAGTACAGAGCTTTCCAGAGCCCATCATGACAATTCATGCAAAATTATCCCATAGGACAAGCACAAAAAATTTTCTCGCACGATACCAGATTGTATGATTTTCATTTAATGAGTACAGTCTTCATCCGAAAATACGATACAATACATTACATCCCCCCTGACATTTTTATTCTGTCATATGAGAATTTTTGTAACTTTAGTAACCTCTTCATTTTTGATATGGAGACTAGCATGCAAAAAAAAAAAAAGCGCACGGTCATCAGATAGTCTCATTGTGTGTACCAGACATAGGTGTTTTTTTTTTTTTCCCGGTTAAACATTGGAAAAAAGTGCTCTGTATCTTTTGTGTCTGCATGCCATCTAGAATGATGTCCAGCTGAAAAGATTAGAGGGGAAAAGTGCGGTTTGCTAAGGGCATTGTTAAATGACCAATACTAATACCTAGTATGTGTAAGCACCTTGGAGGTTAGACACACACAAGCAGTTGCTCTGTCTTTTAGTTCTGTTCCTGTTTCAGTTCTAATAAAGAACTGATTTTAATCAGAACATTCCTTCCAGTCTGCTGACCTGTTCAGCTCCAGACTGCTAAATTACTATCTAACTCTATTTTTTGTCACAGCGACCTGAGAGCCGTAATATATATGTGTTTATCTGGACAGAGGGCTTTAAAGTGGAACTTCAGTCATTTTTTCAACTTTTCCTCTATTAAATCTTCTGCCCTTGTTGTTTTAACTTTGGATAGTAAAACATTTTTTCCTGCCAGTAAATACCTTATATAGCCCACTTTCTGTTTCTTGTCTGGTGAAAAGCCTAGGCTTATGACATCACACAGCTCTCTATCTCACTCTTGTGAGAGTTTGCCAGGAAGGGAAGGGGGGGGGGGGTTGAGTCATAAGAGGACCAATGAGAGCTGCAAAGCTGGAGGTGTGCCTATGTGTGTATGTGTAAATCAAGGAAGTGAATAAGCAGCAGCTTCAGCTGCCCACAGTTAAAATGGCTGCAGCCAGACTCAGTGGAGGAAGATTTCTGCAGCATATTTGACAAGTACAGAATCACAGTATATATAAAATAATATGCAAAGTGGTTGGAGGGAAGCTTCAGAATGCCAAAGATGTTTTTATTACAAATTTTGTGAGCAGACTGCAGTTCCTCTTTAACCTCCCTGACGGTTTTCCCGAGTGTGGCTCGGGGTTAAATTTCAGCACCATTAGCGATAACCCCGAGCCACACTCGGGATTACTTTGCAGAATCCTGGTGCGGTGTTACTTACCTTGTCCCCAGGATCCTGCGATGTCCCCCCCCGCTGTGTTTGCGGGCTGTGTCCTCCTCCGAAGCCTCTCTGTGCCGGGCTCCGTTCCCTGCGAGCGTCGCAACGCACGGGGGCGGAGCCTGGTGGCAAATTAAAAAAATGTAAAAATCATGGCGCATACGCATACTGTGTGAAATTATTTCACATCCCTTTTGTCCCCAGTGCTTTGTCCAATGCCCTGTATGCAGTTTTATATTATATACACTGTTCTTTCTGCCTGGAAACTTGAGATTGTCCATAGCAACCAAAAAGTGTCCCTTTACATCAAAAGTGGCTTTAGACCAGCTAGAAAACAGTGATAGTAAATTAGAACACTTGCAGAATTGAGCGATAGTGAATCGTGGGGAAATTTATTTTATTACTATTATATTATTATTTTTTTTTAATTATTTATATTTATTTATTATATTATAATTTATGTTTTTGTGTTTCAAACTTCATCATACCCGGGATATCTACTAGACTCTTGGTGGACAGATCTAAGTGTGTTATTGCTAAGAATTACAGGCCTACCATATAAAACACCAAATTTCAATGCAAAATAATTGTACCGCTTTCAGCACATAAAATCCGAAATAATCATACCGCCAGGGAGGTAAAGTGGTAATGATCCCAAAAACTAAAATGTGTTATATTGCAGGTTACCAATTCTTGGATGTGGTAGCTGCATTAGTTTCCTATTTTGATTTAATTCCCTTTATTTTCACCTGGTGATCTGACCAGTCAGCCTGTTATTTTTTGACTTCCTTTACCAGACCAAGCTGTCCTCAAAAGTGGTACTTACAGGGTTGAGACGAATCATATAAAGCGAATCTAAAGTCATTTCAAGACTGTGATCATGTAGGTTATTATCGCAGACATGCCGTAAAAAAAATGTCAAAAAATACAGCTACCTGTCAGCTCGCAGTCTTCTGCGGCATGTGAACTGAGCTGCACATGTGCAGCTCGGCTTACCCCGCCGTGCGGTCCCCGTGTGCTGGGATCATGGACTCCTGGGCAGTTACGTCATTCCACGCTAACCAATAGAGATGCCCAAAGACCGGCGCCCAGGGTGAAGATGCCGGTGTTGGTGAGGGCCCCAGGACTGTTAGAGAGGTGGTAGGTATATTGTCTTTAGTTCCGCTTTAATACTGACAATGGTAAGCTTTTATTCATTTATGTAAAATGTTTATTCCAAATAGAAAGAAATAAGTGTTGGCCGGAGTTTGGCTTTAATTTATTAGGTCCAGCTAAATCTGCTATTCATCCAACACTGCGCTCTCCCCAGATTGATAAAACTGCTGTCCAAAGGTGTCTCCATTGCTCTTCCATCCATCGTGGGGACACTCTACAACAGGAGGATGTTATAAGCCGGATCACCAGGTGAATAAACGAAAAAAATGTAGCTACCAAATTTAAGGAGCTGCTATATAACTTTTTTTGTTTCTGGGTTTAACCACTTAAAAGGGTTGTAAACCCTTGTGGTTTTTCAATTCAATGCATTCTATGCATAAGGGTGAAAAACCTCTTGTAGTGCACCAGCCCCTCAGAGCCCCCCTTTTACTTACCTGAGCCTGATTGTTCCTTTCTATGCCGGGGACGAGCACACCCGCTCCAGCCAATGTCTCAGGTCCTGATTGGATCGATTGATAGCAGCGCAGCCATTGGCTCCTGCTGCTGTCAATCAAACCCAATGACGCGAAAGCCGGGGGGCGGAGCCGAGTCCTGCTGTCTGTGTCAAAGGACGCAGCAGCAGGACGCGGGAATGCGCTTCTCCGATGGGGGACTCGAGAAGAGAAGGAGACACCAGCGCTGCTGAGGGACCCCAGAAGAGGAGGATCGGGGCCACTCAGTACAAAACCAACTGCACAGAGGAGGTAAGTATTACATTTTTGTTTTTTTGTTTTTTTTTTTTAAATGAAACTTTAGATATCCTTTAAAGAGGAAGTAAAGTGCTGCCTTTTTTTTTTCCCTGACCTGCAAAGTAAAGGCATAATGAGCTTGTACGCATTGCATACTAGCACATTATGTAAAACTTACCTGCAAACGAAGCTCTCGATGTCACTGTTGGAGGCCGCTTCCATCTTTGCCCTTCCTTTCCGCATGCATGCGGGACCCACCGGTCACAGCACAGGGCTCTGAAGAAACGGCACGGGTGTCCGTTCGTTCAGAGCGCATGCACCGAAGACGCCATCGGCTGCATATGCAGTAAATATCTCCTAAATGGTGTAGCTTTAGGAGATGTTTACAGTATCTATAGGTAAGACTTATTGTAGGCTTACCTATAGGTCCAAACAATCAATGAAAGTTTACTTCCAACTTAAAGACTGCACCATAGCAATTTTACTGCTACAGGGCGGCTCTCCTGTGCAGAATCATGTCTATATTCCTAATTCTGCACTTCTGCCTGCAGCAGGAGCTGATCTGCGGTCGGCGGCTAAAGAATGTCTGCCGGCACCCACCCATTGTCAGTAAAACACACAGAACTGAGACCTGCCTATGCAAACAAGGCAAATCTCTGTTCTAAAGGGGGAAGGGATGGATTTTATGTTCCTGCAAAGCAGGGAACAAAATCCATCTCTTCCCTTAGTAAAAGCACCTCACAGTACACAAAAAAACTGGCTAGGCACACATTTAACCCTTTGATTACCCTAGATGTTTAACCCCTTCCCAACCAGTGTCATTAGTACAGTGCCTATTTTTAGCACTGATCACTGTATTAGTGTCACTGGTTCCCACAAAGTGTCAGTTATGCCGCGTACACACGAGCGGACTTTCTATCCTACTTGGTCCGGCACACTTTCCGACGGACTTTGTCCGCCAGGTGCGCCGGACTTTAAAACGAACGGACTTGCCCACACACGCCGGGACTTTCCGGCGGGCTAAGTCCGCCCGTCTTTCCGACGGACTTTCGCCGGAGTTCCGGCGGACTTTCAGAATGAACGGACTTGCCCACACACGGACAAGTCCGTTCATTGTGAACGTGACTCAGGTGCGACGGGACTAGAAAAGGATGTCAATCTTGCCGCTTTTATCGGCGAGATTGACACCTTGCGAGCCCCGTCGCGGGTCATACCAGGCCCTTAGGTCTGGTATGGATTATAAAGGGGAACCCCTACGCCGAAAAAACGGCGTGGGGCCCCCCTAAAATCCATACCAGACCCCGATCCGAGCACGCAGCCTGGCCGGTCAGGAAAGGGGGTGGGGACGAGCGAGCGCCCCCCCCCTCCTGAACCGTACCAGGCCGCATGCCCTCAACATGGGGGGTGGGTGCTTTGGGGGAGGGGGGCGCCCTGCGCCCCCCCCCCCCAAAGCACCTTGTCCCCATGTTGATGAGGACAAGGGCCTCTTCCCGACAACCCTGGCCGTTGGTTGTCGGGGTCTGCGGGCGGGGGCTTATCGGAATCTGGGAGCATGCCCAGGGACTGTGACATCATATGGGGGCGGGGTCTCCGCCTATATAAGTCACAACGCAGCCCTCAGAGACCAGTCCAGCCGGAGAGAGCGTCGTGTCAACATCTGGGGGAAGAGAAGAGAAGAGAACACAAGAAGCCAAGAAGCCAAGAAGCCCAGAAGTCCGGACCTCCGCTGGCAATCGAGCTACCTGAAGACAGCGGAGGGGCCGGCCGAAGACCTGGGACACCGGGAGAAGAGGCCGGAGAGCGGAGAAGAACCAACCGGACGCCGGCAGAAGATGAACCGGAGGGACCCCCGAAGACGGAAGATTCCCCCCCCCCCGGAGCTGTTTAATAAATTATTTTAAAAACCTGTGTGGTGTGTTTTATTACTTGCACTTTTTTCCTAGGTAAATGGGTAGGGGTACCATGTACCCCATACTCATTTACATAGGGTGGGGGGCCGGGATCTGGGGGCCCCCTTATTAAAGGGGGCTCCCAGATTCCGATAAGCCCCCGCCCGCAGACCCCGACAACCAACGGCCAGGGTTGTCGGGAAGAGGCCCTTGTCCTCATCAACATGGGGACAAGGTGCTTTGGGGGGGGGGGCGCAGGGCGCCCCCCTCCCCCAAAGCACCCACCCCCCATGTTGAGGGCATGCGGCCTGGTACGGTTCAGGAGGGGGGGGGGGCGCTCGCTCGTCCCCACCCCCTTTCCTGACCGGCCAGGCTGCGTGCTCGGATCGGGGTCTGGTATGGATTTTAGGGGGGCCCCACGCCGTTTTTTCGGCGTAGGGGTTCCCCTTTATAATCCATACCAGACCTAAGGGCCTGGTATGCCCCGCGATCGCCGCAATAGGAAGATTTGTTTTTCCTATTGCAGCGAGCGCGAGATGCAATACCATCCCCTCGTGTCTTATTTGGTCTGTCGGACCAGCCTACACACGAGCGGGCTTTCCGTCGGACCAGCACACACACGGGCGGACCTTTCGCCCGAAACTGAGTCCGACGGAAAGATTTGAAACTTTCTTTAAATCTAGGTCCGGCGGGCTTTTGGGAAGAAGTCCGCCGGAAAAGTCCGCCGCCGCCCACACACGGGCGGATTGTCCGGCACACTCTGGTCTGCCGGACCAAGTATGCCGGAAAGTCCGACCGTGTGTACGCGGCATAAGTGTCCAATTGTTTGACGCAATATGGCAGTCTCTGTTCGCCACCATTACTTGTATAAAAAAAATAAAAGTTCCAGTATATATCCAATAGTTTGTAGGTTCTATAAGATTTGCAGAAACCAATCAATATACAATTTATTGGGATTTTTTTTTTTTAGCAAAAATATGTAGCAGAATAAAATATTGGCCTAAATTTATGAAGAAATTTGATTTTACATTTTTTTTTATTGGATGTGTAGCAGAAAGTAAAAAATATTGTTCTTCAAAATTGTCGGTCTTTTTTTGTTTATAGCTCAAATAATAAACATTTAGAACTTTCACTTTTGGCGATAACGTCCATCTGTACAAATGCTATGATTGTTCTACACATATTAGGCATTGCTAGACCCCCGGGAGTAAGAGCAACAGTTCTAGAGGGTCATTGGGGGAGGGGGGGGGGTTACTGCCCCAATATTTTTATTCAGTATATTATACTAGAAAGTAAGTGTTTTTTTTTTTGCAAATTTTTTTTTTTTTTGCAAAATTTTCAGGCTTTTTCCCCCTAATATAATAAAATAAATAAATAAAAAAAACAGTGGTTATTTAATACCACCACAAGAAAGCTTTCTTTGTCTCCAAAAAACTATGTTAAATTCATTTGGGTCCAGCGTTGTTTGACGGAGTCATTGTCGGTCAAACTACCACAGCTCTGAAATCTGAAAAATGCCCTGCTAAAACAACGCATTTTAATTATTATTCCACGTTATAACATGATTTGAATTTGAAAACTGTATGATTTAAAGACACATTCTGCATAAGAAGCAAATAGTACATCATTTTTATGAATAAAATATACGGTTTGGTACATTTTCTTCTTCAGGCTAAATTAGTTTTCGGGGATGCCATGCTAATATCATTAAAATTCAGCCGCTTGTTTTTCTTCGCTCAGAAAATATTGTTAAAATCAAATTAGTTTCGCTTGAATATTGATGTGAGATATGTTCACTGATAAAATTCTGTTGATATTTTCATTAGCTTTAAATATGAAAAGTGCTTGTGGTGTAAAAATGCCGAAAACGCAGGCAGAATATTAGGAGTGCAGACGTTGTTAATGGATGTTGTGCTCATCTTTGTAAATGTGACCAATTTCTGAGTTTTTCCTTATCATAGACAACGTTCGGGGAAGAGATTGAGTTGTAGAGGTGATTATATCTTCTAGAGGTTGATGAAACACGCAGAAGAGAAACCTTCAGGTTGACATGTTGGCCACAACAGCTGATCTTTTCTGTAAAAAGTGAACCTGTTTTCTTAAAACATTAAAGCAACACTATGCTCTGGTTAAAATGAAAAAAAAAAATATTTTCAAATATGTATTCTTTCTTTTTTTACCTTAAAGTGGTATTAAAGTAATTGTAAGGGCTTGTTTTTTTATATTTAAAATAACAAACATATCATACTTACCTCCACTGTGCAGCTCGTTTTGCACAGAGGCCCCCAATCCTCCTCTTCTGGGGTCCCCCGGCAGTGCTGGTAGCTCCTCCCCGCATCAGATAACCCCCTAGGAGAAGCGATCTCCCTGGGGATTACCTTGCGGGCGCGCTCCCGAGTCCAGCATTCGGCATCCATAGACACAGAATGCCAGACTCTGACCGACCCCCCCCCCGCCGGCTCCGCCCGCATCATTGGATTTGATTGAAAGCAGCGGGAGCCAATGGCTGCGCTGCTATCAATCTATCCAATCAAGAGCCAGGACCCTGTGCAGAGAGGGACAGTGCTTTTCCGCCAAGGGAATTTCTGGGCTCAGGTAAGTAAAACCGGGGGGGGGGGGGGGCTGGGGGGCCGGTTACTGCCAGGTGTTTTTTCACCTTAATGCATAGGATGCATTAAGGTGAAAAAACACGAGAGTTTACAACCCCTTTAATCCCAAGAGCAAACATTTGTTATATTGCAGCTTACCAATTCTTAGATGTGATGGCTTTCTTTCTTTTATTTTAATCTGGTGGTCCAAGCTAGCAAGTGTATTGTTTTTCAAAAGTTCAAGCTCTCCAGTAGAATGCTCTCCAGCAGAATGTATCAGTTACAGGGTTGAGACAAACCATTTACTATTGACAGAGGTGCTTATAAAGATCAGTTGATCTATCTAAAACCTTTATCCCAAAAGAAAAAAAAAAACTGTTGCTGTAACTATTAAGGCACCGAAATGAAAATTCTGGACCGAAACCAAAAATTTAGGATGTACTTGGCCAAAAACCGAAACCAAAATGGACAATTAAAAAATCAAATTATAATTTTTTTATATATATAATTGTATTATATTCAACTTTTTAATTAATACCATGAATTTAAATGAATATGGATTTATTTTCGGCAATTATCGGCACCTTTTTAGCCTATAGGCTGCTTTCACAGTGAGCAGTTATTAAGGCACTTTTGCTTTAAAAAAAAACAAAAAAAAAAAAAACGCAAGAAAAGCTTAAACAAAATGCATCCCTTAAAAATCTATGTATGTCTTCACACTGGTCAGTTGTGCTTCCTTTGCGATGTTAAAAATTCTGCTTGCCGCATTTTTGGTGCATATTTGGTCAGTCAACAACTTGAAGACCGGGCCTTTTCTGGCACTTTTTGTTTCCAAGTTTAAATCAGTAGTTTTGCTAGAAAATTACTTATGACCCCCAAACATTATACATATTTTTTTTTAGCAGAGACCCTAGGGAATAAAATGATTGCAATGATCGTTGCAATTTATGTCACTTGGTATTTGAGCAGTTTTTCAAACGCAATTTTTTGGGAAAAATAACATTTAAATGAATAATAAAAAAAATAAAAAACACAATATATACCCCAATTTTAAATAGATACCTAAAATGTCAGGTTTAAAAATGTTGCATGCTCATGGAATGGCGACAAACTATTTAAAACTTAAAAATACTTAAAAATCTCTGTAGGCGATGTTTTAAACGCCTTTACAGGTTACTTGTTTAGAGGTACAAATTATTGCTCTTGCTCTAACGTTCGCCGCGATACCTCGCATGTGTGGTTTAAACACCGTTTTCATATGTGGGCGGGACTTATGTATACGTTTGCTTCTGTGTGTGAGCATGGAGGGAAGGGGATGCTTTAAAAATATTCTTACTTATTTTTAATTTTTTTTACACTGCCCCTTTAATTTTTTTTTATCACTTTTATTCCTATTACAAGGAATGTAAACAAATAGAAATAAAGATGACAGGTCCTCCTTATGCAGAGATCTGGGGTGAAAAAGACCCCAAATCTTTTCTTTACCTTTAAAAACAAATGATCAAAGAATGACACACATTTCACAGAGCCTGCCTTCTGATCTACAGAGGTGCTGAGAGGAGGAGTTTCAGGAGGCGGATTCAGTACAGGAATCACTGCTTGCAGGCAGCAAGGTACCATGGGATATGTAGTTCTTTGAAATGGAAAGTAAACAGCAGAGGAGACACTGCAAAGCATGAGATCGCCAGCAGACAGACAGAGGTCACAACTTGAAAGTAAGAATATATTGGATTGTGAAATATAACTAATGTTTGTATTGTTATGTTATAAAATGAAAGTGTATGCTGTGCTCCATTAGGCTTCCTAAACACAGGGTGCCTAGCCTCAGTGCACAGGTGCAGCGTCCAGCCCTGCTGTCTGCAGCCTATGAATGTGTATGGCAGGCTAAAATACACTGCATTCTCTGTATTCTTCTCTGAATGCACAGGGGCCTCCCAGACTGACAATGCTGCTGTCCAAAGGTGCCCCTGTGCTCCATCATCCAGATTGTGGGCACTCTAATACAGGAGGTGTGTTACTGGCCAGATCACCAGATGAAAACAGAGGGGAAAAAGGGCCTAAAAAATAAAACTGGTGCAGCCACCACATCTAAGGATTGCTGAGCTGCAATATATTACATTTTTGGTTTGGGGTTTAATACCACTTTATTTTGAATTTAGCATCATGCATAGTCCTTCACAATGTCAGCAATTGGTGACATTTTACAACACACCTTGTGTGCCCTTGTTAATTTAGCTGTAAAATGTTTGTAGTGTCTGCTCTGAAAGTAAATTCAGATTTTATAGGAGAAGAACAATAATGTGACTATTAGTTAAATAGAAGAAGATAAGGTCTTACACCAAGGTTTATGTTTAACAGGCTATCATAAACATTATATTATGTTAAATCTTTTCCCTTTCTTTATTTCAAACTGCTGGTCACTCTTTAAAACCCTGTGTGTTCATTAGGCCTGGTTCACACCTATGTGTTTTCTGGTACTTTTTGCAAAAACACACTACAGAACTTAGTCTCCATTCCTCTTCTTCCCAAAACCAGCCTCCCCTTCTCCTGTGCCCTCTGGAACGCCTGTTCTGTCTGTAACAAACTCACCGCCCTCCACGACCTCTTTATCACAAATTCCTTTAACCTACTTGCCATTACCGAAACCTTGCTTCATGAATCAGACACTACTTCTCCTGCTTCCCTCTTCTGAGATGGCCTTCCCTTCCCAGACCAAGTGGACAGAACGGAGGTGGAGTGGGAATCCTTCTAGCCCCATGTAGCACCTATCAGGTACTTCACCCACCTCCATCTCTGACACACTCCTCTTTTGAGGCACATTGCATTCGTCTATTCTCTCCTATTTCTCTAGGAATTGCTGTCATCTACCGGCCCCCTGGACCGATATCAACCTTCCTTGATGACTTCTCTGCCTGGCTACCCTATTTTCTCTCTTCTGAAATCCCCACAATCAATTATTCTCAGCGACTTCAACATCCCTATTAATGCTAACACTACTATTACTTCTAGACTTCTCAGTCTAACCTCATCTCTTGACCTGAAGCAATGGATACAGGCTCCTACTTACTCCAACGGCAACACCCTTGACCTTGTCTTCTCCTATTTGTGCACTCCGTGCAACCTCTCCAACAATCCACTCCCACTCTTTGATCACCACCTTATTAGTTTTGCTCTCTCCCTGTCTTCCACCTCTTCTCCCTCCAACTGTCAAACAGTTATCCATAGAAACCTTTGCCACCTCAACCCTTCTCTACTCTGCTACTGATCACCTTTATGACAAAATCTCACCCCTGTCCTGTCCCAACCTAGCCACTTTCGTGTACAACAGCTCACTGCCTTTCTCCCTAGACAAGCTTGCCTCCTTGCTACACGCAGAATCTGACCCCGACCGCTACAACCCTGGCAAACAGACAACACCAGAAGTCTCAGAAAACGTAGCCGCGCTCTTGAGCATCTATGGCAGAAGGCTAAGTTCCAGGAAGATTTCAACCAATATAAATCTGCGCTCCTAAAATACTATTCCTGCCTCCACACTGCCAAACAGAACTATTTTATCACGCTCATTAACACCTTCTCATCCAGTCCCCACCAACGCTTCTCGACCTTTAACATAACTCTGTCCTCCACCCTCTAATTCACTCACTGCCCAGAAGATCACCAATCACTTCAAAAATAAGATTGATACAATTTGTGAGGAGATCTCCAATGTGCAGAAACCTCCCCCACTCAACACCCCATGTCCACAGATACAATCATTACTTCCCTCATTCAACCTGCTAGTATTAACAAGGTTGCTAAACTTTTATCTCACATCCATCTATCCACCTGCCCCCTGGATCCTGCCCCCTCGCAAATGCTATGCTCACCCTCTGGCTTGATTCTACACTCTATAACTCACATTTTCAACCTCTCCCTCTCTTGTGGCAACTCTCTAAAACATGCGCTAGTCACCCCCATACTTAAAAAGCCCTCACTGGACCCGACCAATCTTAACATCCTACGCCCTATCTCCTTACTCACCTTCTCCTCCAAACTTCTTGAAAGACTGGGCTACAACCAACTGAGCGACCATCTGACCATGAACAAACTTCTTGATCCCCTTTAGTCCGGATTTCGCCCTCAATACTACACGGAACCTGCTCTCCTTAAACTCACAAATTACCTACTAACGTCTAAAACCAATGGACACTTCTCTGTATTAATTCTCCTGGACCTCTCTGCTGCCTTTGACACAGTGGATCACCCCCTCCTCCACCAAAAACTCCACTCCTTTGATCTCTGTGACTGTACTCTTTGCTGGTTCTCATCTCACCTATCCCACCCCATAGGTGGGATAGGTGAGATGAGAATAGGTGATAATAATAATAATAACTACAGTCCATCTAACAAGGTTTCCAATGGGACACATTCACATCTATGCTTTTTTCAGCTGCTGCGTTTTTGGAAAGGGTCAGGGACTTTTTTTTAAAGCAAAACAGTGCTTTTTGGTTCAATAGAAAAAATTTTAAATTCTAAAACTATGATAGGGTTCCACTCAAATGGCCCGGCGAGGTATGAATTTTGGTTGGTGGTAATGTACTATATATAAACATTACTTTGGCCCACAAATTATAGAAGTCTTCGGTGAATAACAGCTCAAAAAAGTCAAGGGGCATTGTTAAGTTTACTGTTTCCACCTAAACCCCAGGTTGGGCTGTGAATGGGGGGATAACAGGTGCTGCTGAATGTGGGGGCAGCCAATTAGGTTTTGCAAGCACCTCTGGAAAGCTACTATGGGTTCTACCTACCTGTGCTCAAATTTTTTTGGTGGCTGCAGTTGCATTACGCTACTAGTGCAAGCCATGTCTCCAGCTTGTACTGCAGTGTTGGTGTCTAAAATGTCAGGACGTACTACGCTGCTGGTGCTTGCCAGATCACCAAAATGTAGTGCAGCATTAGTACTTGTGCCCTCCCTGCAGCATCTGAGCATAATCATTTTTTAGCACTTCAGCAACCTGGGGTCAGGTACTCCTGATTTTAGACCTCTTTACCATCGTCCGGGCTAGATCTCAGGGTGCTGCTGCTCTCTACAGGTTCATATTCTGAGCCTGATTCTGACAGTGAGGCCTCCCCTTCACTCTGATCTGTCATGCTCAGAATCTTGTACGCCTCCTCACTAGTGTACCTTTTTTGTACATTTCGGCACTAACTTTTGCAGGTACCTAGTGGGCACTGATGAGGTGGCACTGATATGCGGCACTGGGGAGCACTGATAGGTGGCACTGGTGGGCACTAATAGGTGGCACTGGTGGGCACTAATAGGCATCACTGGTGGGCACTGATAGCCGGCATGGATAGGCATCACTGATGGGCACTGATGGGCGGCGCTGATGGGCAGCACTGATAGGCACTGATGGCCATTGATGGGCAGTACTGATAAGCAGGCACTGATGGGAGGCTCTGACTGGCATCACTTATGGGCACTGATTACCTGTCCAGGTCTTCTCTGCGAGGAGGAAACCTCTGATCGGCACTCCTCGCCACACACTCTGTCAGTGTGAGGCAAGGAGAGCCGATTCACGGCACTTCCCTATTTACCTATGACCGGCTGTAATTGGACACAGCCGATCACATGGTTAAAGAGCCACGGCCGCAGCTCTTTACAGAGATCGGGGTCGCACCGTCTCCTAGCAACATGAAGCGGCCATGATCGTTGTGCACGCTCAAGCGGGCACGCGATAGCAGCCGTTCTGGGGAGCCGTCATATGATGTCCTCTCAGAAAGAGAGCCGTACCGTCCCTCTGTCATTTGAGTGGTTAGGCAGAAAAAAAACTTTCATATTGAGCATTTTTTGTACATAGTTTAGTAGAGTTTCGCATTTTTTCTGCCAGAAAACTCCAATCAGAAACGCAAACCAGAAGGGTTTTATTTCTGCCTCTAAACGTTGAGCTTAAATTGTGCCTGTCATCGTCCTAATGTGCAGGGACACGTAGGATAACATAGAGCTGCTTCTACAGGCAGAACACAAAACTCCTGTAGAAGCAGCAATTTTTAAGCCAGTGTGTATGGAGCCTAAGCCCTGGTTCACATTGGTGCATTTTGACATGCGATTTGACGTGTCAAATCGCATGTCAAATCGTCGGCAATGGCACTGCCCTAATCGGTGCAACGCTGCATATGCGGCGCGGCACCGATTTAAAAAAGTAGTTTCTGCACTACTTTTTGCAATTTCGGGGGTAGATTGCCATTGAAATCTGTGCAGAAACCCGCACAGATGTCAGTGAAATCGCCGCCAAAATCGGGACTGACATGCGGGAGTGAAATCATGTGAGTTCAGCTGAACTCACACGGCTTCATTCCCACAGCTCAGTGTGAACCTGGGCTTAGAGGTGTTTGACTTTTTTTTTTTGCCCCCGAAAGCAGCACTAAGTTAACGATTATGTATATGCACATTGTGTGTCATGTCCCTTGGTTCCATCCCCTACCCACCTCCCAGTACCGCCCATTGTAGACAATACAGAACCAAGTATCATTTTGTGGTGCTAAGTCATTTGTATGGAATTTGGTAATGATATCAAGAAAAGCAGTAAAATACATCCTGTTCAACCAACAATAGATCCCCTAACAACAATGTACCACCCACAACAAAATCCCCCCCCCCCAGCAAGAATAGACTCCGGGCAGCATCAACAGATCTCCGCACAGCCAGCATTAATAGACACTCTGGCAGCCATCAACATTAAAACCCTCCCCCAACAGTACATCTCCTTCAGCAACAACTGACCCCCCAGCAACATAAGACGAATCCCTAGCAACAATAGGTCCCCCACCAGCAACAATAGACGCCACTGCAAAAATAGATCCCCTCCAGCTAGAATAGATCCCCCAGCAGTGAGCATCAATACTCTGCAGCACACCCCAGCACCCCTTGCCATTACATACAGTCAGTCCAGGAGGTGCCGGAACTGCGTTCCCCCACGTTCCTGATGAAAAAAAGCCCTGCTATAGGTAAGTCTATAATAAGGCTTACCTATAGGTACTGTAAATATCTCCTAAACATGCACTGTTTAGGAGACATTTACTATAGATGTAGCCGGTGACGTCATCAGCGCATGCGCTCTAATGCCGCGTACACACGGTCGGACTTTTCGTCTACAAAAGTCCAACGGACGCTGACGGACTAAAGCTGGCTGGTAATCCGATCGTGTGTGGGCTGCTTCGGACTTTCAACGTACTTTTTTAGCCTCAAATCCGACGTACTTTAGATTTGAAACATGCTTCAAATCTTTACGTCGTAACTACGACGGACCCCGAAGTCCGCTCGTCTGTATGCTAGTCCTACGGACAAAAAAACGACGCATGCTCATAAGCAAAAACTAAACGGAAGCACTCGGTCTAGTAAAACTAGTGTTCGTATTGTAGGTAGCACATTCATCACGCTGCAAAATCTGTGATCGTTGAATGCAGCGCATTTTATTTCTTCTTTACGAATGCTCTAAAGAACGAAGGTGTTTTGCTGTTCATAATCAGAGTTCTCCCAAACTGATTTCTGAATTCTTTTTCTCTTTGATCTCATGAATGATATAGTATGCTTTTTATAAACAATGTTTCCATACTAATAATACTTTTTCCCTTTTATTTTTTTTTTTTTTTAGGTTTGTAAAGTTACCACAAAGAACCCATTATTCTTTTTTATTTTTTTTCTAGTGATTATTTTTTAATTTTTAGATAAAGTTAACCCAAAGCACCGTTTTTGTTTATGTATATATTTTTTTTTCAAGACTTACCACTTGAACATTCTTAACATTAGTAATGTATTTTTGGTGTGTTTTTTTAAAACTCAATGAGATTGTTGTCCCTTGTTAATTTAACATTGTGTGTAAAATCAATGATTTAAAAGAAAACACATAAAAGTCTTTTGCTAAACTCAAAAAAGATCCATTTATTCATGGTCAAAATAAAATAAAGAGGAAGTCAACGCTGGAAAAAGTCGGTGTACAAGAAAATTGGGATCTTGAGGAGTCCATATAAGAGGGAGCACAATCTGGTCCAAGAATCCCAGAGATCAACAGCACC